>VZQC01007061.1:1412113-1422759 GCA_009823505.1 Rhizomys pruinosus
CCTTCGCCTTTTTTTTTTTAAGGCAGGTCTCATGCATGCCAGGCTGGCTAAAACTCACTATGTATTGGAAGATGACCTTGAACCTCTGATCCTCTGCCTCTACCTCCCACTGCTGAGCTTTCTAGAGCGCCCCACCATCCACAGTTTATGTGGTAGTGGTGCTTGAACTCGGGGTTTCCTGTTTGCTAGGCAAGCATTTATCAACTGAGTTGAATACCCAGCAAACCATACCCCACAGTTGCTTTTGAAAAATGTCATAGCAGGGTGTATGGCATTTAATCTCAGAACTTGGGAGGCGAGGGCAGGTGGATCTCTGTCGTTTTCAAGCAAAGCCTGGTCTACATAGTGAGTTCTAAACCAGCTGGGACTATACTAGGGAGACCCTTGTCTCAAAAAACGACCAAAAACAAAAAAAAAAAAAAAAAAAAAAGAAAGAAAGAAAGAAAAGAAAAGAAAAGGAAAAATGTCATTTGAGGTTGATTATGTTGGTAACTGTTTGGGCCAGGAAATCAAGGCTAGCCTGGGAACATAATAAACAGCTTCTACTCAGAACACAGAAGAAATCAATAATAAAAACAAAACTAAGATGCTGGGCATGGTGGCGCACGCCTTTAATCCTAGCACTTGGGAGACAGAGGCGGGCGGATCTTTGTGAGTTCAAGGCCAGCCTGGTTTACAGAGTGAGTTCCAGGCCAGCTGGGGCTACAGGGAGACCCTGTCTTGAAAAAGACCAAAAAAAAAAAAATACCTAAAAGATATTCTCCATACTTTTAAATATGAGGCTTTTGTTATAAATTATTGCTTTAAAAAGATGTCATCCATTAACCAGCTGCTTTTTAAAATTTTTATTTTTAATTGTGTGTCTGTTTATCTGCATGTGTGTGTGTCTGTTTATCTGCATGTGTGTGTGTCTATTTATCTGCGTGTGTGTGTGTGTGTGTGTGTGTGTGTGTGTGTGCCTGCAGAGGCCAGAGCTGGAGCTACAGGCAGTTGTCAGATGCCTGATGTGGGTGCTGGGAACTAAGCTCTGGTCCTCTGCTACAGTATTATATGTCCTTAACTACTGGGGCATCTTGCAAGCCCTGAAATCTTTTTTTCTCAATTTGGGGCAGTATCTTTTGACCTTCGGGTTCTTTTCCTCTTCTTTTCTTTTTTTTTCCAGTGGCCTCATCCACGCTAGGCAAGCCCTCTACTACTGAGCTCTCCTCCCGTCTTCCTTTATACTCAGTCTCTTCAGGTCCCACAAAATACATTATTATGTAGCCACCCTGGGGATTTTGGCTAGGCTGATAGTGTATTCCTCACTCTGAGTGTAACTGTTCTATTGTCTGGGGTGTATGGTATGTTCTGGAGTTAGTAGTTACCCAGCTTCTTGTTGCTAATGCTCAGCTTTCTGAGTCATCACCAGGCTGTCACCTCCCACCCCTTGTTCAAAGCCCCGCTCAAGATGATCGGTTGTGCCAGGGCCTCTGTCAGTTTTGAAGCAGTCTCTTCTGAAGACTTTGGATCCACTGGACCCCAGCAGATGCTGCCTGGACTCTAAGAGGAATCTCTGTACCTTCTTCGTGGGATCCATAGATGCACTAGTTCCTGATGGATGGTGCCCTGACTCTAACTGGAATCTTAACTGGGATCCACGTCACCTCTTCCTGAGCTTGCTTTCCTCATTCCCTGAAGCTGGGAGCTTCTTCCTTCTTTTTTTCTCTCTCTCTTTTTTAGGAGTTCATCTCTTTCTTTCTTCTTCTTTTTTTTTTTTTTTTTTTTTTTTTTTTTTTTGGTCTTTTGAGATCTGGTCTCCTTCGTAAGCTCCGCTGTCCTGGAACTCACCAGTAAACAGCTCTAGCCTAGGTCTCCAGATCTGCCTCTGCTCTGACTCTTGGCCTTCTGCCTCCTCTGCCTCCACCTCCTCTGTTCTGGTCCCTGCCTCTGCCTCCTCGCCTCCTCTTGCCTCCTCTGCCTCCTCTGCTCCCTGCCTCTCTCTGCCTCTGCCTAGCCTTGCCCTGCCCCTGCACCCTGCCCTGCCTTTGCCCCTGCCCTCCTCTGCTTGCATGCTGGGATAAAGTGTGCACCACCACGCACCTGCCTGGAGTTCAACCTTTGATAGAACTCAGAGAAGATGTGAAAGAAGTACAGTTTCTGAATTGGGGAGGGGGTTATCTGATAGTCTGACTTTCCCTCACACTTGACTGATCATTTTACTGAGTACAGAATTCTATGAAACAAGGAAATTTCCTTCAGAATTTTGAAGGCATATTTCCATTGTCCTTTACATCTGAATTGATGCTAAGGCTAAGTGATCCATGTACTGTGAATTGGGGTCAGTGTTAGCTTAGCCGCAGGAATATTACTTTCAATCACTGATTGAAAAGATCATCCGCGGCGGTTGTTGGCACACGCTTTAATCCTTAGCACTTGGGAGGCAGAGGCAGGAGGATCTTTCGTGAGTCAAGGCCAGCTGGTCTACAGAGTGAGTTCCAGGTTCAGCTGGGGTACATGGGAGACCCTGTCCCAAAAGACACAAAAAAAGACACAGCAAAAGAAAGGAAAAGAAAAGTCACCTGCAGCCATGTGGCACAACACTTTAATCCCATTTATCCCAGCACTTCTGGGCTGAGGCAGCAGCTCTTTGTGCGTTCAGGGCCAGACTGGTCTACCAGGGTTCCAGGGCTGGAGCTACAGGAGGACACTGTCTTCAAAAAGCCCAAACAAAAGCAAAGAAAAAAAAAGGAGAAAAAGATCATTCTTCACATTTCTCTGGACTGTGTAGACTTGGGTTTGCTTCCAACACTAGGTGGTTTATTTGCTCTATACTGCGTTAAGTTATGTAGCCTTTGTGGTATCAACCTGTAAGTGAAGTTAGTTATGGTTGAAGTTTAGGAAGATTGCTTAATATTATTCTGTTTACTTCATTTCTTATATCTCTCTCTCTCTCTCTCTCTCCTCTCTCTCTCTTCCTCTCTCTTTCTATCTTCTCTCTCTCTCTCTCTGCATGCTTGTGCCATGGTGTGCATATGGAAGTCAGAGGACAGTTTTGGGAAGTCGGTTCTCTCCTTTCACCATCCAGATTCTGGGCCATGCAGTCAAGTTCTCGGACTTGCTGGGACACTCCCTTGCACTGGTCCCCACTTATTAAAGGTCCTTTCTCCTTCCCTGCCCCGTCCCTCCCTCCTTCCTTCCTCTCTGCCTCTTTCCTTCCTTTGCAGTTCTGGGGATCTAACCCAGGGTCTTGGGCATGCTTAATTCTACCCCTGAGCTCCATCCCAGCTCTGTTCCTGTTTCTGTTTTTGAGACAAGCTGGCTTGGAACGTGAAATCATCTTGCTTCAGCCCCCGGGTACCGGAGTTACAGTGTGTGTGCCACCACATCTGACTTACTCTTTGCCTTTTGCAGTTCCCTATAAATTTTATAATCAGTTTGTCAGTTTCCACCAAAATAAAAAATAATCTTGGAGGAATGTTTTTATTCATTAATAGATTTATTGAATTCACCCATTTTAATAAGTGTGTAATTCAATGGATTTTATTACAATCAGAGTTGCATAACTACTCCCACAGTAGATTTTAGAACATGTAACTCACTCCAAAGAAAACTGCATGCCTGTTAGCAGTCTACTCCTTTTTCTTCCCCACTATGTCTAAAACTAGAGGTAGCTGCTAATCCTAGTTTGTTTTTGCAGATAATTCTACTTTGAACATTTCATCTAAATGAGATTTTAGGGCCATCAAAATGGCTCATAGGTAAAGACACTTGCTGCCAAGTCTGTCAACCCGAGTTCAGTCTCCAGGATACACGTGGAAGGAGAGAACCAGTTTCCTCAAGAGGTCCTCGACCGCCATACTTGTGTGGTGGCACAGGTACTCCACCCTACATGGTGGAACGAAAGCCCTGTCTCCTGCAAGTGTGGTCTGAGCTCCATACGGGCACCATGCGTGGCACATGCATGACCACATGACCCAAATAAATAAATAAATAAATAAATAAATAAATAAATAAATGGAATAAAAAATATTTTTGTTTGTTTGCTTTTGAGACAGTGTTTCACTGTAGAGCTAGCCAGCCTGGAACTCGTTATGTAGATCAGGCTGGCTTTGAACTCACAAAGATCCACCTACCTCTACTACCCCAGTTCTGGGACTAAAGGCATGTGTCACCACGCCTGGCTATAAAAACTATGCTTCGAAGATATTTATTATTTTTATGTGCATGAGTGTACTGTATGTATGCAAGTGGACCCATGCCATGCAGTCCCCACAGAATTCAGAGGTGTCAGATCTCTTGGAACTGGAGTTACAGACTGTTGTTTGCTGCCATATGGGTGCTGGGAATCCAATCTGGGTCCTCTGCAAGAGCAGCCACTGCTCTTAACTGCTCAGCCATCTTTCCAGTCACTTATAAAAATAATTTTATTTTTTTTAATATTATTTGTATGTGTATGAATGTACTGTCTGCATGCAGGTCTGTGCACCAGTGTCATGCAATGCCACGGAGGTCAGAAGAGGGTCTCGAATTCCCCTGGAACTGGAGTTCTCCTGGAATTGGAGTTTCAGACGGTTTTCGGCCGCCATGTGGGTGCTGGGGATTGAACCCGGGTCCTCTGTAAGAGTAGTTGGCACTCTTAACCGCTAGGCCATCTCTCCAGCCCTTTTTTTTTTTAATTTTATAAAAATAATTTTAGTGGAACTGTAATACATGGTCTTTTGTGAATAGCTTCTTTGGTCCACATTCATAACTATCCTTGCCCCCCCCAAATAGTTGCAGAACTCATCTGTGTTGTAGCATCTACCAGTATTTCATTTTTATGGCTGAATAATATTTTGGTATGGACCCATCATATTTATTTATCTATTCATCAGGTGTTTCTACATTTTGACTTTTATGAATAATTCTACTATAAATATTCAGTACATATTTTTTTTTTCAGACAGGTCTCATGTAACCCAGGCTGACTTTCAACTTGGCTAGCCATTGTTGATTAAAAAAAAACTTTCATTTTTTGATTGCCTCAACTAACTTATAGAAACATGGTGAATGTTTTTGTGCATTGACCTTGTTTCTAGATACATTACTAAATTTGTTAATTCAGTGGCTATCTCTACTTTTAAAAAAGTCCTAAAAATAAATAAATAAATAAATAAATAAATAAATAAAGTGTGGGTGTCGTGGTGCATGCCTTTAATCCTAACACTTGGGAGGCAGAGGCAGGTGGATCTCTGTGAGTTCAAGGCCAGCCTGGTCTACAGAGTGAGTTCCAGGACAGCTGGGGATATAGGGAGACCCTGTCTCAAAAAGACCAAAAAAAAAGTCCTGCCAAGCTGGGTGTGGTGGCGTATGTCTTTAATACCAGCTTTCAGGAGGTAGAGGCGGGCAGGTCTCTATGAGATGGAGACCAGCCTAGTCAGGTTCCAGGCCAAACCCTGTCTCAAACCTCTCACTCACGATTATCCTACTGACATAACCAAGCTGTCAGTGAACAGCCACACTCTTGCCCCCTTTCAGATCTTCCATCTTTCCTTTTTTCTTGTCTTGTTGGACTGGCGAGACTTCCCATATATTAGTGAACGGCGGACATTCACGATTTGTTTTAATCTCCGGGGGATGGATGTCTTTCAATGTTTACACCATCAAGAGTAGTTTGCTGTAGCTTTTACACATGCTCATTACCAGAATAGAGATATTCCTTTCTATTGTTGCTAATAACTTCAGTAATGAATGTGTTGAATTTTTCTGAAGAGCTTTTTAGATGTTTATGTAAGTATGATTTTGTGCTTTTATAGCTTTCACGTGGTCGCTTACACAATTGGCCTTCAAATGTGAAGCACTACCATTTTTATACGACCTACATTTTATTTGCCATTATTTTGTTTAGATTTTTGTATCTATGTCTTGACAGAAATTGTTCTATAATTGCCCTTTCTCATAATGTCCTATTTTAGTTTTAATATCAGAGTTGTGCTGCCCTCATCCAAAAAGTTAGGAAGTGTTCTTCCCCCTCTTCTATTTATGTAAACTTGTGTTATTTAATGTTTGGAAGAATTTGTCAGTCAAACCATCTGTACTTGACATTTTCTTTGTGGGAAAATTATTAATTATGGATATATTTTTCTAAGATTTAAAAATAATTTTGAATTATGTGAATGTGTGTGTGTGTGTGAGAGAGAGAGAGAGAGAGAGAGAGAGAGAGAAGAGAAAGAGAGACAGAGCTAGAGTCTCCTTTTTTTATTTGGTCTTTTTTTTTTGAGACAGGGTCTCCCTTTAGTTCTAGTTGGCCTGAAACTCACTATGTAGACCTGGCTGGCCTTGAACTCACAGAGATCCACCTGCCTCTGCCTCCCCAGTGCTGAGATTAAAGGTGTATGCCAAAAAAAAAAAAAAAAAAAGGTGTATGCCACCACACCTGGCCTAGAGTCACTCTTTGTGGATTAAGTTTAGGAATGATTGGTCATATTTTACTGCTTATTCAAGTCAACTTAACTGTTATGACTTGACACAGAGGTGTCCCTCCCAAAGGCTCAGGCCCTGAAGACTTAATCTCCAGCTGGTAGCATTACTGAGAGGTGAATGGGTGGGAAGGTTGCTAACTTTGTCAGTGGGTGGATCGTTTGTTTAGCTGGCACTGACTGAGCTTTTGGGAGGTAGGCCTGGCTGGGGTGGGTGGGTCCCCCTGGAAAGGTACATTTTGCCCCCAGACCCTCTTGTTATTCATGTTCTCTGCTTCCTGTGCACCATGCTCTCTCTGCCATAATACTCTGGCTCCCCACAAGCCCTCAGTGGTGAGGCCCAAACAACCAGGGGTTAAAATAGAGAAAAAATAAAATTATCCTCTTTAAAGTTATTTTTATGGTATTTTTTGTCATAGTGAAGGAAACTACCTTAGATTCACTGTAGAAGGGGATTCCATAAGGCAGGGTAAGTGGAGACCATCTTGGAGGTTGGCCCCATGCACTCCTTATTTATTTATTTATTTTTGGTCTTTTCGAGACAGGGTCTCCCTATAGCCCCAGCTGGCCTGGAACTCGCTCTGTAGACCAGGCTGGCCTTGAACTCACAAAGATCCGCCTGCCTCTGCCTCCCGAGTGCTGGGATTAAAGGCGTGGCCACCACGCCCAGCTGAGATTAATTTTCCTTTTTGATGCTTTTTTAATTCCTATCATAATTCCATAGGAACCATTTGACATTGACTTGAAAACTTCCTTTAAGATTTTATTTTTTAATGTAGATCTGTTGATGATGAATTTATTCTCTATTTTCTTTTTTCTTTTGTTTATTTTTTTAAGGGATTCTACAATATAAGAGCACAGTTGTTTTCAGATCACACTGACGTTGCTCAGTTTGCCATACAACTAGGTAACTAGCATCCACTGATGAGGGATACCATTTGTCATTTGTTTTTCCCGGACTGTGTTACTTCACTCAGCATGATATTTTCTAGCTCCAGCCATTTACCTGCAAAGTTCATGATGTCATCTTTCTTTACCTCCTGCATAGAACTCCATTGTGTAGCTGTACCACATTTTCTCTATCCACTTGTCAGTTGAGGGGCACTTGGGTTGGTTCCAGCTTCTTGCTATTGTGAAGAGAGCTGAAATAAACATGGCTGTGCATGTATCTCTGCGGTAAGATGAGTCTTGTGGGTACATACCCAGGAGTAGTATGACTGGGTCAGGTGGCAAGTTCATTCCAAGTCTTCCAAGGGTTCTCCACACTGCTTTCCATAGTGGCTGTGCGAGTTTACATTCCCACCAGCAGTGGATGAGTGTTCCCCTTTCCCCACAACCTCTCCAGCACTTGGTATCATTCGTTTTCTTGATCCTAGCCAGTGTTACTGGAGTGAGATGATATCTTAAAGTGGTTTTAATTTCCATTTCCTTAATTATTAGCAATGTTGAACACTTTTTAAGATGTTTCTCAGCCATCTCTAATTCCTCACTTGTGAAGTCTCTGTTCAGCTCTTTGCTCCATCTTTTGAGTGGGTCATTTGTTTTCTTTTTTTCTTTGTTTTTTGAGTAGTTTATATGTTCTGGAAATCAATGCTTTGTCAGATGTATCTGAGGTGAAGGTTTCCTCCCACTCTGTGGGTTTTCTCTTCACTTCCTTGATTTCTTTTTTAAACATTTTAAAATTTTATTTATTTCTGTATGTGTATGAATGTACTGTCTGCATGCAAGTTTGTGCACCAGTTTCATGCAATGCCGCAGAAGTCAGAAGAGGGTGTCGGCTTCCCCTGGAACTGGAGTTCTCCTGGAATTGGAGTTTCAGACAGCTCTCAGCCACCATGTGGGTGCTGGGGATCGAACCCCGGTCCTCTGTAAGAGCAGTCGGCACTCTTAACTGCTAGGCCATCTCTCCAGCCCCCTGATTGTTTCTTTTGATGTACAGAAGCTTTTGAGTTTAATGAGGTCCCATTTGTCAATTGTCAACCTTAATTCTTGCGCAGCTGCTGTCTGATTTAGGAAGTCTTTTCCTACACCTATGTCTTGTAGTCTGCTGCCAACTTTTTCTTCTATCGCCTTCAGAGTTTGGGGTTTCATGTTGAGGTCTTTGATCCATCTGGAGTTGACTTTTGTACAGGGGGAGAGATAGGGGCTTAATTTCATTCTTCTACAAGTGGTGATCCAGTTTTGCCAACACCACTTGCTGAAGATGCTGTCTTTCCTCCATTGTGTCTTCTTGACCCCCTTGTCAAATATGAGGTTGCTGAAATTGTATGTGCTCAAGTTTGGATCTTCAGTTTTTTTCCATTGGTCAACAGGTCTCTTTTTGTGCCAGTACCAAGCTGTTTTTACGACTGTAGCCCTGTAGTATAGTTTGAAGTCTGGTATAGAGATCCCCCTGTATTGCTCTTTTCACTCAGGGTTGCTTTGGCTATTCCAAATAAAATTAGGGACTTTTTTCCCCAAGCCTGTGAAGAAACTCTTGGGGATTTTAATTGGGATTGGATTAAATCTGTACAAGAGTTTGGGTAGAATGAACATTTTTACTATATTAATTTTCCCGATCCATGAGCATGGGAGGTTTTTCATCTTCTGATATCTTCTTCAATTTCCTTCTTCAGGGGTTTAAAAAATTTTTTGTAGAGATCTTTGGTGTCTTTGGTTGGGTTTGTTTCTAGGTATTTTATTGTTTTTGAGGCTATTGTGAGTGGGAAGGTCTCTTTTAATTCTTTCTCCAGTTGCTTGTTGTTGGTCTAAAGAAAGGCTACTGATTTTTCTAGGTTAATTATGTATCCTGCCACTTTACTGAAGCTCTTAATCGTTTCTAGGAGTTTTCTGGTGGGGTTTTTAGCATCCCTTAAGTAAATAATCATATCATCAGCAAAAAGGGATAGTTTGACTTCCTCTTTTCCAATTAGTACTCCTTTAATTTCCGCTTCTTGCCTTATTGCCCTACCAAGTGTTTCAAGCACTATATCTGTTCCAGTTTGTCTTCCATTGCTGTGACAAAACACTCTGACCAACACCAACTTGGGGAGGAAAAGGTTTATTCAGCTTACATCTCCCGGGTCACAGTTCATCACTTAGGGAGCCCAAGGCAGGAACTCAGGGCAGGAACCTGGAAGCAGGAGCTGAAGCATAAGCCATGGAGGAATGCTGTTCACTGGCTTGCTCCCCTGGCTCATGCCCAGCCTGCCTTCTTATACGGTACACAACAATTTGCCCAGGGTGGCACCACTCATTGTGGGCTGGGCCCTCCCACACTGCTCAACAATCAAGACAATACTCCACAGTGGCCACAGGCCAGTCCAATAGAGCCAATTCCCCAATTGAGTCTCCCTCAATCCAGGTGTGTCAAGTTGACATTAAAGCTATCCAGCACAATTGACCCCTTGTCAACTTGACACACAAAAACACATCACTATTAAACCACCATCTTTCCAGTTCTTATCCCCAAATTATGTTGTTAACATTAATCACAACATAAGACAGTACAACCTTAAAAGCCCCACAGTCCTTAAAATGTCCAAACGCTTAAAAGTTCACAGTCTTGGGGCTGGAGGGATGGCCTAGCGGTTAAGAGCGCCGACCACTCTTGCAGAGGACCCAGGTTTGATCTCCAGCACCCACATGGCAGCCGAGAGCCGTCTGAAACTCCAATTCCAGGAGAACTCCAGTTCCAGGGGAATCCGAGACCCTCTTCTGACTTCCAAGGCACTGCACGACATGGGTGCACAGACTTGCATGCAGACAGTACATTCATACACATACAGAAATAAATAATAATAAAAAATTAAAAAAAAAAGTTCACAGTCTGTTAAAAGTCTCTTAACTATGGGCTGCTGTAAAATCCAAAAAAGTACTGTCTTATTTCAAAGGGAAGAATCAGGCACTCTCAAACAAAACCTAAGTCCAGCAAAGTAGCTCAAGGCTGGACACCTGGGACTCACTCACGATCTTCTGGGCTCCGAAGGGTTTTGGCAGCTCCCCCTCTCTGACTCTGCCATCTGTGGCACACACAGCTCATCTTGCAGGCCCAGGCTGACTCCATTTCACACCTGCTGCTGCTCTTGGTGGTTGTCCCATGGTCCTGGCATCTCCACAAAGCTGGGGTTGCCACTGAAACTGAGGCAGCACCTTCACCAATGGTCTCTTCTGACCTCTCCTGGTGCAAAGCCTCAGCTTCTCTCCATGACCCCTGCAATCCTGGGGTCT
>VZQC01007069.1:0-21177 GCA_009823505.1 Rhizomys pruinosus
GGTCTCAAAAGAAAGATAATTCCAAAGCATGCAAGTTACCTCACACAATCCCTTTTGAAAACAGACACAAACCAAATTTTAGGCCTTTTAAATGCATTTTTAAAGGTCAATTTTTTTAAAGTTTGCACATGCATATCTAGTCTGGCATGCCAAAATGAATGGTTCTGTGCACTTTAAAGGACTGAATCTTGAAGTGACCACTTTGTTTGACAGAACCAACATGAGACAATTATAATTCCGATTTACAAACACACATAAAAACTTAGATGCACACTTAGACACACAGAAGAACAGTTACCATAAACACAAGACATAGTTAGACGAAGAGAAACACTGCATGCATGGAGCCTGTCAGTCCTGGGACCAAAAATCCAAATCCGTTGCCTGGATTCCAAATCACTGAGGTGAACCCCATGTTTGCACTTTACCAGTGGAGAGTTAGGGCATCCTCCATCTCCACGCTCTCCTAACCGAGAGCCCCAGACCAGAAACTTGAGTTTAAGTATAAAGAAAAAAAGGAGTTGAACTCTTTCTTACCCGAAAGACACAGGCAGCCAAACCAGATGTCTCCAGGCCCTCTGATGGGAGAGAGCTTCCTTGGGCCCCCCTCTAAGGGTATATTGGTGGGGGGCGAATGAGTATCCCTAGCAGGGGCAGCTGAAGGGAGTTTGGGGGAGTGGGATGGGGGGAACCTTCCTCGTCATGGTGAAGGTCAGGGACACAGGGCAGAGACAACTTTTCCTTGGTGTTCTTGTGGCAGGTTGAGTTATGCTCACGCAGAACATCCTCTGCCGAGGCGCACATAAGGTTTGCAATTATGGCAAGGAGAGGCAATGCAAACGGCCTCCTCCCAAGTGAATCCAAGTTCCGGGATTTCATTTTAAGGCCACGGGTTTGGGGGAGTGGGGCAGCCGTCCATGGCTCCAGAAAGTGGGGAGGAATGTTATCCATGAGGGCAGGAAATGGTAAGGAAGGAGAGGGGTCTGTGGGGTGGGAGGGTGAGGGCTGGGCGCTCACCCTAATGCTCAAGGAAGGGGGTGCCTCACCAGCACCAGTGGGTCGAAAACCCACTGTTGGGCACTAGATGTTGACAATCCCCCAGGCCTGCTGGGGAATTTCGGGGTTCGACCGAAGAAGGAATGGGGGCGAGAGGCGCAGAGTCAAAACACAGACCCTGGGAATCGGGTGAACGCAGACAGAGGGTGAGCTGTCATGGACTCATTTATTGGGGGCAGGGTTAGGGGTTATGTACTGTTTGCATTCCCGATCTCCTCTTATCATCTTCTGATTGGCCTAGGTCTGCAGTGCTGCTTGGGTGATCTCACCTGCCTAGGGCAGGTTAGGATGATGAGGGATAAACTCTGTGCATGTGTAATTCTCAGCATACTGGCTACAAATATATATATATATATATATATNGGAAGAAATAAAGAAAAAACATTCCTGGGACTAAAATGAAAATGACAATACAACACACAAAACCTATGCGGACACTTTTAAAACAGTCCAAGAGGAAGTTTATATGCCCCAGTGCTTATATTAAAAAAAAAAATCCCAAGCAAAGGGTTGAAGGGATGGTTCAGTGGTTGGGAGTACTGGTTGTTTTTGTAGAGGACCCGGGTTCCTTTCTCCACACCCACATGGTGGCTTCTGAGAACCATCTTTTAACTCCATTTCCAGGAAAACTACACCCTGTTCTGACCCTCAATGCATTGCAGGTTATGGGTACACAAACCTACATGCAGAACACCACATCAACACATAAAAATAAGTAAAATTTTTTAAGTTTAAAAAAAGAATAAAAAGCAGAAAGAGCACAAATAAGATGAGCTAAACACTGCAGCTAAAAACACATGAAAGACAGGCTGGGCATGTTGGTGCACGCCTAATCCTAGCAAAAAAAAAAAAAAAACACAAAAACCCCCCCCCCCCTCCCCCCCTCAGTAAACCCCCCCCCCCCCCCCCCCCCCCCCCAAACCCCCACCCCCCCCCCCTGGAGCAGAAGGGGGGGACAGAATGATTTCTGTTGATTCAAGGCCAGCCTGTCTATTAAAGTGAGTTCCAGGACACTGAGGCTACAGGGAGATCTTGTCCGAAAAGACAACAACAAATGAACCCTAAATGCAACAGACAGGAGAAATAGGCCCAAAAAAAAAAAATCAAGAGGGGCAGAAATTCAATAAATAAAAACAAGAAAACAGCTACAAAAAAATAAACAAATCAAAAGTTGGTTCTTTTGAAAGAATAAACAAAGATAGACAGACCTCATAGCCCAGTTAAGCAAAAGAAAAGAAGAACAACTCCAAATCAGAGAACTCATGATTAAAGGGAAAATATGACAACAGACAATTAAAAGATTCAGAAAAATCATACTGGAATACTTCAAAAACTTATATTCTACTGAGTTTGAAAACCTCAAAGAAATTTGGCATGAGTATCTGAAATCCTGGAATCACCAAAGCCTCAAACCAAGAAGAGATTGACAGCTTAACAGGCCCATTAATATATGAAGAAATTGAAAATAAAATAGAGCCTCCAACTAAAAAAAAAGCCAGGCCCAGCATGATTTCACAGCAGTTCTATAAGAACATTTAAGAGAATCATGACCTGTTATTACTCAAACTGTCAGAAGGATATATAAGCAGAGGTAAATCTCCCAAATCTTTCTATTGAAGCCAGCATCACTTTAATACCAAAACAGCCAGGACATATGACAAAAAGGAGAAACATAGACCCATCTCATTAATTTTTGCACTCAGATGCAAAAATTCTCAACAAATAACTTGCAAACTGCATAAGACCCACATATTCAAAAAGTCATCCATCATGACCAAGTTGATTCATACCAGAGACTGCAGGGATGTCAACATACGAAAATCAGCTATTAGGGTTCATAAAACACATAAATGGACTGAAAAAACAAAAAACAAAAAAAAAAAAAAAAAAAAAAAAAAAAAAAATCCAGCATCCCTTTCATGCCTTAAAGTCCTAGAGCGAATTGGAATGGAGGGATCATTCCTCAGCATAATCAAAAGCCATATACAAGAACCCACAGCCAACATCATCCTAAATGAGAAAAGTTTTAGAAAGATCCCCCTTAAAGGTAGGAACTCGTCAAGGCTGCCTGTTACCATCCTCTTCAATATAGTGCTGAAACACTCTCTTAGGGCAATAAGGCCAGAAAAGGATATTAAAGGAGAAATATAATGGAAATCGGAAGTTCAAACGCATCCCTTTGAGGAAATGATAGTTTACTAGCGAATGCTAAAACTCCCAGAAACTCCTAGAAAATATTGAGTTAGTAAAGTAGTAACATAGAAAAGTCAGTAGCCTTTCTTTACACCAACAAGCAACTGAAGATGGAACACAATTAGACCGTCCCACTCACAATAGCCAAAATAATAATTACCTTAGAACAAACCTAACCAAAGACACCAAAGATCCCTACAACAAAAATTATAAACCTGAAAGAAGGAGGATTGAAGAAGACATCAGAAGATGGAAAGACCTTCCCGATGCTCATGAATGAAGAATTAATATAGTAACAATGTTCATTCTACCCAAATTAAATTACAGATTCAATGCAAATTAAATTTTAGAATTTCAATTAAAATCAAAGACTTCTTCACAGACATCGAAAAATATCCTTAAATTCATATGAAAAACAGAAACCCAAATAGCCAAGCAACTCTGAGTTGAAAAGAGCAATACTGGGGGATCTATATATGACTTCAAACTATACCAAGGGCTATAGTTTATAAAAACATCCCTGTACTGGCACAAAAACAGACTTTAGATCAATGGAATAACTTCTAAAGATCCAAACTTGAGCCACATACAATTTCAGCTACCTCATATTTGACTAAGCGGGGCAAAACGATACTCAATGAAGAAAGAAAAGACTAGGCATTCGAGCAAGATGGTGTTGGCCAAAAACTGGCTCATCGACCACTTGTAGGAGAATAAAATTAAACACCTATTCTCTCACCCTGTATAATAATCAACTCCAAATGATCAAAACCTCAATGTGAAAACCAAAACTATGAAGGATAAAAAGTTGTGCAAGCACCTACAAAGATAGGCAAGGAAGAAGACTCTGAATCAGATGGCAGCTGTGTAGGAAATAAGGTTGACAATGACAGTGGACCTTATTAACTCAAAATTTTCTGCTAAGGGAAAAAAATCAAGGAAATGAGGAGGAAACTCACAGATTGGGAAACATTTACCAGTGATATGTCAGACAGAGCATTAAATTCCAGAATAGTGAGAAACTTACTCAAAAAACAAGTAAGAAAACAAATTGACTCACTCAAAAGTGCGTAGTAAAGAGCTAACAGAGACTTTACAACGGGGGAAATAGGATGGGTGAGAAATGTCTTAATAACTGTTCAACATCGCTAATAGATAATTAAATGCAATTTAAAACGTTAAGGATCATAGTCATCTTGACTCAAAAGACTGGCTAGGGATCAAGAAGACAAATTATACAAATGCTGGAGAGGTTGTGGGGAAAGGGGAACACTTACCACTGCTGGTGGTAGTGTAAACTCATACAACCTTCTATGGCGATGAAGTCGGCTACACAATAACAGAGGTGGAAACCCTTTACAAGACCAAAATGAGTGCCTACCACTCTGACGACAGCCATTCCACTCCTGTGTATGTACCCCAAAGACTCACCCTACCACAGGCAGAGACACATGCACACCATGTTTATTGCAGGCTTTCTTCACAATAGTGAAGAGCTAGTACCAACCCAAGTTCCCCTCAACAAAAGAGTGCCATACGAGAAAATGTAGCACATCTACACAATAGATTTCTATGCAGCAGTAAAGAAAGATGATCATGAAATGTGCAGGCTAAATGGATTTGAACTAGAAGTATTTATGTTAAGTGAAGTAACGTCTCAGAAAAACAAAAGATAAATTGTATCCCTATCTCATGGATGCTAGCACCAAGTACCTAGTGGTAGGCAAACTGAACAACATGAATGTTATATTTCCTTTGATCTGAAAACAACTGTGCCTCTTATATTGTGAATCCCAAGACAGCTCATAGAACTTATCCTACCATTTATTTTCAGACTTGGAGTTTTGGTATATGATGGTGAGAATGTACACATATTTTAGAGTAAAATATTAAAGGGAAAAATGCAAATCTTGAAGAAATATGATAGACAATGACATACGCTACGCTTGTTTTAGAAATCTAATTCTAGTACAAAGTGAATTTATCAGGCTGTGTAACTTAACCTCTCTGGCTACTAACACCATACTTAACACCTTATCAATTTGGCCAAGGGACCTATGGGATATCTTTGTTCCTTGCACTCAGATGTCAGCTAAGTCTCAGGGGAACATATGCATGGGGGGACCTCTTTTGAATGTCCTGCATATGTGGGTCACCATTCATCCTTTTTCATTTTTCCCCTTCTTTTTTCCCTTTTTCCCCGTACTCTTTTTTTTCTTTCTCCCCATGTGTAGGTAGGTCTTGTATATGCCACTAATGGACGTTCATTCCAGTGTCCAGTAACTAGAAAAGAGGAAAGTCTGTTCATTCTTCATAAAGGGAAGCCTGGACTAGCAATACCGGATTTCTCCTTGAATAGATGGAACTGGCAAGCAAAGACTGAAAGGAGTCAAGCGGCCCAACGCGCCTAAAACTCCCCAAGTGACCCCTAAGACCAGATCCTTCACTTGCAACCTGAGAAAACAAAAAAACCTGGGAAATCTGGACTAAATGTGTGGCCTTAAACAAAGTATAACAAAGTATAAACATAAATAAATAAAAAAAAAAAAAAAATAATCAGTAAGGCCTGAGAAATTGTACTTGAAATATAAAACTTGAGATCTCAATAAAAAAAATTAAAAAAATAAAAATAATTAAAATGCAAAAAGGTACATAAAAATACATCAACTTGCTATGTTAATTTAGGAATGTAAAGTAAAATTTCTTGTACTGGCATACAGCCTCTACTGTTAAATGTGAATCCCTAACTGTTTTGGAACTAAACTATAGTTTATTTTCAACACCATAATTCGTTGGCTTATGATGTGTGCACGGCATAGCTTATATTATAATATATATACTATGCTATATTATACTATATATATATGAGCAATACGAATTGGAGGGAACAACAAAACAAAAAAGACGATTCAAAACTGAAGCAGTAAACTTTGTCTACATTCGAAAACTCCTAAATAAAAACTCAGAAAAAAAAATCCATGAGCTCTAGCTGGGTGAGAGGTATGGAAGGGGGAATGGGTCTAAATTTGACTAAGAAATGTTGTAGGAAATGTACAACACTTCAATAAAAAAGACAAAAATCCTGAAACTCATATGGAGCTACAAAAGATTCTGAATAGTAAAAATCTTGGATAAAAAGCAAAGCTGGTGAGATCACACACTCTCATTTCCAAATACATTAGAAAAGTGCATTCATTACAAAGGGTGAAGTATGGTACTGAAATATGGAGAAAAGAATAGTGTTTGGCATGTTTGAAATTGTCCAAGAATGCCAGGTGTGGTGGCGCTGCCTTTAATCCTACACTCAGCGAGCAGAGGCAGTGCGGATCTTCGTATCAAGGCAGCCTGCGTCTACATAGCGAGTTCCAGCAGCTGGGGCTACATGCGGACCCTGTCTCGAAAAGACCAAAAAAAAAAAAAAAAAAAAAAAAAAAAAAAAAAGAATAGAAATTGTCTAAGAACATCTTAACTGTTCTCAATGATGTTAAATGTTCTCATCTTATTGAACAGAGAAAGTTGAATGAGAACCATATGAGGCGATGGAGATGTGAATAAGCTTCATCGTGTAATTGTGTCAGAATCATTACACAATGTTTACATGCTTCACAATTGCCAGTTGCTCTCACCCACTATTTGCATACAATTTTTATTTAATCATATCTCAACAAAGATGTGATATTGAAGTTCACATAGAGAAACCAGCAGGAAAGTTGCTTGGTTTGAATGGACTGAGAGTGAACCAATGCTTTTAGAAGTTTGAATATTTAAGAACTAAAAGGAATGACAGAAGTATGTGGAGTCCAGGGAGAGCATTTGTACTGATGTGTTTTAATGGCAGACCCCTGAAAAGAAATCAAGGGAAAGGATTCACTACAATGTGCATGTAATAATGAAGAGAATGGAGGTGTGATATTTTGTGCAAATTCCCTGCAAAGTTGAGTTCCTAACACTGGTGCAAGCAGTGCCTTTGATAAAAAGAGAACATTTCCTTGTCAGTGGTAAGGTAAAACACAGGAAATGGACAGATGTAAATCACTTTGTATATTTGGCACCAAAAGATTAAGAAAGTAACCCACTAAAAGATTTTCTTTTTTCAGGGAATCAGAACATAAGTAATTACTGAAATTGTTAATGGATGATGGGAAGATGAGAAATTTTAGGAACATCAAAAAGGACTGGAAAAGGCATTATTTAAGTAGAATTGTTGGCAGTTTTACAAAGACAGTCAGCAAGGTTACTGAAGAGGGCTAAGGAGCCCATTAAGGACAATAACTATTAATTTATGGTGAAGCCAGGAGATCCCAGTAGTCACTTCTTGCACATTGCTTAGCTACATGAGTTCACATCAAAGAGATTTACTGGTAGACTTTTTCTTGTAGTAGGATTCTGCCAAATGGGTACCTCTGAAAGAGAGTCAAAGATGTTTGTATTATTGGAAAGAAAATTCCTAAAATAATGATACTATTAATCTAGACTCCATAACAAGAAAACTACCAATGCATTTGAAATAAAGAAAATTCCAATAGACTATGAAGTTTGACCTGCAACAAGAATACTCATAGTAGAATAGAACCAAGAAAGATATTGAGAAAAAAAACTGTTAGTTACATGTGCTTGCTAACAAGAAAAGAAGAATAGAAAGATGAATGGCAGAAAATCTAATAACAATACATATGAAGTCGGAGAAGAAACTGTAGTGCTAAACTGACTCAGAAACACCTTTGCTGTTTTACTGTCATTTAGGATCGTCTATAGAATATGCATCAATTTCTTTAACAAATAAGAGAAGATTATCTGGAAGTTTTAAGTATCAAGAGCTGAGAAGGAATAGGTAACATATATGAAAGTCTTGCCATATTTTTGTCTTCATTTTGCCAAACACTGAAGGATGGTGTTTTGATGTGAGAGAAAGAAACCGGAACAACAATGGAATATTCATTGTTGCTTTATGCCCTTGAGTTCTGAAGGAAAGAAACTGGAATATACTATGCTGATTAAATTTCTTGGGAGAAAGAGAGCATTACTAGTGACAAAAAAATGGCAAAACACATCCAAAATTTGAAAATTAAAGAAACTTGTTAGTTATGAAGTTGCAATTTGAAAGGATTTCTGTATTACTGCAACCGATTGTTGGGGGGGATCTGAATCAGATACAAAAACAATTTGGTAACTGCTTTAGAAAGTCCAGGAAGAAGGACTCATATGTCTTTGCTCAGTGATGAAAATGAGATGGTAAATGTGAATTTAATTTAAAAATCACTTGGAGAAGATGAGAACTAAATTTGGAAACTGTGAGTTGAAGTGACAGTGAAGACAGCAAACTCACTCTAGGGGACCAGAGTTCAGAATCAAGCTCTGGCTGGGTTAGGTTACCAATGTTGAGTTCAAACACATTCAGTATCAGTAAAATCAATACTGCAGCATGTGTCATTTACCAGAACAATTCCTATATTACAAATACAACTTTGTGTAGCCCTCTCAATAACGGTAGGATGGTGTACTTGCTATATTACTTTACCATTTTATGGGGTGAAAAACTGGGAACTAAAGAGAGCATGTATCTCTCTGAGGGTCTCAGTAGTAAAGAAAAAAAAAAAACAGTAACTAGGACTTGAATCTACTATGGCTACCAAATGTTTCCTCTTTTGAATAAAGAAGAGGATTAAATCTACTTAATTTGGTGTGAAGAAAGCGTGAGAGATACATAAAAAGAAAAGGAAAAGAACAAATATGGCTAGTTATAACCAAATTTCCTTTCCCTTATTCTTGAAAGTGGTCAAATTTTGTTCCAGATGACACAAAATTAAAATACTGTATTTTATTCTTTATCCTTCTTTTTAGTGTATTTGACATAACACTATGACAAAATTTTCTTCAAGGGTGAAGTAGAGTCTTACAGCTAACCATTATGTTCTTTGGGGAGTAGGTCTACAGAAGGGTAACTGAATTGTCACATCCAATGCCCCCATTCAAAATGGAAGAAGTCAGAACAATCATCAGCCCAATTCTCTATTGGCAATATGGGTACTCTTTTTAAAGAGGAACGATGAGAACACACAATACCTAGACAGTTGAGGGTAAAAAGACCCCGAAGAAAGTATACAGTTTCTTTCTTGGCTGAAAGCCAAAAATGTCCTTGGGGCCCATTGGCAGCCTACTCTTTGCCAAAGGCTGGAAATTCCCAAAGCATTTGGGGGCTCTGATCTGATGCCCAAAAGGCTTTAGTATTCCTCTTCAGATTACAGACGATGTCTAACTGGCCGCACATGATAAGACACATAGAGAGTCGCACATCACACGTGTTATACTGGCTCCAGAGAGAAGACTCGTCGGTCGTGCTCTTTGACGTCACGAGCTAGTCTCTTACATACCTCTCCTTTTACTAGTTTTTATAGAGGAGCTGGATTATCAATGCAATCATCTCTTATAGAGAAAATAGTAGCATATCTATCTTGTGTAAGTCATATAGACTATGCAATCGAGGGAATTTTTCCATAAGACAATGCAGACTCCTCGGCTGACCTTGAGGTCGTACTGCGAGAGGATGCACTGTCCTGACTCTCAACTCACACTTATGCTGCCCATGTTGAAGGAGATGGGGTGCCATCGGTACACTCTAGGTGTCCTCACAGCATTGATAAGCCATCAGAGGTCGTTCCACAGCATACTATGTTATTATGGTCCAGTGCAACCACCTGATTAGTGATATCTGAACTCTCCTGCATTGAGGGGTGTGCGAAAGAACAACGAGTGAGGAGTGTGCGCAAGACCACTGTCATGAGTCATCAGTCCATTCACTCACATACTCCTTATCTGAGTATATACAGCACTCAGAATAACCCCAGAACTCTCCTAGCGCTATTGAGTAGAGTGCTCAGATCTTTAGAGTGCAAGATTTTCTCTTATACAGCTCTGTGCACTATTCTAAGTTCTAGTCTGTACAGCCACGAGAACCTAGGATGGCGTGATCAAGGTCTAGGTGCCACTTGGAATGTAGAGGAGTGAGATCTTGTGAATGACACGCACAGTGTTGAGTGTTCGCAGCAGATAGACCATACTAGTAGAGCGTGCTGACCTATCTCTCCTATGCCCTAGCAAGGTGGTACCGAAGCGGAGCACATAAAGGCCCTCTATGAGATGCTGCGACGTGTATGCACCACCACTAGGCGAGAGATCTACTTAGCATGACTTGAAGGTGGTATAAAGATCCTCAATTGGACACGATGGAGTAAGCACTGGCCATTGCGAGGCAGGAGGCTTGCGAGTCGTGCGCGGCAAATATCGCAAATTCGCGTGTGCGCTGATTCCAATCATCGGTTTAGAGTTGGCATACCCAACGATGTTTGTTGCAGGCATTAAGTAACGTTGAGCGAGTATTGTAGGAGGGGCTCCTCCATCTAAAGCCTATCCGATCTCATACCTATGACTAGCATCACCACAGGCGCGAGAGAACAGCACACATCTGCAGCTGACCAGGTATAAAGAGAATATAATCAAGAGATCTCACACTCTTGTCCTAGTCACACAAACAACCCACAAGCTCAGTCTCCAATCGGAACTCAGCTCTCCAGGCCACGGAGTGCTCTAACTCGAGAGAGACCTAAAGCTCTCAATCTGTAGACACGCACATAACGTACAGCTGGTGGATATCTCACCATAATGTATGTAACGACCGCGATTCATAAGTACTCCCTCAGTGCAGAGAGACGACGCCTCGAATTGGCACGTATACTCGGGAGTGAGGCAAGGGAATTCTTCAAAAAGCATACTCAGCTACTTATAATGTATCATGGTGAGAGGTATACACAGAGAAATTAACGAGACGTAGATATATATTGAAGTTTATTTAGGATGTGGTTCAGGCTATAACAAGGAAGTCATGCGACATAATACAGTAGCGAGACAATATCCATATGAGCGAAGGAGGATCGATGTATAGAGTTGCAAATGTTGAATGGCAAATACAAGGCACAGATGAGCAACGGCTACTATGACACTCGCAAGAAAGAGTCAAGCTCTGAATATCTTGATAAAGAATCTAAGCTCATTCCGGCAACAGACACTGGACGAGGAGTGGTTGGGAGTCAGCAGCGTTGTAATCAAGCTCGGAGGATCCATAGTGGAATGTCAAGTAAACGTTGGAGAGTATCAAGGAGATAGTTCAGAATGCATATAGCAAGAAAATTGGTGAATAAGAGGATGAAGTGAGAATGGGATCTATGAATAAAGGTCAAAAAGAGATGGAGAAAGTGAGAGAACGTACACATGAGCGCAAGTCAATCACATAGTGAGCTCATAGTGAAGATGGGATGCTCATGCAACAAGCACCACCTCAGAGGTCGTAGCAGTGGCTGGATACGTGATGAGTGTTTCGATAGTCGCAAGTTCAAGAGCAGGCCTCGCTGGAGATTAGCCTTTCAGGTGACGACCAGGAATGGGGGGAGAGGCGCGATTCTCGATCCCACAGCCAGAGCCCACGATGATCGGTGGGCCTGAAGAAGATCACATCCATGCTCACGATCGAGATCCAGTGGAGAACTCTACCTAGTGTCCGAGGAAATCCTAGCACCTCTTCTGTACTTGCGTGCGGCTAGCATATGAGCAATCTAAGGCGGTACGTGGTGCTACCACAATTTGTCTCCTGCCGAGCAGTACCATCCTGATACATCATATACTCACATAACATAATATGTAGACCATAAAGAATCTGTTATTCTGAAAAAGATGAAGGCATGCCATCTCATTCTCCAAATATTTTGGAAGAATATAAGTGGAGAAACTATAAGCCTAGCGAAAATTTATAATAACTGCTGTGATAGAGTGATGTGCATAATGTACAGACACTCACAGCGGTAGCTAACATGATAATGGCTCATGGTCTCAGTATTACAACTAGGAATGTTACAGGAAATAATTATATATCACCAAATAAAGTGTGAATACTATCTATATCACATAACTATGAAGCTTAGTAGTACACAAACTCTATATTAATACAGATTCTCTTGAATAAACGAATATTATATTGCATCTCCTATGCCTATCTCATAGTTAAGATAAACGTATTCTATGAGGTTTCAACAGTGAAAGCTACATATGAATATCTGAGGACATGGTGTGTGTGTGCTATTCGATGCGAAAATGTATTAAACAGATAGTCACATATCATAGCTGGTTAAATACATGCACTACTAGAAGTTACTCAGAGCATGAATTAGTACTCAATCGCAGTAGAGGATAGTGGACACGCCAGAAGCAGATTATGTATAGAGATCACCATATGAGTTCTCATATATAATTATGTGCTCTCAAGGCATTCTAATAAGACTGTATCAATTACAACCTAAGAGTGATGTATGGAGTATGGATGTTAGAGGAAAATTTAGGGGAGCCAGTTTTCTTCCATCCTCTGAGACTCAGGGATTGAAACTATGCAGTGGGGTTTGGAGGGAGCAAGCATTTTACCTGCTGAGCCATCTCACTGGCTCAACGATGATGTCTTAAATGCTCATTGAGTCCTACATATCTGTAGGATGCATAGGCATTAGTAGATGTGAGAAAGGAGCAGTACCTATTTCATTTAGTAAATGAAAACACCATGTGACAATGGTCAGCATGCTGGAAAGAGACCAATAAGAATCAGCTGTATGGCCGACCTCAAACTTTCTGTGATTCTGCTTCAGCCTCCTGAGTGCTGAGATTAGAGGTGTGATCTAATATGCCTCAAAAGAATGGTTTTAAGAATAGTTAGAGCTGGGAGTGATGGCACATGCCTTAATCCCAGCACTCGGGAGCAGAGGCAGGCAGATCTCTGTGAGTCAAGACCACCCCTGCTTACAAGGTAGGTCCAGGCCATTTGGGCTATGGGAGACTATCCCCCGACCCCCCCCCAAAAAAAAATAGAAAATGGAGAAATTAGGAACTGTCCTAACTGAAAAAAAGTTCATGTGGAAAGGTAAAAATAATAGTTTATCTTACATTTTCATTCCATTAGTTAATTTTTATTTTTTTCTTTTAAAACCTATTCTGTTACAGACATCACAGTATGCAAATCTTTGGTGAGAAGACAAAGCAGACAATTTTTGCTTTCCTCCCACCAACATTATACGTCTACAAAATCTGAGTGTTTTCTTCTGATTTTTAATGTGTGACAAAATACTATTTCTCAATTTTGCTAATAAACTTCAATACTGTTGTAAAAACCTAGCACAACCTTTTGTATTCCATCATATGTTGATTTCGCTGAAGGAAAATTCAGCGACTTAGACACAATTGGTATAAAATATAGCTTCCATTTAGAGTCCTGAACTTACTGAGGTACAAATGACAAACGTTGTTTATAGCACAACATCTGTTTTGACATACGTATTTTTATGCAGTTTTTCTTAATACTGAGTAACACAGTCATCACTTCAGATAGATGCCGCCTTTTGGTAAGAACATTTATTATCCACTTATCTGTAAATGGGCACTTAAATGATTCCATATCTAATGCCACAGTGAAAATGTGAGTGCAGATATCTCTGAAAGACGCTGATTTCCTTTTCTTTGACTATATACTCAGATTGCTAGGTCATATAGAAGTTATGCATTTAATTTTCTGAGAAACCTCCATGATCATTTATGGAAAGTGGCTACCATATACATCACCAGCTACACTATTCAAGAGATGCCTTTCCATATACTTCTAGTAACTTATCTTTCCTTACTGGGTGTACCTATTCTTATAAGTTGAAACAACATGTCATTGTGGTTTTATTTTGCATTTTCCTTAATATTAGTAATTTTCAAAAAATTCATATACCTATTTGTTGTTTGCATGTTTTCTAAGAATTGTTTTAAAAGTAATTTCTCATATTATAATTGGATTATTTGCTTTCTTATAATATGATCATGTAGCTATTTAGTTATTTTAATGTTTAACATTCATCGATTTTATTATTTATAATTATTTTGACCAATTATTAGTCATTATTTTCTTTATAATTATTTATTATTCTCTTACCAATAAGTAGTTATATCATGTACTATGCAAAAGCTTTTAAGTTTTATTGAACATTAAATGTATGCTACTATATTTATATTCTGTGTTTAGGGGTGCATAAAACTAATAATTTGATCATGGCTTTGTGTGTATGTGTGTGGGGGGGTTCATTTGACACAGGCTTTCCCTGTAGCCCCATCTGGTCTGGAATTCGCTATATAGAGAAGGATAGCCTCGAACTCATAGAGAACCACCTGCCTCTGCCTCCCAAGTCCTGGAACTAAAGGCATGCATCAACATGCCTGGCTCTGATCTTGTGTCTTACATTTAAACCTTAATCACTACTAAATTAATTAATATATGTTATGTAAAAATGGGGTCTGATTAGATTGTACAGTAAATAAATATCAGTCTCCATCACTTGAGAAAAATCATCCTTTCCTCCATATGTTCTTTACACCTTGGTTGAAGGTTCATTGGTACTGAATGGAATTTTTGTTGTTGCTGTTGTTTCTCCATGATCTTTAGTCTCATTGTCTGTGTGTGTCAGGACTCCATGTAAAGACAGACAAAAATATTAAATCTGAAGGTAAGAGGATGGAAATATAAACTGTCATAATGGTTGAAGTAACATAGTCTTCCCAAAATTATGTAATTCTCCCTCATTTGTGGATCTTAGTACCAAACCCTTACATGTGAGTATATATTCTGATGTGAGTATATATTCTGATGAATAAATCCTACTTGATCATGGGGGTGACCCTTTTGGTGTGGGCCTATATGCAGTATTTTGTTGAGAATTTTTGCATCTATATTCATTAGGGATCTAAGTCAATAATTTTCTTTTTTGATTATATCTTTACCCGGTTTTGGTATGAGAGTGATGATGGCTCCATGAAGGAATTTGGGGGTTCTCCCTGTGTTTAAATCTTTTTGAATAACTCAAATAATATTGGTTGAAGATCCTCTTTAAATGTCTGCCAGAACTCTGCCTTAAATCCATCTGTTTTTTGTTTTGTTTTGTTTTAACTTGGGAGGTGCTGTATTACTCTTTCAATTTCCTTATATATTATGGGTCTATTTAAGTTGTTGATCTCTTCTTGGTTAAGCTTTGGTGATTCCCATGATTTCAGATATGCATCCCTTTCTTTTTGGTTTTAAAATTTCATAGAGTATATGTTTTTAAAGTATCCACTTATAATGTTCTGGATCTTTTGGTTGTGTGTTGTGATGTTTCCCCTTTCATCTTTGATTTTGTTTATTTGCATTTGTTCTTTCTAGCTTGTGTTTAACTGGGCTAAGAGTCTATCTTGGTTATCTTTTCAAAGAACTAGATATTACAGTGATTCTTTGTATTGTTTGTTTTGTTTTTATTTCTTTATTTTCAGCTCTGAATTTTGTTAGTCCTTCTCCCTCCCTGGGTTTGAGTTTCATTTGTTCTTGCCTTTCCAGAATCTTGAGTTCCAATGTTAAGTCATTTATTCATGGTCTTTCTGCTCTTCTAATGTAGATGCTTAGGGCTATAAACTTCCCTCCTAAAATTGCTTTTTAAAGTGTCCCAGAGGGTCTGTTGTGTTGTGTTATCCTTTCCTTTAACTTCAAGAACACTGTTATTTCTTTCTTAATTTCTTCTTTAACACATTCATCATTAGTGTGTTGTTCAATCTCTATGAGTTCGTATAGTTAAGAAGTCTTCTTCCAGTATTGACTTTAAATTTTTTTTAATTTTATTTATTTTTGTATGTATATGAATGTACTGTCTGCATATAGGTCTGTGCACCCGTGTTGTGCAATGCCGCGGAGGTCAGAAGAGGGTCACGGATTCCCCTAGAACTGGAGTTCTCCTGAAATTGGAGTTACAGACGGTTCTTAGCCGCCATGTGGGTGCTGGGGATCAAACCCGGGTCCTCTGCAAGAACAACTTTAAGCTGTATTGAATTATGGTCTGATAGAATGCCTATAATTATTTTTTTCTATTTGTTGAGGATTGTTTTATGCTCAGTTATGTGGTATATTTTAGAGAAAGTTCCACAGGTTGTTGAATAGAAAATCCATTCTTTGGTGTTTTGGTGGAATATATGGTAAATATTTTGTTAGGCCAATTTGATGACTTTATCATTTATTTCAGATGTTNATAATTAATTATTATTATTATTATTATTATTATTATTATTATTTTGTATTTTTGAGATAGGGTCTCCCTTTTAGTCCCAGCTGGCCTGGAGCTCGATATGTAGATGAGGCTGGTCTTAAACTCACAGAGAACCCCAAGCCTCTGGGGGATTAAAGTGCTGGGATTAAAGCCATGGCCCACCACACCTGGCAGTGCCATTTTCTTGGAATATCTTTTTTCATCCTTTCACCTTAAGTAAGTACCTGCCCTTGAAAGTTGAGATGGGTTTGTTGTAGATAACAAAAAGATGAAGTTTGTTTCTTAATCCATTCAACTAGCATGTGCATTTTGACTGGAGAGTGTAGATCATTGGTATTGAAAGCTATTATTGGAAGATTTTCTTGTTGATGTCATTTTTAATTTTCTGTTTGCATTCTTAATCTAACATGTATCCACAATTATACCTTCATTTAGTTTCTTTCAGTTGCTCTTTGGGTATAATTATCCCATTCTTCAGTTCTTTGTATTGCTTCAAATATTCTCTGAAGTTCTGGTTTTGTGGACCTGAAGATTTTTCTTTCCCCTTAAATTATAACAGGACATTTCTGCTGCGGTAAACGTATTTTCTGGGTTAAAATCTATGGTTATTTAGAACTGGGAATACTTTGATTCAGGCTCTTCAGACTTTCATAGTTTGCGCTGAAACGTTAGTTGTAACTCTGATGGGCTTGCTTTTATATCTGAATGGTTTTCCTTTTGGGCATTTTGTTATTTTCCCTTTCTTCTGTACATTTAGTGTTTTTTTTTTAATGGTATATTCCATGTGTTTCTTTTGTTTGTTTTTGTTGTATGTTGTTGTATTCTACTAGGTGTTCTATGTCCCTCTTCTATTTGTACAGGCATGTCTTTCCTTCATTTTTTGGGAATTTTATGTCCATAACCTGTTGAAGATTCTGGTCAATACCATTCTAACTAAGATTCCTCTCCTTTTCTATCCTATGATGGCGTAATTTGATCTTTCATGGGTGGTACATCACATTCCCTGAAATATTCCCATTCCCTGGTGTTTTAGTTAATGTGTTTCCATAATCTTTTGCTTGTGAGTGGCCTCCCAATTCCTCAACAATGTATTTATTGTCCTTTCCTGTATTTACATGCTGTTTTTCCATATTTCATTCATTCTACTGGTAAGGCTTTCTCCGTTCATTTCAAATTAGCTTATTGAGTTTTTCACTTCAGCTTGAGGTTCTTCAACATTTGTATTTCTTTTGTGAATTCAGTTAAATGGTTTTCCCTATCTTCTTTTAGTTCTTTGATTTATTTATGTGGTTTTTTTTAAATCATTCATTACTTTGACCAAGTTTATGACTGTTATTTTAAATTCTGTGTCCTGGGTAATCCCCAGGAGAGCTCTCGTTGCAGAACTCTTGTATAGGACTTGTGCTGTTTGCTGGGAAAATATCATTTTGGTGTTTCATATTATTTGTTCATTGAAGTGTTGCCATGTGAATTTCTTTTTTTTTATGATTCTGGTATGAAAATCAAGCCTTTCTTCGTTGGGTTGAATTCTGATTCTGTTTGTATTATTGATGTGCCTTGGTATTTTCTAATTGTGTATGAAAAGCTGATTGGTCAAGCCTTCTGGTTCTCTGTTATGATTTTACTCTGGTGAGACCAGATGGCTCTAGTCAGGGTACTCAAGTGCTCCTGCAGAAGCCCAAGTCAGTCAACAGTCAGGTATGCTCAGGTTTCCTCCAAAGGTTTGGGTCTCTCCTAGCCATCAGTCACAGCGCTATTTGGAAAGCTTGCTAGGTGGAGGCTGAATTCTCGGGTCTGAGGCAGTCTGCAAATCTCTGGACTCTTACTAATAGGCAGAGAATCCTAGGTCTAGAACAGTGAGAGAGACTGAATGGTCATAAAGCAGTGGCATTGTCGGGAGTGATTTGGGAAGCGCAAGACCAGGGGAGACCTGAATCAGGCACACTCAGGCAGTCTGCAAACATGTTGGCCCCTACTATTCAGCAGAGAAGCCTGGTCCAGGATCAGTGTGGGAGATTGCAAGTGGGCCTAATGTAGTGGGATGCGCTTAACACAATTTGGGGGATTCATCAGCATGAGGACAGATTCGGGCACTCTCAGCCAGTCTGCAAAATCTAGGCCCCTTCTAAAGGGCTGAGATTAGAGCTGGAGCAGTGGGAGGGGTGGAGGTGGTCACAGGTGTGGGGGTGTGCGTGCTAGGATTTGGGAAGCTCACCACCATGCAGAGACCAGATTCAGGTACTCCCACCCAGTCTGCAAAAGTCTGGGCCCACATTAGAAGCTCTAAACCTTTTTTTATATATATTTTATGAACAATTAATTAAAATAGTACCTTACTTATTTTGTTTTAAGAATTTAATACAAGTCTTCTCTGTGCCACGGTAATATGTTAAAGGTTCATATAAGAAATTTGTTTATGGGCTAGAGAGATAGCGAGAGTTTAAGAGCACAGACTGCTCGTGCAAAGGACCAGGGTTCCGATCCGAGCCCACATGGCAGCTAAGAAACTGTCGGTAAACTCCAATTCAGAAGAACTCCAGTTCCCCAGGGGATTCAAAAACCCTCTTCTGACCTTCGCGCATTGCATGACACGGTGCAAAAGACCTGCATGCAGACAGTAACATCATAAACACACAAAAATAAAATAAAATTTAAAAAAGAAATTTAATGTTAATATATATATAAGATATATAGATATAGCACAAGAGCAGAATACATAGTATGATAGGCCAGAACATATAAATTCATGCATGTATTTGAAAGTTCATTTATTATTACTGTGCATGTTGCATAGGAGGGGAGAGTGGCGTGTGAGTAATGGAAGACTTGGATATCCGATGGTGCAAGTGGGACACAGCGTAGAACCGGAGCGGAGTAAGCGTAGGTTTGGGATAGAAGATGCGGGCGTAGTCCGGATTGCAGCCTTTACGAAGGGGGGAATGGGTTGAACCAGGAATCAAACTGGGACATAGACCCGACAGGTAAGATACGGTGTGAATCATATAACATAAATGTAACATCTAAATTTATGAGTTTATTACAGAGGCTTGCTACATTTCTTCAAGTAGCAGTGATAAAAGGTAGTAGTTTTACGAAGACTCGCTAACAAGCGAAGATGAAGGGTTTGATTGAAGGTCTTACTCAGATCTACAAATAACCGCAATGATCATGGAGGAGAGAGAGGGAGAAGAGGAGGAGGGCTTTAATGGTAGGAAAACAATGATGGAGTGAGTTGGGTTAATAAAGATGTCGCCTACAAGATGCCATGCAGAAACTGACTGAATTTTTTATTTTCTTCTTTTCTACACAATCGGTTTCTAGTCTCAAACAGGGTAGATACTAAAAACCGAAATTTAGATAATTATAAGAATAAAGCGAGACCTGAGCTTGGGTCTGGCTCGCTTCGGTGGCTGAATCAGCCGTAGAAGGGCAGTGTGTCTGGACTCAAGGTCCGGACCTGTTAGGAACAATTGGAGCCATCCAACACGGCTCTAGCCATTAAAGGCTTAGGGAAGAGTGGGGGGGCTTTTTGTGGTTTTGGACAACTGCTTTCTGGTTGGTGGCGGAGGACCAGGTGGCTGGCAGGGCCTAGGCTCGGGTCCTCAGCCCACCGGGATGCCCTTCCCCCCTCACAGCCGGAAGCAAGCATGACTTGGGGTTCCAGGCAACCCCCCCCCACAATTGGATTTGAGGAAGAGAGAGTATCCAGTGGAATGGATTAGGAGAACTCGCAGAAGGGGAGGAAGAGTGACTTAGACTTCAATATCAAGTATATAAACAAAATTGAAACCGGAAAAACCTAAGACAAGCAGAAGTCAACACTCCATCAAGAAGGAGGGGGAGAGGAAGAAAAAAAAGCGCAAAAAGGAGGAAGCAAAACAAAGAAGCTTTCAAGACGGCCTTCGAACACCCTGAAAAGGCATTTTGTGATTTGAATCACAAAACTGAAATCCACATGCCAGGGAGACAACAAAGAGAAGACATGGGAAAGGTGGAGGATAATTCCACACCCTAAGCGCATACCAACCCTGTAGGAGTTAGGTATAGTGGTATCCCCTTGGAGGTGACCCCCAGAAACAGTATCTTAGATGAATAATTGCAGAGCTATGCAAAGAAATTAAAGCATAAGAAGGATGAGAAGAACTAAAGGAAGGGATTGACAAACTCCAGAAAGAACTAAGAGAGAAAAAAAAACAACACCTGATAAGAAAGAGAAAACACTGAAAAAGGAGCCAACCAACGAAGTAAGGAGAACGAAGAAGAGATTGAGAAACGCAAAAAGGAGTTGATATATTAAAGAAATCACAACACGATGAAAGGAAAAAAGGAAGAGAACATGTCATCCAATCAAGAAAAGAAAGGAAAGGAAAAGCCTTAGAAGAAAGAAGGGAGGAAGCTGAAGCAAATAATATCAGATCTTGCAGGATAATACAGAACAAATAAAAACATCAAATAAAGATTAAATGAAAAATTTAAAAACAAAAAGTGGAACAACCAGGAATTGGGGAACACGATGAAAAGATCAAACTCTGCATCATAGGAATAGAGGAAAGGAGAATAAGCTCAAGAGAATAGTATTGAGCATAATCTTCAACACAGTAATAGATGAAAACTGGCCCAAACTAAAAGAGACAAACCCAGGGTCAAATAAATGAAGCACATAGAACTCCAATAGACAAGACCAGAAAAAAAAAAACTCCCCACGCCATATCAGTCAAAGTGCTAGATGCCCAAACAAAGATAAAATTCTAAAGGCCACGTGGAAAAAAAGTCACATACAAAGGAAACCCAT
>VZQC01007071.1:0-28778 GCA_009823505.1 Rhizomys pruinosus
AGCTTGACATTTGTTATTATGGCTTTGTCATTTTTAGCCTGTAGTTTATGAAATCTGCTATTGTATATTGCCCAAAGGCTTTAAAAAATCAATGGTTGCATTTTAAAGCATATAGAATAAAGTAAATTAAATGCCAAAAAAAGAAACAGAATCAATAGAATAAATATATAGATATATACAAATTTATTGATTTGCTCATGTGACAGAGCTCAAGGAGTCCAACAATAGCCGTGCCACACTGGAGAGGGTGAGAATCCAGGGAACTGCTCAGTCTGCAAGGCTGGGTGTCTCGGTAGTCCCAATCTGGTGCTGAAGGCACGATGGATTCCAGGAGATCTGCTTGTCTCAGTACACGCTGGGATCCAAAGGGTTGATCACAGCAGCAAGACAAACTCACCGGTGAGAGAGAGTCAAGCTTCAGGAAAAAAAAAAAAAGGGACCAGCTCCCTCTGCTATGGCCTTTTATACTGCCTGCCAGCAGAAGGTAATGCACACATTTGGGGTGGGCCATCTGGCTTGAGGTAGTCCCTTTTCTCTTATTTGTTCATCCTTAAACCAGTCAAGTTGACATCCAGGATTAACCATCACACTGGGTGAGGGGTTTGTGAGAAATGGCTGAAGGAATGTGGATTGGGCATGAAGAGGGGCTTGACTCACACCAGTCTGACTCCTCTCTAGATTTCATGCCTGACTAAATTGTTGCCTGAGTTAGGAATTTTTGAGGGGTGGGGGTGTGAGACTTCAGATTGAGACACTGGTAGGGAACTTTCTCTGCCACTAATCCCATAAGATGTCTAGCAATGCCCAGAACCCACAACCATACTCTGAGTTTTTTCTTGCTGAAGGTGTTCATCACCAGGCATGGTGTCCCACCCCTGAAATTCTAGAGCTTAGGAGACCAAGGCTGGAGGATTGATATGAGTTTAAGGACAGTCGGAGCTACATGAGAGCTTGTCTAAAAAACAAAAAAAAAGGATGAGGGAGATGGTTTGGTTGTACAAGCATGAGCACTTGAGTTTGGATCCCTGACACACATGAAAAAATGCTGGGTGTGGCACTGTTATACCTGTAACCCATGCTCTGGGTAGGCAGAGATGTGTGGATGAACAAGAAGCTCACTGGGTAGAGAGTGGAGTCAAACTGGTGAGCATGAGAATCAGTTAGGGTTCCTGTCTCAAAAGTAAGGTGTTGCCTACAGGCACATACACACATGAACACACACAGGAATATACATATACTCATGAACACACATGCACATTACAGACACATGTATGTAAAACAGCAAGAGAGAGAGAGAGAGAGAGAGAGAGAGAAAGAGAGAGAGAGAAGGATGAAAAGAAGGAAGGAAAAACCAAGGAGACTTCTAACCTCCACACACACTCTGTGCCAAACCCCATCACAGTACACACACACACACACACACACACACACACACACACACATGCACATACACACACGTGCACACTCACAACCAGAAAATACATAACAAAAATATTAAAGGAAAGAAAAAACAAAAGGGAGCAAGAAAGAGCAAGAGACGGAAGAAAAAGGAAGGGGGAGGGAATGAATGAGATAGGGAGAGATAAAGGGAAGGAGGGAGGGAGTTCTAGTTGTCTTTCAATTGCTGTGACAAAACACTCTAACCAAAACCAACTTTGGGAAGAAAGGGTTTATTTGGCTCACATGTCCCAGGTTACAGCTCATCACTGAGGAAACCCAACATTGGAACTCAGGGAAGGAACCTGGAGGCAGGAACCTGGAGGCAGGAGCTGAATGGTTCTTACTGGCTTGATCCTCCAGTCCATGCTCAGCCTGCTTTCTTAAACAGTACAGAACCACTTACCCAGGGGTGGCACCACCCATAGTGGGCTGGCCCATCCCACATAACCCAACAATCAGAACAATAATCCACAGATGTGGCCACAGGCCAGTCCAATGAATGAAATTCCCCAGTTGAGGCTCCCTGAACCCAGATGTATCAAGTTGACACTAAAGCTATCCAGCACAGAGGGAAAAGGTGCCACCATTTCCAGGAGAGCAGATACACTTCTCCTTCACTCTCCTCAATCTGGGAGGTACTGATATATCATCATCCAGAAGTTGTCAGTATACAGGTTCCCAGGGCTCAAGGCCAGCCCCCCTCCTGTAGAAACATCAGCTAAAAATCCTTACAATTCTGAAGAGCATTATGACCGCTGACCCCACAAAGAATTAGAGTAGGGCTGGGCATCACTAGACCCAGTTTGGTTGATCTGTTATCTTTCTTTTTTTTTTTTTTTTTTTTTTTTTTTTTTTTTTTTTTTTTTGCAATGTAGCTCGGGCTGCCCTCAAACTCCAATTCAGGTGTTCCTGAATAGAACCCTCAGCTCGTCTCAGTATGGCTTAACATAAATGTACCAAGGGACAACAGAAATATAACAACCCCAAAGAAATCCTGAACACCTTGTAGCAATTGTCCGCACAAAACTAGGATTTGGCTGTCTCGGGTTTAACATCTACCTTTGCCATAACACACGGGTCCATGGACAGTGTGGTTTTCCCCCTTCAACAAGGAGTTAATAGTACTCAGTATTTTAACCACTGATGGGTATACGGGAATCATATATGACTGCACTCTCTCAGCCCCAGCAAGCTAACGACGCCACCTAGCTAAATTAAGGGCAGTGTCTGGGTTTTTGTTTACCGGACAGTCACCCAGTCTCATGACCTTTGGTGTAGAGCTACTTGCTTTCCGTCGTGGAATGCTATTCCGACTAGGCCATATTGCACGATCCCCACAGAAACACGCTACTAATTAGAAATTATTTTCTCCCATTAGGCAGCAATACATGTTTTTGTCTTTTAATAATCAATCTTAATAAGGACAAATAACATTGTGAGCAATAAGCTCATTCAGATACATTTTGATCTAATTGTTATAGTGCGAGCGTTTGCGTGATCTTATAGCCTGATGTGTATGGTCTTACTTTTCTCTGCTTACCCAGTAAGCGATAGCGGCGGAGGATTAAGAATTTGAAGTGACCATTCCACACTACCTGGTAACTCTGCGAGATCAAAACAAAAGACTACGGGCCATGAACAAATTAACACATTTGATCTTTCTGTCTAAGTGGTAGAGAGATCAAGATTTTACACAAGGAGCACTTTGCCGTATGTGAGCCCCAAGCGAATCCTGGGTTAGAACGGCAGGAGCGCAGGAGGCTTATTCCTCTTGCTGTATTGATTAATTTGCAGTCACTCCCTTTGCGAATAGATTTGAGGCACAGCCTCGGTCTGACTAGTGCAAGTACACAGCAAGTACTGGCAGCCTGGGCTACAGGAAAACGCGTCAAGCTATCCATAAAGACAAAAAAAAAAAAAAGAAAAAATAAAAAAAAAAAAAAAACAAAAAAAAAAAAAAAGAGGGACGGGGGCAGCTTTTGACTCCGCCCACCCGTACTGCCATTTTTACTCATTCAGGGAAACGACCTGAGATAACAGATGTCTATAGAAGTATGCTAGTACTTGGTGGCAGAACAGAACTAGAAGCCAGTCACCACTCCATCTCACTGCTTCAAGCTGATCTTGCAATGTGATTTAGTTTCTCAGCCTTGGGAGAGAGGCAAGTAGAGCAGGTAGNTTTTTTTGTCTTTTCGAGACAGGGTCTCCCTTGTAAGCCCCAGCTTCCTGGAACTCACATTTTAGACCAGCTGCCTTGAACTCACCAAAGACCTCCTGCTCTGCCTCCCAAGTGCTAGGATTAAGGCGTGCGCCACCACGCTCGGCTTGGTTGATCTGTTATCATTTGATTGCGAAGAAAAGGAGAAAAAAGAGAAGCTCTTCCTGAGTTGGTCTCTAATCTTGCCCTGTTGCTGTCAGCTCTGAGGGTGGACAAGGCATGTGACCTGGACACGACCTCCAGGAAACCAGTACTACCAGTCAAGACTCCTACCTGAGGCCAGCCACTCTGTATTATTTTCCAGAAAGAGACCCCCTAGGACTTGGAGAGAGAAAACAGTTTAAGTTAACACCCAGAAGTTACAAATTACAAGCAAACACCAGGCCACTATCTATAACATTGTTAAGGGGACACAGGTGGAGATTATCCCCCACCCACTAGCAAGTTTAGAAACCTTTCAGGTTTTGTTCGACCTGTGGATGGGACTCCCTATGGGCCTATTTATGGAGGTACCTGGGAAGTTAAACCCTCCGAAGGGCACCAGCCATGAACCTAGGAACCCTTCTCCTCAATTTTCTGAAACTCTGGGGGAGGGGGGATAGACACCCTAGCCTACCTGCCTGCTCTGGAATACATAATATGCTTTTGGCTTTTCAATAAATGAGTGGTTTTTCAGTTTCTTTTGAAATAAAGGTCTTGCCTAATAGTACTGGCTGCCTGAGACTCACTATATACTGTGTGGACCAAAACCTTATAGAGTCTTCCTGCTTCGGCACCATATACAGCCAGATGAATGAATGAATTCTGATCCTGCATCATTCACCTAATCATCATACAGTGTGAGGGATGGTCCTTCCTCCCTGCAGTTCAGGGACATCAGTATGAACCGGTGACAGCAGTCACCTTAGAGGACAGTTGTGGGGTTAGACACTGGATGTGGGTGCTCAGCACAGAGGAGAACCTCAGGAAGTGACACGTCAGGTGTGACCATTGGGGGAAGCACGACAACAAGAGAATTTCTAAAACCACACCTGCAGCTTACCCAAAGGTCACTGATAACAGAATTGCCCCTTGTGACCTCACACAGCCTTTATGACAGTGATTCTCCAGTGAGCTAATTGGAGTCAGTAAGTCTGCTTAGACTAGACTGAGTTCCACCTACACCTTGTGCAATTAAGAAGTAAATTTGTCAAGTTCTATTCATTTTGAACACATAAATTTAAGGTTGTCACATTATGAAGATTTCCTGAGTTTAAAATCATAAAACATATTTTACAAGCCCATTTGTCACATGCATTTGCCCCTCCCCTACCTTTAGGCAGAGATTCTCCCCTCTGCATGACACACTGTCCCCTAACAGTGGAAGCAGCCCAGGGATTCACAACTCTCCATGTCCTCGGACTATGCTTTCCATGAAGGTTACTTTATCTTGTTTCCACAGCCTCAAGGGCTTCAGAGATGTAGAGAATGGAGTGCCAATGATAGACTAGAATTTCACAGGGATTACCAAGGAGCCAGAACCACACAGTTGAGGCATTGATTCAGAAATTTCCTGTGGGACTGAGAATTTCATATTCTCCTGGACCACGAACGTGTCCAAACATGGAGACGCTGTCCCGAGCTGCCCTGCAGTGGCTCTTAGTGCGCCCTCCACCCAGAAAGTGCAGCAGAGCCACACACAGGAACATTGCTTTCAAAATTTATAACTGCCATTTTGTGTTTTTCTTGTTTTGTTGTTGTTGTTGTTTGGGGATGTTTTAGTCTGTTTTTGTTTTCTTATTTTAGCTTTTTTTTTTTTTTTTTTTTGCAGTGTCTACACATTTTTATTATTGTCATAGAAAACATTAAGAGAGGACATAATGCAAAAAAAAAAAAAAAAACTCACCTGGAATTGCCTTATAGGCAAACTTCAATGGAGGGGAGAATTATTCAAGAATTAAGTCAGAGAAGAGGTGGGGAATTCTAGGAATGGGCTGGAATTTTCCCAGAATGATCTTTTCTCCCTTTTCTGTCTTTGTATGGGGTTTTCTTTTTTTTTTTTTAATTAGTTTTTATTGTTACTTTGTGCAATTATACATTTTTCCAATTCGCAGATTCAGGAGCAATTATCTTCCCTCTTCCCTTTCCCCCCCCCCCACCCCACCCCATCCCAGATCATTGCATTCTGCCAAAACTGTCCTTGCATCTTTCTTCTCCGTTTTTTTTTTCATTTTTAGCTTATAAGTGATAATCCATGAGTACAAGCATCCTTAATGCCAAAACCTATCTGCAGTCTGTTTTGCCCAAACCCCTACAGCCCCACCATCTCCAGTGGGGGGTGCCAGTGTTTGTTCAATCAAGTGATTCAATGAGTTGTCCGATACATTGCATGTTGTAGTTTCAACCATTCACCCCAATCGCATGCCTTACATTCTACCATGCCCCCTCTTCCGCAGGTTGTTCCCTATGCTTAGAAAAAGGGGCCACATGTGGATGAGAGGTTACAAAACAGCCCACTTCTCTCTGGAGCTTGTTGACTTGGACTCTGGTCAATTCTGGCTGTTTCCTTTCATGGGTGGACAGTTTGTCCAGGAATAACCTTTCGATCTACTAATGAAGAACAAGCAATTAAGATATAAGGTATTTAAACAGCATAATAGTTATGGTAGGTTACTTTAGCATAGGACAATGTTTGGATATGTTATCCATGAATTAATTTTCCCCCTGTTTTAACATATGACCGCGTTCTTGGTCTTACTGTGGTTTATAAAATCTCCTAACCACTATAGCATGTAAGCTTGTGGCATTCCAGCCATGGGTTGTTTCTCCAAGGAGAGAGCCAATACCCAATTAGATTTGGGATATTAAGGCACATGGCTGCCTCTGCTGCCACAGATTCCAGGCAGGTGAGGTGTAGTATTTTAGCTTTTTAAAATAAGGATCTCCCTGTACTCCAGCCATGCTTGGGAGCTCCCTATTTATACCAGGCTGGCCTCAATCTCACAGAGATCCACCTGCCTCTGCATTCCACGTGCTGGTATCAAAGATGTGCACCCACCATGCTCACCTCTCTAGTAACCATTTTTGAAAAGGTAAAAGAAGAGTTGCGCATGATGACCTCATGGAAGGATGAGCAAGAAGGAAACAGCCAGGTAGGAGAATAGAAAAATTTGAGGTCAACTTACTACATATTAAATTATAAACCAACATGGTCTACACACAGTGGGACCCTTGCTATCAAACGAGAAAAGAAAAAAAGAAGAGGAAAAGAACAAGTAAGATTAATTTTGTGTTGGTTTTTTGACGCAAGTCTCACAATGTAGCACTGGCTGACATGGGACTCACTATGTAGAACAGGCTGGCTTCTAACACACACAGATCTGTCCACCTCTGTCTTCTGAGTTGCTGGGGACTAAGGCATGCAGCACCACACTCAACCTTTTTGGCTTTGTTTTTCATTGTGTTTTTTTACATTCTGCCTCCAATTCTAAAGCTTGCAGGAGTCTTATGTGCGTTTATCATATATCAACAGCGGGACTGCTACATTCTAGTTTCCAATGGCTCCTGTGGTCAGCAGCTACCAAAATGACAGCAAGCATCCAGCCCCTGACTCACTACCTTACAAACAGGACAAAAAGGTGTCACAAAAGTTACACCTGACTGGGGACGTGGCTCTGTTCACAGATGCTTGTCTTGCATTGTACCAAACTCTGGCGTTCAAGCCACAGTACCACATACAACCCATAAAAAACCTATTATACCACAGAATGAGACAAGCCCAATGACAGTGCTTCAAAGTGCTCGTTGGACATCCTGGCATTAGAGGGGCTCAGGGGAGACAACTCGCACTGTGGGTTCAGCCAGTCCTGTAGGTTGATGGCAAGAACCCACAGAAGCAGGCGAGCCCAGGAGGTGACAGCCGGCTCCCCGTGTTTGAATTTCTGCAGTCTTTCTATGGTGGACTCATGTCTTGATTTTGCTTCACTGATTCTGTCCTCCAGGTCCACAGGAACTGGGGCTGGGTTGATAAACTGAAATTCATGGCTCTTGTGAAGACAGTGAGCTGGGTGGTGAGTTCAAGAATGAAGTGCAGTGGAGAAAGGGCCTGTAATGATGTGGGTGTGTGGGATGGAGACAGGGAGGGAACAGTGCATATCTGCTGAGCTGGTGCCAGGAGGCCAGGACTGGGGATGAGCTGTGAGTGAGGAGATGTGGAGATGAGGATGGAGATGGAGACAGAGGGGAGAGGATGAGGAGAAGGAAAAAGATAGGAAGCCTAGGAACCCACCCAGTTGGCAAGAAGAGCATGCAGTAGGAGCTGGGAAAGAGGAGACTGCTGAAGATCTGGGATCCAGAGAAAAGGCTTTTCTCTTTATCCATCAGGCCATTCACTGCTGTGCACAGCTGAGCCTCCCCCCCCTGGTTCTGTCTGCTTGGAGCTCTATATGCTTCTGTTCTAGTTTCTCTTCAGTTGCTTGACAAACAAAACACACTGACCACTAACAACTTGGGGAAGAAAGGGTTTCTTCAGTTACATCTCCTGGGTTGTAGTTCCTCACTCAGGGAGCCACGGTAGGAACTCACGCAGGAACCTGGAGGCAGGCGATGAGACACAGGCCATAGAGGAATGGGAATGCTTCTTACTGGCTGCTTCCTGGCCTGTTTCCTGGCCTGCTTCTTAACCAATACATAATAACTTGCCCAGGGGTGGCATCATCCTCATGGGCTTGGCTCTCCCACCTCACTCAACAATCAAGACAATATTCCACAGATGTGGACACAGGACAGTCCAATGGAGCCAATTCCCCCAAGTGAGGCTCCTTCAACCCTTACATGTCAAGTTGACCATTAAAGCTATCTAGCCCAGCTTCTAAAACTTGTATCTGGTATTTTTGCTTTTAATTTGGAAAAAAAATTTCCTCTCAAGACTTTGTGTTGGACGACTGGGCCATATCACCATCCTGTGAGTATTCTTCCTCTTCCATCCCTATCATTCCTTAGTTTGTTTTTTTTTATAGTATTTCCAAACATTTCCTAGTTATTCCATTCCTTTTTTCAAATTTTATCATCTTTACTTGATTATCAAAATTCTCCATCTTGTCTTCCAATCTTGTTATTCTGGTTTCTACTTCATCCATTCTATTAAGTTTCTCACATCTTTTCAAAGTTCTTTGTGGAATGTTGTGCTTCTTTCTTCATTTGATTGAACTTTCTTCAATGTTTCTATATATTTGTAATTTCATTTCTACCAATTTATCATTGTCCTTTTCAATTTATTCTTTCTCTTCTTTTCGATTCTTGAACTTCCTGGTTTATAAGTTCCTTAAATTCCCTCAACCTCTTAATTTCTCTAATCATATTTATAATCGTTCTTTTGAGGTCTGTATTCTGAGTTATAGCCAAGGGGTGTTTATTAGAGGGTACTTGAATGGGGGTATTAGTATTTGGTGAAGATCCACCTGACTCTGTAGACATTTGGGTAGTCTCTTTTGGGAGTGTTTCCAATGTGAAGCCTAGGTGCTTAAAACAGACTTTTAAAACTTTAAAGAGAAGATAGTGTGTGCAGTTTACTCCTGACTTTAACAAAATGTATTTTAGTTATCTTAATTTGTGTGTGTAATGAATGTACTGTCTGCATGTAGGTTCTGTGCACTCGTGTCAGTGCAAGCCCGGTGGGGTCAGAAGAGGGGGCTTAGGATCTCCCCTGGAACTGGAGGTTCTCCTCGGAATTGGAGTTATGGACTGGTTCAGCCACATGTGCGTGCTGGGGATTGCACCCAGGTCCTCTGCAAGAGCAGTTGGTGCTCTCTACTGCTAGGCCAATCTCTACAGCCCCCTCCCCTGACTTTTTTTACACAAACTTGGAAGGCCTCTTTCCAGGTATCCAGCCAGACATCAGCTGGCCTCATGTCCCCAAGGACAGCAATAAATGTGTCAAAACAAAAAATGGAAATTTAAAGCAATGTTTTTTTGCATGCGGTTTTATTTTTAATTTCTATGTCAGATGTTCTTGAGGCTGACCTTGTCTGTGGCTGGAATCTTGCCACCATCCCACCAATGACAATGTCCAAAGGTTGGAAAACCCTCATTGAAATCTGTCCTTAGCAAACTGGAATTTGCTCAGCCCTGGCTGACTCTGGAACACCCTCAAGGCTGTCAAATAGCTTGGTGTGGGTCAGACTTCTCAGGTTCAGAGTCTCGAGGGTGGCAGGTAGTGTGTAAGCCTGGAACAAGCAAGGTTCAGACCTACTAGATGCAGTGAATCCCAAGGGAGGGACCTGCAGGGAGGGGAGTGAGGGAGCCACAAGGAAACAGATCTAGGGGCTCAGGGTGATGTGGCTGTCAGCATTTAGGAGTCCAAACAAAGGAAAAACCTTGCTTTTGAAAGAGGTCTGGAAGGTGTAGATGTGCTTGTTGGTGGCAGAGTTGAAGAAGATGACCTCCCCAGAGTCACAGTTCAGGAAGATGCCCACTTTTCTCAGAAGGATGGGGACATTCTGCCCAAAAAAAAAAAAAAAAAGAGGGGGGCAAGCTTTCTGACACCAGCCAACCTACTGTCTTTTTACTCATAGGAAAGCGAGCCCTGAAAAGACGTCATAGAAGTACTTGGTGGCAGAACAGAACTAGAAGCCAGCCACCACTCCATCTCACTGCTTCAAGCTGATCCTTGCAAAAATGTGATTAGTAATCTCAGCACTTGGGAGAGAGGCAAGTAGAGCAGGTAGAGCACCACAAGTTCAAGGCCAGTCTACTCTATAGAGTGAGTTTTATTTTTTTTATTATTATTATTTTTTTGGTCTTCTTGAGACAGGGTCTCCCTGTAGCCCCAGCTGTCCTGGAACTCACATTGTAGACCAGGCTGGCCTTGAACTCACAAAGATCCTCCTGCCTCTGCCTCCCAAGTGCTAGGATTAAAGGCGTGCGCCACCACGCTCGGCTTGGTTGATCTGTTATCATTTGATTGAGAAGAAAAGGAGAAAAGAGAGCTCTTCCTGAGGTCTGGTCTCTATCTTGCCCTGTGCTGTCAGTGCTGAGGGTGGACAGAGCATTGTGACCTGAAGACCTCAGGAAAACCAGTATACCAGTCAAGACTCCTACCTGAGGCCAGCCACTCTGTATTATTTTCCAGAAAGAGACCCCCTAGGACTTGGAGAGAGAAAACAGTTTAAGTTAACACCCAGAAGTTACAAATTACAAGCAAACACCAGGCCACTATCTATAACATTGTTAAGGGGACACAGGTGGAGATTATCCCCCACCCACTAGCAAGTTTAGAAACCTTTCAGGTTTTGTTCGACCTGTGGATGGGACTCCCTATGGGCCTATTTATGGAGGTACCTGGGAAGTTAAACCCTCCGAAGGGCACCAGCCATGAACCTAGGAACCCTTCTCCTCAATTTTCTGAAACTCTGGGGGAGGGGGGATAGACACCCTAGCCTACCTGCCTGCTCTGGAATACATAATATGCTTTCTGGCTTTTCAATAAATGAGTTTGTTTTTCAGTTTCTTTTGAAATAGGGTCTGACATAGTAGCACTGGCTGCCTGAGACTCACTATATATACTGTGCTGGCCAAAAACTTATAGCAGTCTTCCTGCTTCGGCACCATATACAGCCAGATGAATGAATGAATTCTGATCCTGCATCATTCACCTAATCATCATACAGTGTGAGGGATGGTCCTTCCTCCCTGCAGTTCAGGGACATCAGTATGAACCGGTGACAGCAGTCACCTTAGAGGACAGTTGTGGGGTTAGACACTGGATGTGGGTGCTCAGCACAGAGGAGAACCTCAGGAAGTGACACGTCAGGTGTGACCATTGGGGGAAGCACGACAACAAGAGAATTTCTAAAACCACACCTGCAGCTTACCCAAAGGTCACTGATAACAGAATTGCCCCTTGTGACCTCACACAGCCTTTATGACAGTGATTCTCCAGTGAGCTAATTGGAGTCAGTAAGTCTGCTTAGACTAGACTGAGTTCCACCTACACCTTGTGCAATTAAGAAGTAAATTTGTCAAGTTCTATTCATTTTGAACACATAAATTTAAGGTTGTCACATTATGAAGATTTCCTGAGTTTAAAATCATAAAACATATTTTACAAGCCCATTTGTCACATGCATTTGCCCCTCCCCTACCTTTAGGCAGAGATTCTCCCCTTTGCATGACCAACTGTCCCCAAACAGTGGAAGCAGCCCAGGGATTCACAACTCTCCATGTCCTCGGACTATGCTTTCCATGAAGGTTACTTTATCTTGTTTCCTAACAGCCTCAAGGGCTTCCAGAGGTAGAGAATGGAGGAAATTGATAGAATTCACAGGGATTACAAGGAGCCAGAACAACACAGTGAGGCATTGATTTCAGAAATTCCAGTGGACTGGAATTTCATATTCTCAGTGGACCAAGAAGTGTCCAAACATGGAGAGCTGTCCCGAGCCTGCCCTGCAGTGGCTCTCTAGTGCGCCTCCACCCAGAAGTGCAGCAGGAGCCACACACAGGAACATTTGCTTTCAAAATTTATAACTGCCATTTTGTGTTTTTCTTGTTTTGTTGTTGTTGTTGTTGGGGATTTTGTTTTAGTCTGTTTTGTTTTCTTATTTTAGCTTTTTTTTTTTTTTTGCAGTGTCTACACATTTTTATTATTGTCATAGAAAACATTAAGAGAGGACATAATGCAAAAAAAAAAAAAAAAACTCACCTGGAATTGCCTTATAGGCAAACTTCAATGGAGGGGAGAATTATTCAAGAATTAAGTCAGAGAAGAGGTGGGGAATTCTAGGAATGGGCTGGAATTTTCCCAGAATGATCTTTTCTCCCTTTTCTGTCTTTGTATGGGTTTCTTTTTTTTTTTTAATTTAGTTTTTATTTATGCTTTGTGCATTTCATACATTTTTCCATTCAGTTCAGGCTTATTTCCCTTTCCCTTCCCCCCCCCCCCCACCCCACCCCATCCCAGATCATTGCATTCTGCCAAAACTGTCCTGCATTCTTCTCCGTTTTTTTTTTCATTTTTAGCTATAAGTGATAATCCATGAGTACAAGCATCCTTCATGCAAAACCTATCTGCAGGCTGTTGTGCCCAAACACCTACAGCCCCACCATCCAGTGGGGGGTGACAGGTTGTTTGTTCAATCAAGTTGATCAAATGAGTGTCCAGACTACATTGCTGTAGTTTCACCATTCACCCCAATCGCAGCCCTTACATTCTACCACGCCCCCTCTTCCGCAGGTTGTTCCCTAGGCTTAGAAAAGGGGCACAGGTGGATGAGAGGTAAAACAGTCCACTCTCTCTGGAGCTGTTGACTTGGACTCTGGTCAATTCTGGCTGTTTCCTTTCATGGGCTGACAGTTTGTCCAGGAATAACCTTTCGATCCTACTAATGAAGAACAAGCAATTAGATATATAGGTATTTAAGCAGCACTAATAGTTATGGTAGGTTACTTTAGCATAGACACATGTTTGGATATGTTAATCCATGAATTACATTTTCCCCCCCTGTTAAATATGACAGGGTCTTACTGTGGCTTATAACATCTCCTAACCTGTAGAGGATGTAAGCTTGTGGCATCAGCCATGGGTTATTTCTCCAAGGAGAGAGCCAATACCCAATTAGATTTGGGATATACAGGCACATGGCTGCCTCTGCTGCACAGTATTTCCAGGCAGGTGAGGTGTAGTATTTTAGCTTTTTAAAATAAGGATCTCCCTGTACTCCAGCAGGCTTGGGACTCCTATATACCAGGCTGGCCTCAATCTCACAGAGATCCACCTGCCTCTGCATTCCACGTGCTGGTATCAAAGATGTGCACAACCATGCTCACCTCTCTAGTAACCATTTTTGAAAAGGTAAAAGAAGAGCTGAGCATGATGACATCATGAAGGATGAGCAAGAAGAACAGCCAGGTAGGAGAATGAAAAATTTTAGGCTGCACATTACTACATATTAAATTATAAACCAACATGGTCTACACACAGTGGGACATTGTATCAAAAGAAAAGAAAAAAAGAAGAGGAAAAGAAAAAGTAAGATTAATTTTGTGTTTGTTTTTTTGACGCAAGTCTCACAATGTAGCACTGGCTGACATGGGACTCACTATGTAGAACAGGCTGGCTTCTAACCCACATAGATCTGCCCACCTCTGTCTTCTGAGTGCTGGGACTAAGGCATGCAGCACCACACTCAACCTTTTTGGCTTTGTTTTCATTGCTGTATTTTACATTCTGCTTCCATTCTAAAGCTTGCAGAGTCTATGTGCGTTTCTCATCTACAACAGCTGGGAATGCTACATTCTGTCGCCCAGTGGTCCCTGTGGTCAGCAGCTACCAAAATGACAGCAAGCATCCAGCCCCTGACTCACTACCTTACAAACAGGACAAAAAGGTGTCACAAAAGTTACACCTGACTGGGGACGTGGCTCTGTTCACAGATGCTTGTCTTGCATGTACCAAACTCTGGGTTCAAGCCACAGTACCACATACAACCCATAAAAAACCTATTATACCACAGAATGAGACAAGCCCAATGACAGTGCTTCAAAGTGCTCGTTGGACATCCTGGCATTAGAGGGGCTCAGGGGAGACAACTCGCACTGTGGGTTCAGCCAGTCCTGTAGGTTGATGGCAAGAACCCACAGAAGCAGGCGAGCCCAGGAGGTGACAGCCGGCTCCTCCTGTTTGAATTTCTACAGTCTTTCTATGGTGGACTCATGTCTTGATTTTGCTTCACTGATTCTGTCCTCCAGGTCCACAGGAACTGGGGCTGGGTTGATAAACTGAAATTCATGGCTCTTGTGAAGACAGTGAGCTGGGTGGTGAGTTCAAGAATGAAGTGCAGTGGAGAAAGGGCCTGTAATGATGTGGGTGTGTGGGATGGAGACAGGGAGAGAACAGTACAAAGCTATAGTCTAGGATTCCCAGGATAGAGATTTGGGGTAAATGAGGGGGCAGGAGGAGGTATGGAGATGAGGATGGAGATGGAGACAGAGGGGAGAGGATGAGGAGAAGGAAAGTAGGAAGCCTAGGACCCACCCAGTTGAGCAAGAAGAGCATGCAGTAGGAGCTGGGAAAGAGGAGACTGCTGAAGATCTGGGATCCAGAGAAAAGGCTTTTCTCTTTATCCATCAGGCCATTCACTGCTGTGCACAGCTGAGCCTCCCCCCCCTGGTTCTGTCTGCTTGGAGTTCTATATGCTTCTGTTCTAGTTTCTCTTCAGTTGCTGTGACAAAACACACTGACCACTAACAACTTGGGGAGGAAAGGGTTTATTCAGTTCACATCTCCTGGGTCTTAGTTCATCACTCAGGGAGCCCAAGGTAGGAACTCAGGGCAGGAACCTGGAGGCAGGAGATGAGACACAGGCCATAGAGGAATGCTTCTTACTGGCTTGCTCTCCTGGCCCCTGCCCAGCCTGCTTTCTTATACCATACATAATAACCTGCCCAGGGGTGGCATCATCCATCATGGGCTTGGCTCTCCCACATCACTCAACAATCAAGACAATATTCCACAGATGTGGCCACAGGCCAGTCCAATGGAGCCAATTCCCCAAGTGAGGCTCCTTCAACCTTTAATGTCAAGTTGACATTAAAGCTATCTAGCACAGCTTCTAATACTTGTATAGGTATTTCTTGCTTTAATTTGGAAAAAATTTCCTCTAAAACTTTGTTGAAGACCTGGGCCATATCACCATCCTGTGAGTATTCTTCCTCTTCCATCCCTATAATTCATAGGTTTGTTTTTTTTTTATAGTATTCCACAGTTCCTAGTTATTCCATTCTTTTTTTAAAATTTTCATAATCTTTACTTGATTTATCAAATTCTTCCATATTGTCTTCCAATCTTGTTATTCTGTTTTCTACTTCATCCATTCTATTAAGTTTCTCACATCTTTTCAAAGTTCTTTGTGGAATGTTGTGCTTCTTTCTTCATTTTGACTTGAAATTTCTTCAATGTTTCTATATATTTGTAATTTCATTCTACAATTTATCATTGTCCTTTTTCAATTTATTCTTCTCTTCTTTTCGATTCTGGACTTCCTTGTTTATAAGTTCCTTAAATTCCCTCAACTCCTTAGTTTCTCCAATCATTTCATAATTATTCTTTTGAGATCTGTATCCTGAGTTATATCCAAGGGGTCTTCATTAGAGGGTACTTGAATAGGGGTATTAGTATTTGGTGAAGATCCACCTGACTCTGTAGACATTTGGGTAGTCTCTTTTGGGAGTGTTTCCAATGTGAAGCCTAGGTGCTTAAAACAGACTTTTAAAACTTTAAATGAGAAGTATAGTGTGTGCAGTTTCCTCCTGACTTTTAAAAAAATATTTATTTATTTATTTATTTGTATGAATGTACTGTCTGCATGTAGGTTTGTGCACCTGTGTCATGCAAACCCACGGTGGTCAGAAGAGGGTGTTGGATTCCCCTGGAACTGGAGTTCTCCTGGAATTGGAGTTATGGACGGTTCTCAGCCACCATGTGCGTGCTGGGGATTGAACCCAGGTCCTCTGCAAGAGCAGTTGGTGCTCTTAACTGCTGGCCATCTCTCCAGCCCCTCCCCCTGACTTTTTTTACACAAACTTGGAAGGCCTCTTTCCAGGTATCCAGCCAGACATCAGCTGGCCTCATGTCCCCAAGGACAGCAATAAATGTGTCAAAACAAAAAATGGAAATTTAAAGCAATGTTTTTTTGCATGCGGTTTTATTTTTTAATTTTATGTCAGAGTTCTTGAGGATGAACTTTGTGGATGAATCTGCCACATCCCACCAATGACAATGTCCAAAGGTTGGAAAACCCTCATTGAAATCTGTCCTTAGCAAACTGGAATTTGCTCAGCCCTGGCTGACTCTGGAACACCCTCAAGGCTGTCAAATCTCTTGGTGTGGGTCAGACTTCTCAGGTTCAGAGTCTCGAGGGTGGCAGGTAGTGTGTAAGCCTGGAACAAGCAAGGTTCAGACCTACTAGATGCAGTGAATCCCAAGGGAGGGACCTGCAGGGAGGGGAGTGAGGGAGCCACAAGGAAACAGATCTAGGGGCTCAGGGTGATGTGGCTGTCAGCATTTAGGAGTCCAAACAAAGGAAAAACCTTGCTTTTGAAAGAGGTCTGGAAGGTGTAGATGTGCTTGTTGGTGGCAGGGTTGAAGAAGATGACCTCCCCAGAGTCACAGTTCAGGAAGATGCCCACTTTGCTCAGAAGGATGGGGACATTCTGCCCAGTACTGCTGCTGGTGATAGGCTGGCATCCAGAGGCAGAGACCCGAAGTGCCCAGAAGTGGTTCCGACTGTGCATTCCAGGAGCTGGCTCCATGGCCACGCCCACCAAAAATGTCTGTCCCTCTGTCCCCTGGAGCTCTGCCTCCCAGACAAGGCAGCCAGAGGAGAGGCCCTGGGATCCCAGCACACAGTGGTAAGGCTCGAAAGGTCTTGGGTTTGCCTGCTTATTCCTTGGGTCTTCATCAATGTGATGCAAAGACAATTTCCGTAAATCCTGGGACAGGGTGAGGTCGGGGTCAGCAGAGGCCTCATTCAGGGTCACAGGGGCTGCAGAAATAGAAAGAGAGGGGCAGCCTGGAGTCAAGTTGTCTAGTGCTGTGCTTTTGAGCTTACTTTGATGCAAATGGAGGGAGACTTTCTCTTCCATGTCCCAGTCCAAGTCCCCAGGGAGTTCTGCCCCGGCTCTTCATTTTGGGGTTCTGAGAATGGGTTTAATGCAACCCATGCTGCCCTAGAACTCACTATGAAGTTAGGATGACTTCAAACTTTTGATCCTTCAGCCTGCACATTCCAAGTGCTGGAACTGTGGCTGTGGGCTACCACACCCATGCTCCCCATATCTCCCATACCCTCCACCCCCAATTCTTAAAGCTAATTTATGATTTTACTAGGTGCTATTCTGTGGGTACTGAGGGGAGCTCCCCCCCTTGTAGTGGTGAAATCACTTCAGAAAGTGGCCCTGGTCTAAGACCATTCCACCCTGAACCATCAGACCTTGTGAGAATGAAGCCATGTCTTCCCCATTTCCCCTCCTCCCTGGTTCTCATATCATAAGCAATAGTTAGGGGTACTGTGATGGATCAAGGCTCAGCCAAGTTTCCTTTTATTTAAACAAGATTGATTTTTCATTATATGGAGAGAGGAGAGAGAGAGAGAGAGAGAGAGAGAGAGAGAGAGAGAGAGAGAGAAAACAAGGGTCCTAGATTTCAGAAGAGGATGTCAGACTTCTAGAGTTAGAATTATAAGTGCTTGTGGGCCACCAGACATGAGTGCTGGGAACTAAACTAGGGTCCACTGTAAGAGTAGTATGTGCTCTTATACACTGGCTTTCTCTTCAGCTCTCAGCCTAATTTCCTGAAGTAGAGGCCCTGGGGCCAGGGAAATGACTCAGCAGGTAGCCTAAATGAGTTCCATTCCCCAAACCCACATGGGTGGAATGAGAGAACCCACTCCCCCAAGTGGTCTTCTGGTCTACACACACACACACACACACACACACACACACACACACACACACATGCACACACAAACACCTCTGCAAACACACTCAGACACACACACCAAAAATAAATGCCAAAGTGGAGTCAAACTCATAATAAAGCAGAGGCAAGGAACATACAAAGAGGACTATTCAGTACATCCTGCTCTACCCCAGCCGTTTACCATGGTTCAGAATCGAGTGACAGTTCATCAAGGCTAGGAGGGTCTGCACCTCCCTCCTTCAGAGGCTCGAGCAGAGCTGCTCCTGTCACTGCTGAAGGTTAGAATGGGAGCCTCATTCTGTCTCCTTTCCATCTTGACTGGAACTTTAATGCTCTCTTGCTGGATGAGGACTTTGGTAGAGATGGCAGAAGGAGTGTGGGGAAGGGTGAGTGCTCAGGATCACCAGGGTGAGCAGCAGCATGACCCACGCCAGTCTTACTCATCTCTGGCTCCCAGGCCTGGCTGAATTTCTGTATTGATAAATAGTTGTTTAAATGAGGTCTGGAAAGAGGAGTGGGAAGCTGAAGGAACACTGGTGGAGCCTTCACTATTTCACTGGATGAACCAGAGTCAAAGCAGTAAGACACCCACTGCTGGGTAGAAGCAACAGCCCCCTTCTGGGTTGTATGCTTCTGTTTTGTTGAGGTTATACAACACCAGGTCACCCATATCTATAATTCCAGAACTTTGGTAGCTGAGTCAGGAGGATTGCTGTAAGTTTAAGAGCAGTCCATGCTACATGAAACACTGTCTCAAAAACCAAGAAGGGGGGGAGGAGATGACTTGGTTGTGCAAGCATGAAGACCTGAGTTTTAATCCTTAGTGCCCACAATAAAAAGCTGGCTATGGGACTATGACACTGTATTCCCAGTGTTGGGTACTAAGAGACAGGTGGATGGGCAGGGCGCTCACTGGATGGACAATGGTCACACACAAACTGGTGAGTCTAAGGTTCAGTGAGACCTGCATCAAAAAGTAAGATGTTTGCTACCTTTGTGAAAAAAGTCATGGAGGAACTGCACAGAGCATAGCACACTTCTCATTTAAAATTTTAGAAGTTAGTTTTTGTAATAGTTCACCTAGTATAACACTCTCTAGACCCGCTCACTTACCTGCAAATTTAATAATTTCATCTATTCTTACTGCTGAGGAGTACTGCATTGTGTAGATGTACTACATTTTCATTATCCATTCATCAGTTGTGGGACTTTTAGATAGTTTCCATTTATAGGTGACATATATTCTCCCTCATTTGTGTACTATACGTGAGTATATATCCTGATATAAGCCAATAAATTGGAAAGGATACATGGTGGTAAAGGAAAAGAAAGAACTCAAAAGAGGGAACAGTAAGGAACAGATGTTAGTGGGGGGGTGGAGAAAGTGGGAGTATTGAGTTAAGAGGGAAGGAGGAAGGGACACACAGTGGTCCATGGTGGAGGGGGAAAGGGGGCTCAGAAGAGAGGGACAGTGGGGATAATGGGGATAATGGGGTTACTGGGGCTGGGGGAGGAGGAAGGAGGTGGGAAGGGAAGAAGAAAGAACAGAGATGATTGGATCTCGAGTGGCTAGGGAACCCAGAATGTAATGTGATGCCCCTGAGACTTCATGAGAAATGCATATACACTTTCTGAACACTATTGCACAGGTAGTGCAACCTGGGGGCTGTATGGCAAGGAACACAGACCCTGACAGAAGACGCCTCCCTTTGAGTGGTTGGTGAGAGTGATCCAAGAGACTCAAAAATAGCACAGGCTATCACCAAAGCTCTGGATTATCTACCAGAAATAGAAAATAAGACCTAACCTCTCAAGACATGACATACTTCAGAAACAGAACTTAGAGTAATGGAGCAGGATCTGACCTAGACGCCATCTACCTGAGGTTTAGCACTCACAATGCTAGCAATATGCTCACTGCTAAGGGAAAAGTCAATCAATGATACAACCAAGCCCTAAAGCCTAACAACCATAATGATCTGCACAACATTCTACCTCTATTGGTGCAGTAGTGGCACTGTGATCAACACCTCTCTAATTTGACTTAGAACCCTCTCAGTGGGAGTGAACTCATGAAAGCCACTGTAAACAGCCTAATGCACAGGGTTGGAGAGAACATCAATCCTGGAGAAAATCCTACTGATGCCGTATCTCTAGAAAAATGAAATTTCTTATCATATGCTAAATATGGAATCGTGTATTTACAGACAAGCATATTGTACACCACTCATCAAAGAAGCTTCTCTTTGCAACAGATGGAGGCTACTGCTGAATCAACTGCTCAGACACAGAAAATATACTTCTGAAAGATGCCCAATCCTAGGAGATACATCTGTGGTTGAAACTCTACACCTAAGACTCCTGGAACATCACAGAATGAGGGGCAGAGAGAAAATGAGTGCTTCTCTCAATTCTCACCAGGGAAGCTTCCTTATACAACAGAGGGCAATGCAACCAGAAGGACACAGCTGGCCAAGTTTCAAAGAATGTGTATCCCTATACTAATCCTCACCCACCCATGGCTCAGGGGTCATTGCAAACCAGACAAGGGGGCAGAAAGATTGTAAGAGTGAGGGCTGGTGCATGAATGTAGGGAAACAGAGGCCTACAAACTACTGGAAGCTTTCATGTGTGAACTTGTGGCAATGTTGGCATCAGGAATACGACCCATGCCAACTCAGACAAGGTTTCAGAGTGGTGGGGGACTGGCCCTGGTCTGAGAACTACAGGAGACTGATTACTGATGGGTAAGGAAGAGTATGCCTTACTTAATATTTCTAGAGGTGCTGACTAGACTCCAGTGGATGAATTTGCACAGAAGTATATCAGGGTTCAAAAGTTTGACTGGATAGGGCTTAACTTGGATTATGTAATGCATGAGGTCTGATGGGGGATTGGGGCATGGAAGGGCTAAATTTGATTAGGGACCATTGTATGAAATGTACAAATGCACAATAAAAAATAAAACGTTGACGTGTAGAAGATGGTGCACAAAGTGGACCTCTGACCACTATGAATACACACACATAGACACATACACATACACACTCAAATGAAAACACACATACACCCATGAACACACATGCACACATTACAAAGACACACTTTACACAAATACATTACACAAAACAGACACACACAGAGAAAGACAGAAAAAAGGAAGAAAGAAGGAAGGAGTGAAGGAATGAGAGAGAGAGGGGAGATGGAAACATTTGGCACCCAAGCATGGAATTCAAATGAGAGTAGAATGAATAGAGACTCCATAACTTTGTGCTCTGACCTCCACACACACACACACACACACACACACACACACACACTGTGACAATCCCACTTAGATTATGAGTGCGCAAGCACACACACAGAAACACACATGTATACACACAATAATAATTGATAATAATAAGTGTATAAGGAAAACTTTAAAGGAGAGAAAAGAAAAAAGAAAAAGAAGAACTAAAGGGATACAGAGCAAATAGAAACAGAGATGAAGAAAGGAAGGAAAAAGGAAGGAAGGAAGGGAGGGAGGGAGGGAGAGAGGAAGGAAAGAAGGAAGGGAGACAGGAATGAAAGAAAGAAGGAAGGAGGGAGGGAGGAAGGAGGGAAGGATGAGGCACCACCATCTCCAGGAGAGCAACCACACTTCCATACTCCTCAGTCTGAGAGGTGCTGACTCACCACCACCCAGAAGCTGTCAGTGTGCTCAGTGCACAGGCTCACATGGATCAAGGCCAGCTCTCTCCTCCAGGAACCTCCAGCACAGAGACCCTGATTCACCACAGAGCAATGTTAAAAATCATTCTGGCCACTGTTCCCACAAAGGAGGCCCCAAAGGAGAGGGGAAATGGAGTAGGATTATGCATCAGGGGACCCAGTTTGTCTGCAGTGTTGCCACTTAAGGGAGAAGGAAAGGAGAAGAGAGACCTCTCCCTGGGGTCTGGTCTCTACCATCCCCTTCCCTGTCAGTTCTGGGGGTGGACACAACATGGTGACCTGCAGGATTCAGGGGGCCTCACTTCCCTGCAGGAAGACAGTGGCCAGGCAGGACTCCTACCTGAGGTTGGTGACTCAGCATTATTGTCTCCAGTCAGACACCCTAGGACTTAGAGAAAGAAAACAATTTGAGGTTAATACCCAGAAACTAAAAACTAAATAAATTCTGATCCTATATCATTAACCTAATCATCACACAGCCCAAGGGATACCCCTCTTCTCCTGGGAGTGCCAGGGGCCTCACTGAACTGCTAACATCAACCCCTAACTTGGAGGAGAGTTGTGGGGTTCTGACACTGGGCATGGGGTGCTCAGCACACAGGACACTCTTAGCCAATGGCACTTCCAGAGTGATCACCAGGGGTCAGAATCACAGCTGCCCTGCCAGGAGAGAGACATTCTAAAGACAGACTTGTGCCCCTCTCTGTGGCAACACACTGTGGAAACAATGAAACTCATAGAATGAAAATCCCCAGAATCCCACACTGATGGAAAGGAGAGGCTGGATGCTGGGGCAGAAATGGAAGAACTTGCCTCCCTGGAAGAGATCTCACGGGCTATAACAGTTTATCAGAGCACCTAGAGGACAGAGAGCTGAGACAGTGATGGGCCAGTGCTGGACTTAGTTATGAGAAACTCTTTCTCTCTGTTTAAAACTAAAGTTCACATCATAACTGGATGTCACTGTACCCCTTTGCTATTCTTGTGGTAACATTGAATAAATCTCCATTCTCTGCCTTTCACTAAGACTTTTCTCTTATTTGGTGTTGTCGGGAAGGGTGGCTAAGCCTCGCTTGGTGACGCTGCCAGAGCCCATACTTTATCCCAGGATTTCTGGTGACATAATCATCTATAATGACATTATCACAGATGGTTTGATACAGAGTCTCCATTCTCAGCTATGCTGAGCTGGATGGGCCCAGTAAGTCTGCTTAGACTAGGCTGAGCTGCCTCCACTTGTGTCTTGTGCAATGGAGTAAAATTTTCTAGTTCTTTTCATTTTGAACATTTTTAAATTGAGGGGTGTCATAATGTGATGATTAGCTGAGTTTCACATCATACAACATATCTTACAAGCCCATTCTTTACATGAACAGGACCCTCTCCTACTCTTAGGGGGAGAATCTCCCCTTTGCATGTCTCACTGTCCCCAAACATTGGAATCAACCAGGGACTCACAGTTCTCCATATCCTCTTCCTTCAAGCTGTTCAGGAATTTGCTTGTATCATTTTCCCCATGAGCCTCCAGGTTTCCTACAGGTACAGCATGAAGGAAAATGAGAGATCACAGGGGTTACTGAGGGACCTTCACCACACCACAAACTGATTTCAGATGCTGAGGAAGTGGGGAATTCAGATTCTCCAGACATGGAGGGCAGTCCATGTGCTGTCCTGCATTGGCTCTCCATAGAAACTTCATGGAGAAGAAATGCAGTGGGAACCACAGGTGTGAACATTGTCTGCTGTTTACTTGCTTCATTATATGTTTGTTTGTTTGTTGGTTGGTTAGTTGGTCTTTGTGAACCAGGGTCACCCTATAGCCCCAGCTGGCCCAGTTTAGAACTCACTATGTAGACCAGGCTGGACTCAATTTCCAAAAATTCATGTTCCTTTACCTCCCATATGCTAGGATTAAATGTGTGCACCACCACACCAGGCTCTCTAGTGGTTGTTTAGAAAATATAAGATTGAGGATTTCCCAGGACCACCTGAAACACAGCTCTCTTCACAATAGCAAGGAGCTGGACCAACCCAAGAGTCTCTCAACTGATGAGTGGATAGAGAAAATGTGGTACATCTACACAATGGAGTTCTATCCAGTGGTAAAGAAATCTGACATCATGAGCTTTGCAGGTAAATGGCTGGAGCTAGAATACATCATGCTGAGTGAAGTAACACAGTTCCAGAAAAACAAACAAGGAATGGTATCCCTCATCTGTGGATGCTAACACCAATTACCTAATTGTATGGGAAACTGAGCAATGTGAATATGATCTGAAAACAACTGTGCTCTTATATTGTGAATCCCTTAAAAATAATAAAAAAGAAGATAAAAGTAAATCTACCATAAAAAAAGAGAAATAAAATCAGCAAATGACTAAAAAGTAAGCTTCTACTGGTAGGCAAGTTTATTAGAAATTTCATTTCCTCAGATTAAATATATGTTTATTTTTGCAATACTTAAAAAAAAAGAAAATATAAAACATTAACATAATGGAGGTGCCGGTAAGGCAAGGCGGAACTGTTTTGACCCTTGGGGGCCTATGGTCACATGGCCCAAACTAGCAACACAATTCCCCCCACCCCCCTGCCCTGCTCAACCTGGTGGAGCTGTGGTGCAGAGGATCTAGCAGGTGCAGTATTAGTGATTATAGTCTGTGCAGCCAACGTTGAGGTGCCAAAATCCAGAGAAACAAATAAACAAATCCACATGCCAAAGACACAAAGAAAAAACAACATGGGAAAAGCTCATAATAAATCCACACTGAACTCTACCAACCCTACAGAAGATCCCTACAACCAGATCTCCCAGGAAGGAAACCAAGATACCAACCTTAGAAGAACAACTGTAGACTTATTCAAAGAAATTAGAGAACTGAGGGGAAAGAATGAAAAACTCAAGAAGGACCTAGAAGGAGATAATGACAAACACTGGAAAGAACTAAAGGGAGAAAATGACAAACTCTGGAAGGAAGTGGAAAGGCTAAAAAGATCCCAGGCTGAAATGAAAAGAGAAAATGACCAAAGATCCAAGGAGCTACAAGATGAGCATGACAGGCTCTAGTGGGAAGTAGAAATACAAAAGAAATCACAGGATGAAATGAAAAAAGAAATTGAAAATTTATCCAATCACTAAGAAAGGATGGGAAAAAGCCTCAGAAGCAGAGTGGAAGAAGGAGAAAAAAGAATTTAAGACCTGCAGGATAATATGGAGTAACTATAAAACTCAAGTAAGGATTAAGAAAACAAACAAACACAAGAGTGGAACGATCAGGAAATGTGGGACACTATGAAAAGACCAAATCTGGGCTGGAGAGATGGCCTAGCGGTTAAGAGCGCCGACCGCTCTCGGAGGACCCGGGTTCGATCCCCAGCACCCACATGGCGGCCGAGAACCGTCTGAAACTCCAATTCCAGGAGAACTCCAGTTCCAGGGGAATCCGAGACCCTCTTCTGACCTCCGCGGCATTGCACGACACGGGTGCACAGACCTGCATGCAGACAGTACATTCATACACATACAGAAATAAATAAAATTAATTAAAAAAATTAAAAAAAAGAAAAGACCAAATCTCTGCATCATGGGGATAGAGGAAGGAGAAGAATCCCAAGACAACACTATTGACTTCAACAGGATAATAGAAGAAAATTTCCCCAAATCTAGAAAATTCCATACAAATACAAGAAGCACATAGAACACTTAATAGACAGGACCAGAAAAGAAACTGCCCATGCCATATAATTGTTAAAACACTAGATGCTCAAAACAAGACAAAATACTGAAAGCCACAAGAGAAAACATATAAGGGGAAACCCATCAGAATCACAACTGACTTCTCAGTCCAAACTATGAAAGCTAGAAGAACGTGAACCAAAGTATTCCCAGTGCTAAAGAACTTTAGATGCCAATCCAGACTACTATACCCAGCAAAAATGTCAATTGTAGTTGGAGAAAGAAAATCTTTCATGACATGAACAAGATGAAAGAATATGTGTCTAAGAAACCAACACTTCAGAAAATCCTCAAAGCAATCCAAAGAACAGAGGAAAGGAACAACTATCCCTAAGCAATTAAAGAGAGAAATTAAAAAAGCATAACAGAGTAAAAATATCTAGACCAAGAATGCCAACAAAAAATAAGGTGAAAGGAAGCAAACACACATCTCTCAATAATAACCTTAAATACTAATGGTCTAAACTCCCCAATCAAAATAATAGACTGGGAGAATGGATTAAGAAACAGAATCCTTCCATATGATGTCTACAAGAAACCCATCTCACCCTCAAAGACAGACACCACCTTAGAGTGAATGGATGGAAAAAATATTTCAAGAGAATGGTAACAAGAAACAAGCCAGAGTGGCTATTCTAATATCAGACAAAATACATCTCAAAGTAAAACTAATCAGAAGAGTCAAAGAGTGCCATTACATCCTTGTCAAAGGAGCAATTAACTATGAAGACTTCACAATCCTATATGTTTATGCACCAAACTCTGGTGCACCTAACTTTATAAACACTACTCTGCAGGACCTCAAGACACATATTAATCCTAGCACACTAAGAGTGGGTGACTTCAACACCCCACTGAGCCCCTTAGATCAACTGGATAAAAAATAAACACAGAGACATCAGAACTGAACAATACAATACACCAAATGGACTCCACAGACATCTACAGAATATTTAACCCAAACACCAGAGAATATACTTTCTACTCAGCACCTCATGAAACATTCTCCAAAATCGACCACATACTAGGACACAAAAGAAATCTCAACAAATAAAAAAGGATTGAAATAATTCCATGCATTCTATCAGACCACAGTCCAATAAAGCTCCATATCAACACAGAATAAGCCCAACTAGCTATAAGAACACATGGAGACTAAACCACACCATCCTGAATAATGAATGGGTTGGGGACGAAATAAAGAGTGAAATAAAAGTATTCATGGAACTGAACAAAAAAGACAATACAACACATCAAAATCTGTGAGATACTTTCAAAGCAGACTTGAGAGAGAAATTTTAGTCCTAAGTGCCCACATCAAAAAAACAGAAAGCGAACAAATAATCTAACATTGCAGCTAAAAACACTCGATAGACAACAACAAATGAACCCTAAACCCAACAGACAGGAAGAAATAACAAAAATCAGAGCAGAACTCAATGAAATAGAAACAAAGAAAACAATACATAGAATCAATGAATCCAAAAGCTGGTTCTTTGAAAAGATAAACAAAATAGACAGAACTCTAGCCCAGTTAACCAAAAACAGGAAGAGCAACTCCAGATCAATAGTATTCATGATGAAAGGGGAAACATCACAACAGACAAATTAAAGATCCAGACAACCATTCAGGAATACTTAAAAAACCTATACTCCAATAAATTTGAAAACCTAAGAGAAATGGATGAATATTTGAAATCCTGGGAACCAACAAAGCTTAACCAAGAAGAGATTGACAGTTTAAACAGACCCATAATATTTGAGGAAATTGAGGATGTAATAAAAAACCTCCCAACTATTAAAATCCCAGGGCCAGATGGATTCATAGCAGAATTCTGTAAAACATTTAAAGAGGTCTTACAACCATTACTATTCAATCTGTTCAGAAGAAAAATTTGGCAACTACCTATAAGACATAGGCACAGGAAAAGACTTTCTAAATCAGACAGCAGCTGCACAGGAAATAAGGTCAACAGTCGACAAATGGGACCTCATAAAACTCAAAAGCTTCTGTACAGTGCAAGAAACAATCAAGGAAGCAAAGAGAAAACCCAGAGTGGGAGGAAATCTTCACCAGTGATTCATCTGACAGAGCATTAATGTAAAAAATATATAAACTACTCAACAAACAAAGAAGAAAACAAATGACCTATTTAAAAGATGTAGTAAAGAGCTGAACAGAGACTTCACAAGTGAGGAATTAAAGATGGCTGAGAAACATCTTAAAAAGTGTTCAACATCATTATTAATTAAGGAAGTGAAAATTAAAACCACTCTCAGATATCATCTCACTCCAATAAGACTGGCTAAGATCAAGAAAACAAAAGACACCAAATGCTGGAGAGGTTGTGGGGAAAGGGGAACACTCATCCACTGCTGGTGGGAATGTAAACTTGTACAGCCACTATGGAAAACAGTGTGGAGAACCCTTAAAAGCTCGGAATAAGACATATGGGTATTTAAACAGTACTAATTGTTATGGTAGGTTACTTTGGTATAAACACAGATGTTTGGATGGTATGTCAATTCATGATCTACATTTTCTTCTGTCAAGTATGGCAGGGTCTTCGTGTGGTTTATAACATCTCCTAACCATTAGAGGATGTAAGCTTGTGACATCAGCCATGGGTTATTCCTCCAAGGAGAGAGCCAATAGCCAATTAGATTTGGGATATACAGACATATGGCTGCCACTGCTGCACAGTATTTCCAGGCAGATGAGGTGTAGCTGGTGCTGACGGAGGAGTCTTGCTTGACTCAAGGAGACCTATATTTGCTTTATTGGTTTAGTGGTCTTTGGTAACACTCTCTGGCATTCCAGAGACCATCTGTATACTTGCAAGTGCGGTCTCCATACATCTTTCCCATGTTTATATCAGGTCTTCAACAGCAGGGCCTTATCGCCTCTCTTCCTGCAGATATCCCAGTTTGGAGGCAAGGAGCCTTTACCTTTTGTGGGGGCTTGGATCCCCTGGCCAACATCTCCTTGGTAGAATAATCCATTGTTGATGTCAGAGCTCCTGTATTAATATATTTTGCTTAAGTGCATAGCTTAAGGAGACTTTAGCATTATATTTGGTTCTGAATAGAGAATAATCCTTTTCACAGTTTCTATGTCCATTAGTCAATTAAAGAAGGCAGTTTTACTGATTTTACAAGAGAATACCTCTATAACAGCTGGCTCCAATCTACAGCTGGAGAACGACCTCATCATCATC
>VZQC01007071.1:29159-61182 GCA_009823505.1 Rhizomys pruinosus
AAACCAACACCACAAAAAAACATCAAAAACAAAAAAAAAAAAAAAAAAAAAAAAAAAAAAAAAAAAAAAAAAAAAAAAAAAAAAAAAAAAAAAAAAAAAAAAAAAAAAAAAAAAACCAGCTCGGAATAAGCCTACCCCTTGACCCAGTCATACCACTTCTGGGTATATACCCACAAAACTCATCCTCCTGCAAAGATACATGCACATCCATGTTTATTGCAGCTCTCTTCACAATAGCAAAGAGCTGGAACCAACCCAAATGCCCCTCAACTGATGAGTGGATGACAAAAATGTGGTACATCTACACAGTGAAGTACTATTCAGTGGTAAAGAAAGATGACATCATGAACTTTGCAGGTAAATGTATGGAACTGGAAGCCATTAGGCTAAGTAAAGTAAACACAATCTCAGAAAAACAAGCAGAAAATGGCTTCCCTCATTTGTGGATGCTAACACAAATCTCCAGATGAAAGGCAAGCTGAACAACATTATTGTTATATTTCTGTTTATCTGAAAGCACCTATGTTGTTATAATGTAAATCTCTTAATGGCTCTAGAATTGACCCACCACTTACTTTCAGACTCTGTAATTATTGTATATGGGTGGAAAGTATGTATTCATATTTTAGAGTAATATAAAATTAAAGGAGGAAGTGTGAATTTCTAAATATAAAAAAAGACTGAGAGAAAGATGCAGGACAGTTATGGCAGAGTGCATGAAGTGGGGTGGGGTGGGGGGAAGGGAAAGGGGACTATGTCTAAACTGAACAGAGAAATGATGTCCGAAATACACAAAACATATTAACTCAACATGAAGTGATCAAGAAGCTGAAGCAGGAGAATGACAAGCTTTAGGCCAGTCCACACTGCAAAGTAAATTCCATACCATCAGGAACTATATACTATGGGATGGTGTCTCAAAGGAAAACAAGTACAATTAAATTGGATTTTTGTTGAGACAGGTTCCCACTATGGAGCACTGGCTGGCCCAGAACTCACTATGTAGTCCAAGCTGGCTACCAACTCATAGAGATCCACCTGACTCTGCCTCCTGAATAAGGGAACTAAAGACATGTGCCAATACATCCTGCAAATTTTAATGACATATTTTCATTAGCCCTGTAATTTCAAAATACTGTCATTTCAGTATAGAATCAAATTTGAGAACAGTGCTTGAGACCTGGAGACCAACTATCAGAAAGCTAAAGAGCACACCAACAAGAGAGACCCTGGGAAACATGGTTGGATGCTATCTCAAAAAAAATGAATAAAATATATATTTGAGACAGGCCTCACTATTTAGCCTTGATGACTGAATCTCTCCATGTAGCCCAGACAGGCCTTGGATTCACATATATATCTGCCTGCCTCCACCTTCTGAGTACTAAGACTAAAGGTTTATGCCACCACACAGTCAGCCACTTTGGGTTTTGTTTTCATTGATGTATTTTTCATTCTGTTTTCATCCTTGGGCTGCAGAGTCAATATGCAAATGTGCATTCCTCACCTACAGCAGCTGTGAATGCCACACTCTAGTGCCCACTGGCCCCTTGCTGTGTAGGACTGTCCTCCAACCAGGAGCCTTCTTCCCAAGCTTCCTTGCATCCAATTGCCTAGATCATCTCAAACATGACTGCTAATACTCTACAAGAAAGGATGGGCAGGAAGAGGCAGCCACACCTCCCAACCAACCATTGGGGCCTAGTTGCACATAGGAGAGGGAGTAAGAGCATAGGTAGAGGAAGGCATATGGAGGCTCCCTCTCCAGACATTTTTGGCAAAGCTGTAAGAAAGTCCTAAATCACACTTGTATAGAGACCTGGCAGTGCACCATTATGGGAGGAAGCAACCACACTCTTGTAGGTTAATCCTCACCCACTGCTCTGTAAGTAAACCTAATAAATTCAGTAGATTCCAAGACTGCAGTGTGGTAAAAATTATACCTCAGTTTGCCATAGGGACCAAGAAAGAAGGGAGCTGGACATTGTTTGCACCTCCCAGAAGGAATTTTAGCAACACACCTGTGTCCAGCAGCAACCAAAATAGCAGCAAGCATCCAGCACCTCACTAACTAGGTGACAATCAGGACAAAGATCTGTCACAACAGGTACTCTAGGGCTGTGGATGTGGCTAACTTGGTAGATGCTTAAATTGTGTGGACAAAGCCCTGGCTTCCTAACTCAATACCACATACAACTCATAAAAGCCCTGTTACGGGGCTGGAGAGATGGCCTAGCAGTTAAGAGCACCGACCACTCTTGCAGAGGACCCGGGTTCGATCCCCAGCACCCACATGGCGGCCGAGAACCGTCTGAAACTCCAATTCCAATAGAACTCCAGTTCCAGGGGGAATCCGACACCCTCTTCTGACCTCCGCGGCATTGCACGACACGGGTGCACAAACTTGCATGCAGACAGAACGTTCATACACATACAGAAATAAAATTAATTAAAAAAAATAAAAAAAAGCCCTGTTACTATATGGAGTGACAGATGTTTAGGTAGCAATGCTTTGAAAGTACTCATGAGACAGCCTGGCATTAGAGGGGCTCAGGGATAACCACATGTATATAAGTTCAGCAAGTCCTGTTGGGGGATGGGGAGAATCCACAGAGGCAGGTGAGCCCAGGAGGGGACACAGCTGTCTCCTCACCTATGAATTTCTTCATGCTTTCTATGGTGGACTCATGTCTTGATGTTGCATCATTGATTCTCTCTTCCAGGTCTACAGCAACTGGAGTTGGGATGGTAAATTGACATTCTTGACACCTATGAAGACATTGTGAGATGAGTGTTGATTTCTGAGAATGAAGTATAGGGAGAAAGGGCCAGTAATCTGGGTGTGTGGATTGGAGACTGATAAAGAACAGTGTAGGGCTAGAGAGCTTGGTGTCAGGAGGCCAGGACTAGGGTTGTGGGGTGAGTGAGGAGGGCATTGGGATATGGAGATGAGGATGGAGATGGAAGAAATTGGGAGAAGATGAGAGGCAGAGAGTAGAGACCCATGACCCACCCACTTGAGCAAGAAGAACATGCAAGTTGAGCTGGGAAAGAGGAGACTGCTGAAGAGCTGGAAGCTGGAGAAAAGGGCTTTTATCTTTACCCATCAGGCCATGTGCTACTGTTCACAGCTAGGCCATCCCCTCTGCAGCCTAAAAAGTTTATACTCCAGTTATGGAGGAGGTTTGGGGCGCATGAAGTGTGTTTGCATGCACATGAGTGTTACATGTATGAATGAATCAGAGAGCACAATGTCCTTGGGATGCCCATCATACCTGGTCAAGGTGACTTTGATGTCCTGGAAAAGAAAGAGAACACAGCCTCAGAGCTGCTCTGAATCACAGGCACCAAGAGGAGGTTGAGAACCTGATGGAGTTGGGGTGAGAGCACTCCCCTGTACATCATCTCTCCATCCACCCTCCCATGCTTGAGAGCTGCTCCAAAGCCATCTGATTTTCCAGTAGATAAGACAGTGGCTAGACTTCAAGAGGAACTGAGTGGGGAGAGAATAGAGATGTTTGAAGATGAGCTTTGCCCCTGAGAGACAGTCAGGGTGCTCTGCTGGCAGGTCAGGAGGAAGCTGGGATGGTTTGCATGATGCTTCTCTAAAGTAAGAGACAGAAGCAGGTGTGGGTGTACAAATCCCTGAATCTGGGGCTTCCTTTTTATTGTTTTTTTCTTCCTTCTTTTTTCTTTCTTTTTTTGGGACAGGGTCTCCCTGTTGCCACAGCTGTCCTGAAACTCACTGTGTAGACAAGGCTGGCCTTGAACTCACAGAGATCCACCTTCCTCTGCCTCCTGAGTGCTGGGATTAAAGACCTCACGACTATGCCTGGTACTGACTTTTATGTCTTTGCTTTTGTTTCAGAGACAGAGTCTCCTGTAGCTCAGACTACTTCAAATTCTTAATGTAGCAGGATGGTCTTGAAATCCTGATCCTCCTGCCTCTGCCTCCTGGTGCTGAGATTACAGGAATGCACAATTGCATCAGCCAAAAATTTAAATTTTCACTATTTTAAAAATAATATTTTTTAGCTGGGCGTGGTGGTGCACGCTTTTAATCCTAGCACTTGGGAGGCAGAGGCAGGTGGATCTTTGTGAGTTCAAGGCCAGCCTGGTCTCCAGAGCAAATTCCAGGACAGCTGGGGCTACAGGGAGACCCTGTCTCAAAAAGACCAAAAAAGAAATAAGCTTTTTTAAAATTGAGCAGTATAACTCTCTTTCAGTTAAACATACTTTATTGATTAAATAGGACTATATTTTATCTCAAGGACTGAGAATTTAGCATCTGCATTGAGATATATTAAATGTACACTAGAGTCCAAAGACCGACAACCAAGAAACACTCCAGACTAGGAGAGAGCACATCAATGTGTCTAAATGGGCTGAAAAGATTATATTATTGGATACTGCATGACATAAAAAGAATTGACAAAATTTCTTTTTGTCTGGCTGGAAATGGTGACACATGCCTGTAGTCCCAGCACTAAACAGGCAGAGGTATGTGGATCTCTATGAGCTCAAAGCCACCCTTGATGATGTAGAAAGTTTGAGGTTACCTTGGGCTACATGAGATCCTGTCTGAAAAATAACTTTAAAAACAAAACATCAAAGATCTAATTTCTGTGTCATTCACTTTCTGTTTTGTTTTATGACAGTTTTATAAAAAAAATTCTTCCTAAAAAAAAATAAGGGCTGGAGAGATGGCCTAGTGGTTAAGAGCACCGACCGCTCTTGCAGAGGACCCGGGTTCGATCCCCAGCACCCACATGGTGGCCAAGAGCTGTCTGAAACTCCAGTTCCAGGAGAACTCCAGTTCTAGGGGAGTCCAATACCCTCTTCTGACCTCCGCGGTGTTGCACGTCACGGGTGCACAGACTTGCATGCAGACAATACACATACGGAAATAAATAAAATTAAAAAAAGATTAAAAATTTTCTTCCAACAGCAAAGAGACCAAGCATTCACCCAGGAGACAGTGGAAATCTCCCGTTTTCCCTACTCATGCATGAGAATCCCAGAAGCAACAATGTACAAAGTACGAAGTACAAAGAGGATTATATATAGTCAGCTCTACATCACCATTCACGCTTAGCACTGGGGCCCTATGTTTCTTTCCATGATAGAGCAGGTTATCTCAGGAAATTCCTTCCTGAGTTCACTGGACCAACATAGTATTCAAAGAAGATCACCCAGATGTGGTTCAGAACATGTGGCTTCTTTTGGTCTGTAACTAAGCTAGGCTAATTGGGCCAGGACAAGATCAGATGGTCATTTCAGTTTACAAAATGAAATACCAGGAGGAATTTAGAATTCAGAGATTCTTATGTATAATTTTCTTGGACTAATTGGACCAGGTACCTCATTAAACCTTCTAGTAAATTTTCTATTCACTTAGTTTTATATCTTTACCAACAGTCAGACGTATTGTGTGGAAAGCATCACAGGGCTTCAAGACTTTACAGAATAACAAAATGTATTTCAGGGTAGTAAGAATACCACAAACAACAAAATATCTCTGATCATCACAGGGTTACATTTCAAGGTGTTCACACAGTAAGTGAAAGGAAACCTCAAATGAGCATACAAGGGCATTAAAAAAGAACACAGTTATAAGTATATAACTTTTGGAGGCTGAAGAGTTGGCTCAGCAGTTCAGAGCACTGAATGATCGTAGATTCCAGGTAAGATTCCCGGCATCCTCATGGCAGCTAGCAAGCCATCTGTAATTCTAGTCCTGAGAGATCTGATGCCCTCTTCTGACCTCCGCAGGAATTGCAGGACATGGGTGCCCCTACCTACATAAAGGCATTACACTCATACACATAAAGTAAAAAAAAAAATAATAATAAAGTGCGATTTTTTTTAAAGTTAAAATAAAAGAATATAACTTTTTTCCTTATCAACATAGTCTCAGTAGGAAACCCTGGCTGGCCTAGAACTCACTATGTAGACCAAGCTGGTTTTCTAATTCAAAGTGTTATACCTGCCTCTGCCTCCCAAGTACTGGAATAAAAGTCATGTGCCATCATGGTAGGCCTAATTTTTTGTTTTTGTTTTTGAGATGTGATATTCTTTGTAGTCCAAGCTAGCCTTGAACTCTTAAGTGATTCAGAGAATCCTACTAGCTCTTGCATGCTGAGATCCAGGTAAGCCACCATGCCCAACGCTGTGAGAAGGGTCTCCAACTCTGCCTATGCTGGCTTTGAACTAGTAACAATCCTCCTGCCTCAGTACCCCAAGCTCTGGGGTTACCACAAGGGACTTTTGTGAGCTAAAGTAGAGGAGCAGTTTGAGGACTGCTTCAAGAAAGGAGCTAACACAAATCACCCTTCATAGATGAAGCTTCTTAGAGAAAGGGCATTATGATCACTGGAGCCATGATTGGGTCTTGGGGCAGAAAGCAATAGAAAGGAGCAGCAGGTCACATCAGACCCAACATGATGGGCCTTAAAGGAAGGAGAAGCTTCCCTTTAAAACCTGCAGAAGCTTCCTTAAAGGGGATGGCTGAATGTAGGAGGAAGAGAGAGCAAGTGAAAGCTAGCATGGACAGGATGATTGCTTGAGAGGTAGAGGGAGGAGTGTGAGACAAAAGGAGGAGAGAAAAGCCTGAGAAACAAGCAGACAAAGGAAAACTTTTCTATCCCTTCAGGGGTTGGTGGAGGTGCCACATCACATGTTTTGGTTTTAGGTGACAAATAGCACAGAGGAGTCAAGTATCATAAATTAGGAGTTGTTAGGCCACAGCATAGCACAGCACAGCATACCCTCTGAACTCTCAGTCCCAGATAAAGAGTTGCAGGGGATGTGGCCTGATTCTTTCAGGTGTGGGATCTGTGCTCTTAAATGGCAAGCTCATCATCTGACAACCTTCAGCTGGAAAAGCCTTGGTTAGAGGTCAGATCCAGGCACTCAAACTCAGGCCTTTTGCAGGATCACCACAATCTGTCCTGACACTGGGTATCCATTTGCATATCTGCTCCCAGGAGACTCACCTGCAGTAGGTCCCTGGGTGACATTTGCTGCTTGATCCTGAGGGACCTAAGGAGCTTCCTGAGGGAGCTCAGCTGCTGTGCAGTCACAGTGCCATAGCGTTCTGTCTGCTTGTCTCCTTCCTGCTCCAGCCAGCGCAGCCGGGCCAGGAGGAATCTCTCTTCATCTTCCAGGTTCTTCTTCATGAACTTGAAGGCCTCTTGGATCTTCAGTCTCTCTAGATGCACCCGGGCCTGTGGGTAAGATCAGGGATACAGATATGAGGGGGCAATGGGGAGAGTCCTCCAAGCCTTCTTTCTGCCCACATTCTTTTTTTAAGTGTATTTCAAGCTTAGACCAGAGCAGAACATTGCCATCTCAAGGAAGGGGAGCCAGGGGATGCTTGCTCTATAGCACTTTCTTGTTCACAGATTTAGGCTGAAAGATGTTGATCATTTTGACCTTAGTCTAGGGCCTGTGTATCTAAGACTCACATTTCAGCCAGATGTGCTGGTGCACACATAAGTAATCTCAAACCTTGAGTAACAGGGCAGGAGGATCAGCAGTACAAAGTCAACGTCTATCTCAAGATCAGCCTGGACTACTTTAAGATCTGTCTCAAAAAGCAAACACACCCAAACCCTGTATGAAGATGTAGTTCCACTGATAGAATGTTAGCTCAGCAGGCATGAAGCCCTGGTCTCCTCCTCAGGTCTGCACATACCAGGCATTCTTTCCCAGGCCTGAAATGCCAGCACTCATGCACGAGGGAGCTAGGAGGATCAGAAGATCAAGATCAGCCTTGACTGCATAACAATTTCCAGGCCTGGTTGGGCTACATATGATCATGTCTCAAAACAATAAGGGAGATAAAAGCAACAAAAATCCAAAAGTAATAAAAGAATTTCCAGAACGCTTTCCAGCTTAACAAATGCCTTCATATTGAATATTCCCTCCACACACAAAACAACAAATAAAAACAATTGTTGATGATGTCCCAAGATTTTTTTGTTTATTTTTGCTTTATGTATATGAGTGCTTTACCTGTAGGTATGAGTATCCATATTCTACAACTGAAGTTGTCAGTCCCCATCTGGATGCTGGAACTGAACTCTGCTCCTCTGTGAGCAGCCAGTGCTCTTAACCATTGGGTCATCACTGCAGTTTGTGTCCCAAATTTTCAGAAAAAGATTCTTTTTTTTTTTTTTGGTCTTTTCGAGACAGGTCTCCCTGTAGCCCCAGCTGTCCTGGAACTCACTCTGTAGACCAGGCTGGCCTTGAACTCACAAAGATCCACCTGTCTCTGCCTCCCAAGTGCTAGGATTAAAGGCGTGCGCCACCACGCCTGGCTCAGAAAAAGATTCTTAAGCCAGGTGTGGTGACTCATGCTTTAATGCCAGCAATGCGGGGTGTGGGGGAGACAGAAGCAGATCGAGGCCAACTGGGGTTACAGGGAGACCTCTCTCTCAAAAACCCCCCTCCAGTACTCCAGACAAGCCCTGCCTGGTGCCTTACACACACACACACACATACACACACACACACACATGCACACACACACACGTGCACAAACACACACGCACACATACACACACACACACACACGCACACATACACACATGCACACTAGGTAGTGCACTCTTCCTTTGCCACTCCTTCAGCAAGAATTTATCCCTGCTCACTATAATAATAAGGAATTCCAGGGGTTCAGCACACGTTTCTTCACAGGATCATGAGAGAAGTGTATCTTACCTTGAAGATACCAATCATCCCTTCCCCTCGCTGCTTCTCATCCACTATTTTCTTGTCTTCCTGTCCCAAGTTCTGGAGCCAAGTCTGAATCTGCTCCTATGGGGAGAGGGTTCATTGGGCAGTAAGGTGCTGTGGCTGGCTGGGAGAAAGGAAAATTTTTATCCTGAAGGTCCCAAGTAAACTCAGGATCCTGGAGTTGAGAGACACCTCTAGATCAAAAATTGTATTTATTTTTTTGTCTTTTTGAGACAGGGTCTCTCATTTGCCCCAGCTGGCCTGAAGCTCACTATGTAAACCAGGCTGGCCTTGAACTCAGAGTATCCACCTGCTTCTGCCTCCTGCGTGCTGGGATCAAAGGCATGTGCCACCACACCCAGCAAAAAATGTATTCTTAAAAATAAATCAGCACATTCATTTTTCTGTCTTTCTGTGGACACATGGGAGTGCCATAGTGTGTGCTGTGTAGAAGTCAGAGGGCAACCTTCAGACCTGGGTTCTCTTCTCAGTTGTGGGTCCCAGGTATGGAACTCAAACTCTCCTTCCACTCTTATGGATTCTGGAGCTCAGATTAAGGTTTAGTGGCTCTGGCCTTTAATCAGTTGAACATCTTACCTGCCCCCCAATTAAAATGTCAACCATTTTCTCCTGCTGTGATTGCTGACTTGAATTTCCACAGAACTCAGTTGCCACTTATAACCAGGGAACAATGCAATGGGTGCCAACTAGTGCAGCAGGCAGCAGCTCCCATATCCACAGGGAGCTCTCCTCTCTTGGGGGGACCATAGCAGGCCCAGGGCCTTACCTGGTAAGTTTGGGCAGCCTCTTCTATCAGGATGACATTATGGGATTTGTGGTCCTTAGAATCACGACATGCGAAACAGAGATGCTCCCGGTCCTCCTCACAGAAGTACAGGAGCTTTTCACTGTGCCTCTGACATCTCAGCTCTGCCTCTTCTTTTTCTGTAGCTTGGATTTTCTCTGCCAGACTGGCCAGCAGCTTGTTGGGCCTTATCGTGCTCCTATCCACAGAAGCCTTACAGAGGGGACAGAGGAAAAAGTTTTCTGAAGCTTCTCCAACCTCATTGATGCATTGCAGACAGAAATTGTGTCCGCAGTCGATGATGACAGGATCCTTCAGGATCTCCATACAGATGGGGCAGGTGACATCTTCCTGCAGCTCCCTGATGAGCTGTTTGCTGGCCATGATGGAGCATCCAGATTGCTTCCAGAAAATGAAGTCCAGAAGTGAGGAAGAGACACTGCCTATAGGAAGGCAGAAGGAATCCAGAAGGAGAGATCAATGATTAGGTGGCCAAGGAAGGAAGGAAGAAGAGGCAGAGTAAAGGAATCAGAGAAAGTGAATACTCAAGTGTAGGGAATATCCTAAAGAGAGAAAAACAGATGGCCAGTCCTACCCACTACCTCCCAAGAACAAACGGATACTGTGAGTGCTTCCATGTCCCTCATAAAACAGGGCTAGGTCTCCTGAACTTTGAACTAATTAAAGACATATTATACAGCAGTTATCAGAAACCACAAGGAGGAGTTGTCAAAGTTCACCTCCGCACAGCTCAGGGAGGGTGGAGCACTGGCTGGAGCTCCAGGGAGGCTCTGGGCCCTGGCAGATCTCCCATCCTCACAGCACCTGGAGCAGCCTGTCTGTTCTCTGCTGGGTTTGCCTCCCTGTGGGTCTTTGGTGCCCCAGCATCTGTGTGCCAGCCTCAGCTGTGTTTTGTCAATTTCTTCCACTGTCTTAGTGCTTCTCAGATCCCTGACCTGCCTATCCTGTGGCTTTTGCCCTGACTAGGAAAATATTAGCCAGAGTGAGCGCTGTCACCCCACTGCATTCTGTAGCTCAGTGTGTTCCTGCCTTAGCTCTTCCCCTCTGTGTTTTTACCATAGGAAAAAGAGTGGTTCCTCCTCCCTACCATAGTCCCCTCACCTCACCTCTTTTCTGCCTTTAAGAAGCAAAAATGATTGGAGTGCACAGAACTTAGATGGGGGAGTCCCAGGACCACCTGAAGTACAGGTAGGAGCCAGGTACTTCAGCCAGGCAGATTGCTGGATAATTCTTTCATTGGGTTTTTGGATAATTGTTTCCTTGGTTTGTTGGATAATTAAATCATTGTCTTGTGTGGCTGTGGGGGTGAAGTCACCCTGCTAGCTGGTATAAGAAGTGGGCCTTTTGCCACAGTGAGACTTGAGTGCACAGAGCTTAGATTGGGGATTTTCCAGGACCACCTGAAGCACAGAGGCATATGCCCCCTGTCCCCCCCACCAAGTGGAATTAATGAAGGAGTGTCCATGTTGATTCCTTGGAGAGCCTTCAGAACAGAAAGGGAAGAGTGAGTTAGACTTCCAATATATAAACAAAATTGAAAGCATAAAACCCAGACAAGTCAACACTCCATAAACAAGGAGTAAAACAAAACAAGTAAGAAAATAAACAAACAACGAAGGCATCTGAAGGAGGCAAGCAAAGCAAGCCTTCAACATAGTGAAGAGGCATTTGGGATTCGTATTGGAATACAGGCAAAGAGAAACCCACATTCCAGGGACACGAAGAAGAGACAACATGGGAAAGGGAAAGGTGCAGGATAATTCCACACCCAGCTCTACCAACCCTGTGGAAGACTCCTGCAGTGGGATCCCCCTGGTGGTGGCCCAGGACACAGATCTTAGAGGAAAATTGCAGACATAATCAAAGAAATCAAAGAATATAAAGAAAAAGTCAGAGAACTAAGGAGAGAGATTGAAAAACTCAAGAAGGACCTAGAGGGAGAGAATGACAAACTCTGGAAGGAAGTGGAAACACTGAAAAAGGAAAGCAACCAGTGAACCAAGGAGCAACAGGAAGAGATTGAGAAGCTCCAAAAGGAAGTGGAAATACTAAAGAAATCACAGGACGAAGTGAAAAAGGAAATTAAACAGTCATCCAATCAAGATAAAAGAAATGGAAAAAGCCTCAGAAGTAGAATGGAGGAAACAGAACAAAGAAGATAACACAGAACAACTAAAAAGCTCAAGCAAAGATTATGAAAAATTTAAAAATACACAGAAGTGGAACAACCAGGAATTGTGAGACACTATGAAAATATCAAACCTCTGCATCTTAGGGATAGAAGAAGGAGAAGACTCCCAAGAGAATGGTATTGATCAGATCTTCAACAGGATAATAGATGAAAATTTCCCCAAACTAAAAAAGGACAAACCAATACAAATAAAAGAGGCACATAGAACTCCAAACAGACAAGATCAGAAAAGAAACTGCCCACACCATATCATAGTTAAAACTCTAGATGCCTAAACCAAAGACAAAATTCTGAAGGCCACAAGAGAAAAACAACAAGTTACATATAAGGAGAAACCCATCAGAATTACAATTGACTTCTCAGTGCAAACTATGAAAGCAAGAAGAACATGGAGAAAAGTATTCCCAGAGTTAAAGGAATATAGATGCCAGCCCAGGATACTGTACCCAGGAAAAATGTTGATTATAGTTGAAGGAGAGAGAAAAATCTTTCATGACATAAACAAGATGAAAGAATACATGTCCAGAAAACCAACCCTTCAGCGAATACTTGAAGCAATTCAAAGGACAGAAGAAAGGAACAACTATCCCCAGGTAACTAGAAAGAGAAATTAATAAAAGCATAACTGCAGAAGTAGAAACCTAGATAAAAAATGCAAATGGATAATAAGGTGAAAGGAGGCAACACACACTTTTCAGTTATAACCTTAAATATTAATGGACTAAACTCCCAAATCAAAAGACATAGACTGGAAGATTAGATTAGAAAACAGAACCCATCTTTATGCTGTCTACAAAAAACCTATCTCACTCTCAAGGATAGGCACCAACTTAACGTGAAGGGATGGACAAAAATATTCCAATCAAATGGTACCAAAAAGAAAGCAGGAGTTGCTATTTTAATATAAGACAAAATAGACTTCAAAGTAAAAGAAATTAGAAGAGACAAAGAAGGCCATTACATCTTTATCAAAGGAACAATTGACCATGAAGATTTCACAATCATGATTATATATGCACCAAACTCTGGTGCACCAAACTTTATAAACACAATTCTCCAGGACCTCAAGGCACAGATTAACCCCAGCACACACTTATAGTAGGGGATTTCAACACCCCACTGATCCCTTTAGACAGGTCAACTGGATAAAGAATAAACAGAGAATATTTGAAATGAATGATATGATACACCAAATGGACCTCAAAGACCTCTACCGAATATTCCACCCAAATACCAGAGAATACACTTTCTACTCAGCACCCCATGGAACATTCTCTAAAATCGACCACATACTGGGACACAGAAAAAGTCTTAATACAAAAATATTGAAATAATTTAATGCATTCTATCAGACCACAGTGCAATAAAGCTCAATATCAACACCAGGACAAGCCCTACTATCTACAAGAACATGAGTCTAAACAACACTCTCCTGAATAATGAATGGGTCCAGCAAGCAATAAAGAAAAAAATAAAAGCATTCCTGGGACTGAATGACAATGATAATGCAATGCAACAAAACCTATGGGATACTTCAAAAGCAGCCCTAAGAGGAAAGTTTATAGCCCTGGGTGCCTACATTAGCAAAACAGAAAGAGCACAAGTGAAGGATCTAACTCTGCAGCTAAAAACACTTGAGAGACAACAACAGATGAACCCTAAATGCAACAGACAGGAAGAAAAAAATCAGAGCAGAAATAAATGAAATAGAAACAAAGAAAACAATATAAAAAAATCAATGAATCCCAAAGTTTGTTCTTTGAGCAAATAAATAAGATAGACAGACCTCTAGTCCAGTTAACCAAAAGAAAGAAAGAGCATCCCCAAATCAATAGAATGCATGATGAAAAGGGAAATATCACAACAGACAATGTAAAGATCCAGACAATCGTACTGGAATACTTCAAAAACCTATACTGAACTAAGTTTGAAAACCTAGAAGAAATGAATGAATATCTGAAATCCTGGGAATCACCAAAGCTTAACCAGGAAGAGATTGACAGTTTAAACAGACCCATAATTTATGAAGAAATTGAAAATCTAATAAGAAACCTCCTAACTAAAAAAGGTCCAGGCTCAGACAGTTTCACAGCAGAATTTTATAAAACATTAAAAAAGACTTACATCCATTAATACTCAAATTGTTCAGAGGATATGAGCAGAAGAAAATCTCCCAAATTCCTTCTATTAAGCCAGCATCACTCTAATACCAAAACCAGGCAAAGATACAACAAAAAAGGAGAACTGTAGACCCATCTCCCTAATGAACACAGATGCCAAAATTCTAAACAGGATACTGGCAAATCACATAGAGATCCACATCAAGAAGATCATGACCAAGTTGGATTCACACCAGAGATGAAGGGATGGATTAACATATGAAAATCAATAAATATCATAAAACACATAAATGAACTGAAAGACAAAAAACATAAGATCATCTCAATTGATGCATAAAAACCTTTGACAAAATCCAGCATCCTTTCATGCTTAAAGTCCTAGAGGGAATTGGATTGGAGGGATCATTCCTCAATGTAATCAAAGCCATATACAGGAAACCCACAGCCAATATCATCCTAAGTGGAGAAAAAACATTCCCCTTAAAGGAAGAAAGAACTCTGCAAGGCTGCCCTCTGTCACCACTCCTCTTCAATATAGTGCTTGAAACACTTGCTCAAGCAATAGGGCAAGAAAAGGAAATTAAAAGAGTACTAATTGGAAAAGAGGAAGTCAAGCTATCCTTTTTTTGCTGATGATATGATTGTTTACCTAAGGGATGCTAAAAACCCCACCAGAAAACTCCTAGAAATGATTAAGAGTTTCAGTAAAGTGGAAGGATACAAAATCAACCTAGAAAAATCAGTAGCCTTTCTTTACACCAACAACAAGCAACTGAAGAAGAACTACAAGGAGAACTTCCCACTCACTATAACATCAAAAACAATAAAATACCTAGGAATAAATGTAGCCAAAGACACCAAAGATCCCTACAACAAAAATTTTAAACTCCCGAAGAAGGAAATCGAAGGAGACATCCAAAGATAGAAAGACCTCCTATGCTCATGGATTGGAAAAATTAATATAGTAAAAATGTCCATTTTACCCAAATTAACATATAGATTCCATGTAATCCCAATTAAAATTCCCAAGAGTTTCTTCACAGGCTTGGGAAAAATTCCTTAATTTCATTTGGAAAAAACAAAAGGCCCTGAATAGCCAAAGCAACCCTGAGTGAAAAGGGCAGTACAGGGGTGGAATCTCTATACCAGACTTCAAACTATACTACAGGGCTATAGTCATAAAACCAGCTTGGTACTGGCACAAAAACAGACCTGTAGACCAATGGAACAAAACCGAAGATCCGAACTTGAGCACATGCAATTTCAGCCACCTCATATTTGACAAGGGGGCCAAGAAGACACAATGGAGAAAAGACAGCATCTTCAGCAAGTGGTGTTGGCAAAACTGGATCACCACTTGTAGAAGAATGAAGTTAACCCCCTACCACTTGTCCTGTACAAAAGCCAACTCAAGATGCATCAAAGACATCAATGTGAAACCCAAAACTCTGAAGGTGATAGAAGAAAAAGTTGGCAGCAGCCTACAAGATATAGGCATAGGAAAAGACTTTCTAAATCAGACAGCAGCTGCACAAGAAATAAGATTGACAATTGACAAATGGGACCTCGTTAAATTTAAAAGAAACAATCAAGGAATTGAAGAGAAAACCCACAGAGTGGGAAGAAACCTGCACCACAGATACATCTGACAAAGCATTGATTTCCAGAGTGTATAAACTACTCCAAAAACAAAGAAGAAAGAAAATAAATGACTCACTCAAAATATGGACCAATGTGCTGAACAGAGACTTCACAAGTGAGGAATTAGAGATGGCTGAGAAGCATCTTAAAATGTGTTCAACATCACTAATAAGTAAGGAAATGAAAAATTAAAATCACTTTAAGATATCATCTCACTCTGATAAAACTGGCTAGGCTCAAGAAAACAAATGATACCAAGTGCTGGAGAGGTTGTGGGGAAAGGGGACCACTCATCCACTTGTGGTGGGAATGTAAACTCATATAGCCACTATGGAAAGCAGTGTGGGGAGAGCCCATGGAAGACTCAAAATGAGCTTACCACCTGAACCAGTCATATCACTCCTGGGTATATACCCACAAGTCTCATTTTACCACAGAGATACATGCACAGCCATTTATTGCAGCTCTCTTCACACTAGCAAAGAACTGGAACCAACCCAAGTGCTCCTCAACTGACGAGTGGATAGAGAAAATGTGGTACATCTACACAATGGAGTTCTACGCAGTGGTAAAGAAAGATGACATCATGAACTTTGCAGGTAAATGAATGGAACTGGAAGATATTATGTTAAGTGAAGTAACAGAGTCCCAGAAATACAAACGATGAATGGTATCTCTTATCTGTGGATGTTAGCACCAATTACCTAGTTGGACGTATTTCTTGTGCAGGGATGCTTGAGCTTTTGTCCAAGGATTTGGGAGTGATGCGTATTGGATGGAATAACAACAAGAACAACAACAACAAGAACAACAACAGAAAAAACTGCGTCAAAGAACTGACTGAAACTGTGAACTTCTGCTCGAAACAATAAACGTCTGTATCGAGAATTTCAAGAGAGACTGAGAAAAAGCTGAAAAAACATGTTTGGCAGAATGCATGAGCTCTGGTGGGGTGGGGTGTAGGGAGGGGATAATGGGTCTAGATTTGATTTGTAATGTAATCTTATATAAAATGCACAGAGCTTCAATAAAACATTGGTGAAAAAAAAAGAACAAAAAAAGAAAAGTCAGCTGTAATTCTGATGGATTTCCATTTATATGTGACTTGTTTTTCTCTTGTAGCTTTCAGTATTCTGTCTTTGTTTTGAGAGTTCAGTGTTTTTGCTATAATATGGCATGGGGAATTTCTTTTCTGGTCTTGTCTATGTGGTGTTCTATGTGCTTCTTTTATGTGTATAGGTATGTCTTTCCTTAATTTGGGAAAATTTTCTTCTATAATTCTGTTGAAGATCTGGTTAATACCATTATCTTGGGATGATTCTTCTCCTTCCTGTATGCCTATGATGTGGAGGTTTGGTCTTTTCATGGATTTTTTGGTTATTCCACTCCTGTTTTTGTTTTGTTTTGTTTTGTTTTAATTTCATAGTCTTCGCTTGATCATTCCAATTTTTCCATGCTATCTTCCAATCTTGATAGTCTATTTTCTGCTTCACTCATTCTGTTACGGAGGCTTTCTTCTATCTTTTCCTGTTGACTGGATATGTGTTCAATTTTATTCTCCACTTCAGTCTGAGACTTCTTCAGTGTTTCCATTTCATTCCACAGTTTATCATTCTTTCCTTCTAGTTCATTGATTCATTTGTCTATGTGTTCTTTAAGTTTATTGTTCTCTCCTTTGAATTCTTTTATTTCTTTGTTTGTGTGTTCTTTAAATTCCTTGAAATCTTTGAGTATGTTTGTCATAGTTTTTTTAAAGATCTGTGTCCTGGGTTAATTCAATGGAATCTTCATTGTAGGGGTCTTCTACAGTCTTGGTAGTATTTAGTAGGGACTTATTTGGGTTTCTCATATTATTTTTTTGTTGTTCTTTTGGCATATAGATACATTTTGTTGTTTGTATTATGGAACTTGAGTGTTTCTTAGATGAGTTGAAGACTGAATTTGGTTGTTTTCTTCAAGTGGTTTCATTGCCTTCTTATTGGTTATGAGCAGGTGGTTGCTCTAGGTTTCAGGACTTCACCTTTATTTTTGGACTGGAGTGACTAGCTAGTTCTTGCCCTTCTTTTCTGGAGCTCTTCTTGGCCTGCACACTGGAACCTGAGGTGTTGTTCTTACTGGGTTGTCCCTCCAGGCACTCAGGTGGCCTGTGCTCTGGAACCAAGGGCATTTCTCCAGTTGCTCCCATTGGGTCTCCAGAGGAGGCAGCACTCTGGAACCCTGGGTGGCACTGTTAATGTAGCTCCTGATGGGTCACTGGAGCAGGCACTCACTGGGCCTGCACACAGAATCCAGGGACACTGTTACAGTAGCCCCTGATGGGTTGCTGAGCAGGCAGGCACTCACTCGGTCTGCACACTTCAACAGGGGTGCTGTTTCCCCTTGGCCTTCTTGTGCAGCTCCAGCTGGGTCCTGGAGTACAGTTCTTGCAGAGGAGTGGAGTTCAGTTCCCTGGTGGCTCACAACCACCTGTAACTCCAGTTTCAGTGTATATGATGCCCTCTTCTGGACTCTGAGGGCACATGCTTTCAAATGTACACCCCCCCACACACAGATATACGCATACATGTAAATAATATAAAACAAATATTTTTAAAAAAAAGAAATTAGGCTGAGACTTGATCCCTCATAGCACCCCAACTCCTGTTTTTCTTTTAATTTTATTTATTTACTTTCTATATGTATGAATGTACTGTCTGCATGTAGGTTTGTGCACCCGTGTCGTTCAATGCCTCGGAGGTCAGAAGAGGGTGTTGGATTCCCCTAGAACTGGTGTTCTCCTGGAATTGGAGTTACAGACGGTTCTCAGCCGCCATGTGGGTGCTGGGGATTGAACCCAGGTCCTCTGCAAGAGCAGTCGGTGCTCTTAACCAGTAGGCCATCTCTCCAGCCCCATCAACTCATGTTTTCAATATGAGAACCAAGAAGCAAGGGAAATGTGGGAGACATGGCCTCATTCTGACAAGGTCTGATGATTCAGGGTGGAATAGTCTTAGACTAGGGCCTCTTTCTGAAGTGATCTCACCACAACAAGGGGGGAGCTCCCCTCTGCACCCACAGAACAGTGCCTACTAAAAGTAGGGATTAGCTTTAAGGAGAGGATGGAAGGTAGTGGATGTGGGATCATGGTCAGGGTGTCCCACAGCCACAGTTCAAGCACTTGATCCAGGATGAAGGACCAGAAGTTCAAGGTCATCCTTAACTTCATAGTGAGTTCCAGACCATCTGGAGTTGCGTGAAACCAATTCTCAGAACACCTTAACCAAGAGGCAGGGGACAGAACTTCCCTGGGGACTTGGAAGAGAACCTCTCCTTCTAGCCTCATCAAAGGAAGCTCAAAGCAGGGCACTGTATGATTTGATCCCAGGATGCCCCTCTCTTTCTATTTCTGCATCTCTGTGATCCTGAACATGGCCCAGGCTGACCCAGATCTTACCCTGTCTCATGATCTAAGGATGCCCTAGGAATAATATGGCAAAACCCAGATGCTTCTACCATTACCACTGCATGCAGGGATCCCAGGACCTCTCCTCTGGCTGCCAGGTATAAGAGGCAGAGATCCAGAGCACTGAGGGCAGGGCATGTGTGGTAGGCATAGCCATAGAGCTGGCCCTGGACTGAACTGTCAAACCACATTTGGCCAGATAGGGTCTCTACTTCCTGATGCCAGCCTATCACCAGTAACAGTATCCAGGAATATATCCCTGTCCATGCTAGCAAAGTGGGCATCTTCCTGGATCTTGATGGTGGGGAGGTGGCCTTCTTCAACCCCATCACTAAAAAGCACATTTACACCTTCCAGGACTCTGTCATTGGGAACATATCCCCCTTTTGGGGGCTCCTATATCCTGTCAGCCATATCACCCTGAGCCCCTAGAGCTGTTTCCTCATGGCTCCCTCCCTTCCTTCCCTGCGGATCCCTCAGATTGGGATGAACTGTGGCTGGTAGGGCTGAAGCTTGGTCCAGGGTTACTTCTGATATAAGCCTGAGGTTGAGAAGAAAAGCTCTAGTATTGCAAAGTCTAAACACAGGAGTATTTTAAATGCTCCTCAGAAAGAAAGACTGACTTTGGACATCACATGCGTTCTCAAGACTGGGAAACCTGTCTGCCCAGAATTATATACTTGACTTGTTGTCCCTCTGAGGGAAAGGAAGGAGGCCAAATACCACTCCCAACCAGACATCCAGCCTTTGCTGTAAGGAGAGGGGCAAGGGGCCATAGGAAGGACCCCAGGATGAACATGAGGGAAAGGGAAGCGCTGCCTTCCTGTAAGTGACCCCCCACACACATTTACTCTGTTAGCAAGCCCAATTAAATGCACTAGAATCTTCCAAACTGTGGTTTTGGAGAGTCTTTCTCACTTTGCCTATGGGACTGCTGGAGGGGATGCAGGGCACTGCCTGAACATGTACCTCTTGGAAGGAATTGTAGCAACAACTTGGCATAGTTGGCACGATAGACAAAGCTGAGGATGAGATTCAGAGGAGCAATGGAGTTTCCTCTGTAACAGGAAAGAGACGAGTACCTGAAGGAAAGCTGGGTGAAAAGGCAGAGGAGATTTTGGCATGGTGGGCTGTCTGCACAGGCCTGATGGGAGTAGCAGTAGCAGCAACAGATTGTGCAGTGCATTTTCAGATGTGTAACTAAGGTGAAGCCAGTTAGGGGGATGATGTCAGTGGGAGAAATCCCAGGATGACAATCCACTTCTAGATGTTGTAGAGTGGCATGTGTGCTGGATAGCTTTGGTGTCAACTTGACACACCTGGGTTGAGGGAGCCTCGGTTGGGGAATTGGCTCCATTGGATTGGCCTGTGGCCACATCTGTGGTGTATTGTCTTGATTGTTGAGCAGTGACAGTATAAGAAGGCAGGCTGGGCATGAGCCAGAGAGCAAGCCAGTGGGAGAGCAAGCCAGTGGACAGCATTCCTCCATGGCCTGTGCTTCAGCTCCTGCCTCCAGGGTCCTGCCCTGAGTTCCTGCCTTGTGCTACCTGACTGATGAACTGTGAACCAGGAGATGTAAGCTGAATAAACCCTTTCCTCCCCAAGTTGGTGTTGGTCAGAGTGTTTTGTCACAGCAATGGAAGACAGACTAGGACAGCATGTCAACTTGATCAATGGGTTTGACAACATGAATATGGAGATGTTTTGAAAACAGCAGAAGGTCTTCAGCAAACTTTGCAAGCCATGGGAATAGGGCCCTAGGGAAAAAATTGCAGCAAACATCTGCTGAGAAAGCCTGGCCCTTGCTTTGTATATTTATAGATTTATTCCAAGTAGAAGACACAGCCCAGTGGAAAACTGAAAATTCAACAGAGAAATTAGATCAAGTAAGAATAAGAGGCTGGCCCTCTCAATATTGGCGTCTGAACTTGCCAGTAAATTGCATGAAAGAAAAAAAAATGACATATCAACGTTAGCCTGTCATTTTTTACAGGAAGGGAAAGAGACCTCAGATTTGATTGATAATACAAAGCTCATCCTGGTACTCCAAAACATGGAATCCATGAGAGAAGGCAGATTGTGATGAGGAAAGGAGCAGCCTAGAAAAAGCACAAGATGCTCTTCAGGTTTGACCATTAACCCCTAAAAAGGAAAGATCCATGTTTCAATATAATGATGGACGTCTTAACATTCCTCAAGTGTGAGAGACTAGGGCAATCAGAGAATATTCAGCACTGGAACTGTTGGAATTGAGGAAGAGTTTCAAACAAGAACTAATTGATCCCCTAGCCATCTGGTTTCTGAGGCTATGGTAAATGAGGGCAGATAGAATTATTTTAAGTGTGTCAGAATCAGAGAAGCTGAGCAATATAACTCCTTAAGACATAGGCTGCATAACCTGAGACAGCACAGGGGAATCAGTCTCTGATGGACTGGCTTATATGAGACATTAGAGATATTTGGTCATCCCTGGTGGAGATTCCCATGAATACCAGGGCCTCGAGGACAATAGAGGAGGGGCAGGGAATACTGAGAGAAGTAGTTATGAGGAAAGGAATATATAGTGCCCAGTTCATTGGACCAGATAAAACTCTGTTTACCAGAGATTTAAGCAAAAACTTGATTGAACAGGACCTTGAGATTGGTATGGAACTTTAATGGCTGTGCTAAGTCTTTATAAGCTACCAGAGGCTTTGTCAGATCTAAGTGACTTAGACCAGCATGTAAAGTATGTCTTTAAAAAACAGAACAACTGGGGCTGGAGAGATGGCCTAGCGGTTAAGAGTGCCGACCCCTCTTACAGAGGACCCGGGTTCAATCCCCAGCACCCACATGGCAGCCGAGAACCGTCTGAAACTCCAATTCCAGGAGAACTCCAGTTCCAGGGGAATCCGCACCCTCTTCTGACCTCCGCGGCATTGCAGGACACGGGTGCACAAACTTGCATGCAGACAGTACATTGATACACATACAGAAATAAATAAATGCCGGGTGTGGTGGAGCACCCCTTTTAAAAAATTTTTTTTATTTAATTTTATTTATTTCTGTATGTGTATGAATGTACTGTCTGCATGTAGGTCTGTGCACCCGTGTCGTGCAATGCCGCGGTGGTCAGAAGAGGGTGTCGGATTCCTCTGGAACTGGAGTTCTCCTGGAATTGGAGTTTCAGACGGTTTTCAGCCGCCATGTGGGTGCTGGGGATTGAACCCGGGACCTCTGTAAGAGCGGTCAGCGCTCTTAACCGCTAGGCCATCTCTCCAGCCTGGAGCACGCCTTTAATCCTAGCACTTGGGAGGCAGAGGCACGCAGATCTCTGTGAGTTCGAGGCCAGCCTGGTCTACAGAGTGAGTTCCAGGACAGCCAGAGCTTCAGGGAGACCCTGTCTCAAAAAGACCAAAAAAAAAAAAAAATAATAATAATAATAATAGAACAACTTAAAAGATATTTTAAAAAGACAAAACAGAAAAAGAAATGTGCTCGGGTTACTTGAAGGCAAATGTGTCAAGATTTGTGTCAAGCCTATTTCCAAAGAAAAAATTGACAAAAAGCCAAATTCTCTGCTAAAGAACCTCTGAAAAGCTTTAAAGCCTGAGGCACAGTTCACAAAAGATATAGAGAAGACAAAAACTATCCCAGTTGTGGATAATGACCCTGCTTCCAAATAGGGTATATCTTTCTGCTAAGAAATTTTATGCTAGGGTTGGAGGCAGTTTGTCTAGCTGGGGCTTCCCCCAGAAGCCAGATGGGGTCAGTGAAAAGACAATAGGTATTGCTATGGCCAGGAGTCAGAGCCAGGGAACCAACAGTTACATCAGGGGCAAAAGGGAACCTATTCTTCCTTGGCCCTGTGCAGGGCCAGGCAGCTTGAGCCAAGCCTAGTGGGTCCATCAGTGATAAAGAAATGCAGAGTAGATCCATGTAAAAACCAGGATACCAAATGGCTTCAAGAAAATGACTGTAGGTACTGAAGAACTAAGTAAATTAATGCCTCTTGTCCATGCTATTGGACCAACTGTGGATCTTTTGAAAAAACAATTGATACAAATAGATAAGATTATGTGATACTGTGTTAGACCTTGTTTATATTTAATTTAATATATAATGATGTCTGATTTGTTTTTTACAGATGTGAAACACATTTGAGAGGTATCAAGTGCACAGGAAGAAACAAAGATGAAAAGTAAATTCACAAAGGGGTACCAGGGCAAGGTATAATTATGAATTTTTTGGAAGCTTTATGATCAGGTAAGGCATGAGTGATCTACATTAAGATGGTTGAAAAAAGTCTGCATTGGCCTGGGCCTTCAGGTACTGAAGAGTAAACAGATTTCTTATAAAAATGAAAAAAATAGAGACTCCCCCAAATTGTACAACTGTTAGATAAAAATTCCAGTACCATGGGTGGGTTTCCCCCATGAGCTATTGGCCAGGTAGGCCCTGGAGGACCCCCCAAAATAAAAGATGTATACAGCCAGCAAATTCCCAATTGGATTTAAGGCCCATTCCCAGGGGGAGGAACACACATCTGATACTGTAAGCCAGTTTGACTCCCTATGGCAGGGGCAGTTATAGGCCCTGGTGGGGAAGCCACTGCAATTGTTTTGTGACACCCCTACTAAGGTACCATCCAGGCATTTGTATTTATGACCATACCTTGGATTGTTGTAATAGTCAGTATTTGTTTAGATGTTCCTGCTTCTTTCTATTTGTGTTTTATTAATAGAAAAAAGTGCTTCTGAAATGAGCCAACTGTTCATTGGAAACAGATGACGAAAAAAATTGAGAGCTCAACATATAACCACAATGGAAAACAGATTGTTCTATCTCATCCCCTCTAAGGCTCAGGGACTTTTGTGGAAGAGGCAGGTAGAAAGAATGTAAGAGCTGGAGGAAGGGGTGGAGTGTATTAAAATGGTCCTCCAAAAGAAAGACTGACCTTGGACATTGAAAGCATTCTCATGAGTGGGGGTTCCTGCCTACCCGGAATTATAAACTTGACTTGTTGTCCCTCCTAGGGAAAGGGTGGAGCCAAGGGGCCAAATACTCCTCCCAACCAGTCATTTGGCCTTGAGTATATAAGGGGGAGGGGCTAAGGGCATATGAACAAGGAATGCCAGGGGGCAGGCCTCACCCATCATTACCATCTTGTGCAGATGTCACAGGGCCTTTACAGGGGCTCCAGGATGAACAGGAGGGAAAGGGAAACACTGCCTTTCTGTAAGTGACACCCCTCACCCATTTACTCTGTAAGCAAGCCTAAGTAAACTCGGTAGAATCTTTGAAACTGTAGTTTTGGTATCGTCTTCCTTGTTTTTGCTTTTGGAATTACAGGAGGCAAAGGCGGGATGTCATGTGTGTGAGTACCTCCTGGAAGGAAATTGAGCCACACTAGGGTTGTTTACAAAGTCACTTTGGGACAAGATAAGATTGGATGTGATTTAAATGTCATCAACAACCACCTGAGAAAGCATCAGACCATGCCCTGTTTGCACACAGGAGTGCAAACAGGAGTGAGGGGTTGCCCAGTCCCCAGGGCCCCTTTCCTCTCTTTTGTTTCTTTGACTCTGAACTTGACCATGTTAACCGTTGTCATTTCACGAGACTTCAGAATCAATCTTAAGGCTGTGTGCAGTGTCAGCTAGGCCCAAGGCAATTCCAGTTTGTATCTGAGGACACTGTGGTCAGGGTTGTGCAAACTTTGAATATTCTGATTTGGTGGGATGCAGCAGATTCATCCACAAAGTTCACCCTAAGAACTCTGATGTAATACTAAAAATAATACGATGCAAAAAACTGTTGTTTAAATTTACAATTTTTGTTGTCCAACATTCATAGCTATACTTGGGGGGATGAAGCCATGTGGTATCTGCCTGGATCTCCTGGAAGAGTCCTTCTAAGGTTAATGAATAGGTCCCCTTTTGCCCCTGATATAACTGTTGGTTCCCTGGCTCTGACTCCTGGCCATAGCAATACTGTTGTCTTTTCACTGACCCCATCTCGCTTATGGGGGAAGCCCCAGCTAGAAAAACTGCATCCAACCCTAGCATAAACTTTCTCAGCAGAGAGATATACCCTATTTGGAAGCAGGGTCATTATCTACAACTGGGATAGTTTTTGTCTTCTGTATGTTTTTTGTGAACTGTTCCTTAGGCTTTAAAGCTTTTCAGAGGTTCTTTAGCAGAAATTTGGCTTTTGTCAATTTTTTTGTCAATTTTTTCTTTGGGAATGGGCTTGACACAAATCTTGACACATTTGCCTTCAAGTAAACCAAGCACATTCTTTTTCTGCTTTGTCTTTTTAAAATCTTTTTGGAATATAGGCCATATGAGGATTTCATTTGATCCCCAGAATCTTAAATACAATTTTTATAATCTCAGACATAATGTATAGCTAAAATTCCTTCTGGGAGGTACAAACAATATCTGGCCCCATTGTCCCATGGTCCCTATGAAATCCAAGACCTGATTTCAACAAACTGCACTCTGGGAAAACAGTGAGGTTATCTGACATACTTACAAAGCAATGGGTGATGGTTTAACTTATAAGAGTGTGGGTCCTCCTCTCCAAAGGCCAAAATGGAAAGTCTCCATTCAGGCCTAATTCAGGACTCTCCCCCAGCTGCAGAAAGTGAGCCACCCTTCCCACAGCCTCCTCAGCTAATACACCCTTAGCCCCCTCCTTTCTTTTTTTTTTTTTTAAATTAGTTTTTATTGATGCTTTGTGCATTTCATACATTTTTTCCAATTCAGTTCAGGCTTATTTCCCTTTCCCTCCCCCCCCACCCCCACCCCATCCCAGATCATGCATTCTGCCATAACTGTCCTGCATCTTTCTCTCAGTTTTTTTTTTTTTTTTCATTTTTAGCTATAAGTGATAATCCATGAGTACAAGCATCCTTCATGCAAAACCTATCTGCAGGCTGTTGTGCCCAAACACCTACAGCCCCACCATCCAGTGGGGGGTGACAGGTTGTTTGTTCAATCAAGTTGATCAAATGAGTGTCCAGACTACATTGCTGTAGTTTCACCATTCACCCCAATCGCAGCCCTTACATTCTACCACGCCCCCTCTTCCGCAGGTTGTTCCCTAGGCTTAGAAAAGGGGCACAGGTGGATGAGAGGTAAAACAGTCCACTCTCTCTGGAGCTGTTGACTTGGACTCTGGTCAATTCTGGCTGTTTCCTTTCATGGGCTGACAGTTTGTCCAGGAATAACCTTTCGATCCTACTGGCCTGGCGCGTTATGGCGTCTCCAGCCCCCTCCTTTCATGTAACAAAGGCAGACTGGTTGCTTGGGAGGCATGGCTGAATATCCCTGCCCCTCCTTTTTCTGCAGAGCTTAACATTCAATACACTTAGCTGTGGTGATCCTAGGCAAGCAGGTGCAACCAACCTTGGAAAGAAGCCATCTGTCCATAAACTGCCAGACACTGGACAGTCCTATGTAGCACAAGGGAAGTTCCATTCTCTGATCCCAGTTGGAGTGATAGCCCATGTCTGGGAATGATTTCCCTCAGCAGAGTCTTTAACAGTTCTTGTGCCTTCTCAGTGCAAGTTGGGAATGACTCAGTCCATCCTTAGTATGTGTAGATTCAGACCAAGAGATATTTATACATGTGACATAGTTTGAGTTCTGTAATCACTAGTTTCATATCCTCAAAGGCATTGTCCCAGTAGCCCGTACATCTAAGTTAGTTTTACCATCTGGTCAGCATTGTTCTGGTGCACAGGTACACTTATAGCTATGATCTGGGAGTTCCGATCAGCCTTCTGGCACTTTGGTTTGCTTTTCATTTTGCAGTGTCAGGGCTTGTTGGAAAAAGAGTCATCACATGGAATTTTGGGCAGCTTTCCTAGCTGTCATGTCAGATTAGCCAATCAGTTTTCCCTATGGAGGGGTCGTGTACTTTGTGATGCCGTTGGAGTGGACCATTGTGACTTATGAGGACTTCCATTTTTCTTCCAATAGTTGGAAGATCTTTTCTTTATTTTTGATCTCCTTTCCTCTGGCTGTTAAAAGTCCTCTCTCCTTGTATATGGCTCTTTGAACATGCAGGGTAGTAGAAGCATACTTGAGTCCACATAGATATTAACCCATTTGCCCACCACATAACTCAGTGCCTGGATTAGTGCCATTAATTCACCTTTCCATGCTGAGAATCCTTGTTGTAAGCTTTTAGCCTTGATGACCTCACTAGTGGTGGTTGTTGTGTACCATTTATGCTGTCATTCATGGACCTAGTTGTTCCTATTAGTGACTAGGTCAGTTCTGGATTTTGAAGGGGGACCTCAGAAAAGTCCAGTTGACTGGAATAAACTTTGTCTATTATCTTTTCACAGTCATTATCAGGGAGCCCATCTCCATGGGCAAGAAACTTGCTGGGTTGAGTCATAGTCTTCAGATGAATACATGCATTTTCACAAAGTGACACTTGATAGTGCATCATTCTGGCAATTGTGGACCATGGATGCCATTAAATGTTCAGCACAGCAGTGACAGCATAAGACACTTTGCATTTAAGGTTTGTCCCAAAATGTTTATCAGCTTTCTTGACTAAGGCCACAGTGGCAGCTAGGACCCAGAGACATGGCAGTCAGCCTGCAGTTATTGAGTCCAGCTGCTTAGAGGGGTATGCAACCGGCCATTGCCAGGGCCTATCTGCCTGGATGAGGACCACCAGTGCTGAGTGCTTTTCCTTGCTTATGAAGAGGTTGAAGTTCCAGGTCATATTGTGTTAGCCTAGTGCTGGGGCAGTCACCAGAAGTTTCTGCTTTTTGAAGGCCTTTTCTTGCTCTGGTTCCCAGTTCTTCCTAGAGCCAGCTGTAATGTTTCATAGTGGCTTTACATTTCAAATGTCTTAGTATCCAAATCTTTTTTTTTTAAGGAGTTGTTTCTTCTTTTTTTTTTATTAATTTTATTTATTTCTGTATGTGTATGAATGTACTGTCTGCATGCAAGTTTGTGCACCCGTGTTGTGCAATGCCGCGGAGGTCAGAAGAGGGTGTCAGATTCCCCTGGAACTGGAGTTCTCCTGGAATTGGAGTTTCAGACGGCTCTTGGCCGCCATGTGGGTGCTGGGGATCGAACCCAGGTCCTCTGCAAGAGCGTCGGTGCTCCTAACCGCTAGGCCATCTCTCCAGCCCCAGTATCCAAATCTTAAGGGACCTATCTGCCTAGGGAACTCCCAGACTTCTTTCTCGGTCTTAGGTTGGGGTTTAAGCAGATATGTTGCTTTCAAAGGGCTCGGTGTTCTTTGACATTGAAGAATCCGAGGTATTTTTACCTCCTGCCTATGGGAATTTATACCCTTCACCCCTTGTGTTACCTCATATCCTGTGTTTAGCAGCAGAGGCAGTAATGCTATGATGCCATTCAAACAGTTCTCTTAGGAGGCACTGGCTTATAACAAACCATCTATATATTGTAGTAGAGTATAGTTTAAGACCTTTAAAAAACTTGTGGGACCATATCTCTTAATGAATTTAATTGCTTTTGCAGATCTTAAGACCTCTGTGAACAGGACCATTACACTTATTCAGAGTATTCCAAAGGTATTTTTGCCCATCATCCCCCAGTGTCTGTCCTCTGTTGAGTTCCTCAAGCTTCCAGCATGCATAGACCAGTGGGCCACCAGATTTGATAATGGAGCAGGGTTCAAGAGTCCTCAACCTTCCTCTGGGTAGTGAGAGTACAGCTGATGTCCTCTGAAGTGTGGAGGCCCCCAGGCTCACTCCTCTCCTCCCAGGAGCTGTGAGGTTCAGCAAAAAGCTGCCAGAGACAGCTGGCTAGTAAAGTCTTCTGGACAGCAGGTCTTGGAGAACCTGGCTAGTAAGCATAATATCCTCTTTATAAACTCATCACAGAAGTTCTGGATGAGGTTTAAAGTAAGTTTCTTTATTCTAAGGGAAAATTCTTATACAGCAAATTTCTTCTTGGGCAAAAATCTTAGGCAAAACTCATACAGGTACTTATGGCAAAATCTCTATGACAGCAAAAGTCTCTACTTATAGCAAGATCTCTTTAGTTTCTTATGGCCACAGCTTCTTATAGCAGAATCTCTGCTTATGGCTAAAGGTTTCTCTATTCTTAAGGCAAATGGTGTCTCCTGTCTAACTCATGGCAAATGATGGTCTTCTGTCTTCATATGGAAAATGATGGTTCTGTCTAGCTTATAGTAAATGGTGGTTCTCTATTCTTTGATCAAGGTTATTTATATACAGAGAGCATGTGGCTCCAAAAGAGCTTGCCAAAAGTTAGGAATGTGCTTCACACAAAGGATTTGGGGAGAGACAGCTCCAAGAGATAAGGCTTGACTGAACTATAATAACTTTGGGGGGTGCTTAGCCATTAAGAGTGTACATAAATCCCAGTAAAAGCAAGGAAGACAGTGTAGCAATGATGTACTCAAGTCGTAATCCTAAACCATGCACTAAGTAGGAGGAGAGGTAGATATTAAATCAAATGGAGACTGTCACAGGATGGCTATTCCATAGAGCAAAGGAATTTGAGGCCTAGCAGTGGGCCTAATTCTGGTGTTCTAGAGACAGAGCCTGTAGAAGGAGATCTGGTTTGAGACTCCAGCCCTATCAAGGCTGCACTGTCAGCTCAAGAATTCCTAAATTCTGTGTTAAACATAATTCTGGGCTGCAGCACTGAAAGAATCTTATCTCCTACATGTGACATTTAGAGCTATGGGAATGCTTAGAAACTCAGGATTGGGCCCTTTAAAAGTGGGCTTCAGCCCCCTTCACAATAACGAGAAGCTGGAAGCAACCCAGATGCCCCTCAACCAATGAGTGGATAACAAAAATGTGGTACATCTACACAATGGAGTTCTAGGCAGCAGTAAAGAAAGATGACATCATGAATTTTGCAGGTAAATGGATGGAACTCGAAACCATCATGCTAAGTGAAGTAACACAGTCCCAGAAAAAAACAAATGGGAGATGGTTTCCCTCATTTGTGGATGCTAGTACCAAATCCCCCAGTTGAAAGACCAAGCTGAGCAATGTTATTGTTATATCTCTTTCTATCTGAAAGCAACTGTGATGTTATAAGGCGAATCTCTTAATAAGCCTTAGAGTTAATTTACCAGATACTTTCAGACATGGTAATTAACATGTATGGGTGAAAAGTATATATCCATATTTTAGAGTACATCTTAAATTACTTCAATGACATGGGTTGAGGTAATGTATTTTATGGGGTATATCTTTTTTTCACATAAATTTATTTTTATATATTTTTAACAAAACTAGACCCATGTTCCTGCCCATTCCCCCACCCGACCAGAGCTCATGCATTCTGCCAAACATGCTTTTCATCTCTATCTCAGTCTTTCTCAATATTCTCCATGAGGAAGTTGACTGTTTTGAACAGATGAGGGATACCATTCGTCGTTCATTTTTCTNCACGCCTTTAATCCTAGCACTCAGGAGGCAGAGGCAGGCAGATCTTTGTGAGTTCAAGGCCAGCCTGGTTTACAGAGTGAGTTCCAGGACAGCTGGGGTTACAGGGAGACCCTGTCTTGAAAAGACTAAATAAATAAATAAATAAATAAATAATAAAATAAAAGCTAGAGAGGTACCTTCTATCATATTTTCCCTATTCTGAATCCTTACAACATGCTATTAAATGTTCTGTGCTCTGTATTAGGTTAATTTTATGGGTAAGTCTTAAAATTGAAATGTTAAAAATGTTTATTAAAAAGCGAAAATACTATTTCAAATGAGTCTCATATTGTTATGATCTGTAGCAGAATAGTTCCTGGATAATTGGTAGTGTGACAGTGTCAGTAAGCATTGTATTTTCTATGTAGTCAGTGCCTAGTTTGTTGCCTGGCAGAGTAGAAAGTAAATATTTGAAAACTAGGGATAGGGTTCAGTGATAGAGTACTTGCCTAACATGTCTCCCTATGTTCAATACCCAGTATTATGGGGGTGGGGGAAAGGAAAAATATTTAATGAACTAATAAATGAATGACAGGAGAATGGAAACTGTTTTATAAAACAGCCTCCGAAGCTAAGTTAGTGGTATTTATATTTCATATTCTTTTCTTAAGGCTACTGATGCCCGGAGGGCTTTTCCTTGCTGGGATGAGCCTGCCATCAAAGCAACTTTTGACATTTCACTGGTTGTTCCTAAAGACCGAGTGGCTTTATCAAACATGGTATGTATGTGCTATTAGTCTGTGTAAAATTTTAATAACCTTTGGTGTATTTAGTTTCTTCATTAGTGCTTATATAATAGTGCTTATATAATAGAAACGCTGCTGTTTTCTATAAGCCCTCTTTTTCTCATCTGTCTTTTTTTTTTTTGGTCTTTTCGAGACAGGGTCTCCCTGTAGCTCGGCTGTCCTGGAATTCACTCTGTAGACCAGGCTGGCCTTGAACTCACAAAGATCCTCCTGCCTCTGCCTCCCAAGTGCTAGGATTAAAGGCGTGCACCACCACGCCCAGCACTCATCTGCCTTTTTTTAAAGATTACTATCCAAGGGAAGGGGATATATGCCTGAACTGAATTGAAAAATGATGTATGAAATGCACAAAGCATCAATAAAAATAAATTTAAAAAAAAACTAAAAAAAAAAAAGATTACTATCCAGATGCCGGGAGATTTTTATATATGTATATGTACATACGTACATGTTCTAGTTTGTCTTCCATTGCTGTGACAAAACACTCTGACCAACACCAACTTGGGGAGGAAAGGGTTTATTCAGCTTACATCTCCTGGTTCATAGTTCATCACTCAGGGAGCACAAGGCAGGAACTCAGGGCAGGAACCTGGAGGCAGGAGCTGAAGCACAGGCCATGGAGGAATGCTGTCCACTGGCTTGCTCTCTACTGGCTTGCTCTCTGGCTCGTGCCCAGCCTGCCTTCTTATACTGTCACTGCTCAACAATCAAGACAATACACCACAGATGTGGCCACAGGCCAATCCAATGGAGCCAATTCCCCAACCGAGGCTCCCTCAACCCAGGTGTGTCAAGTTGACACCAAAGCTATCCAGCACAATTGACCCCTTGTCAACTTGACACACAAACACATCACTATTAAACCACCT
>VZQC01007071.1:75831-86202 GCA_009823505.1 Rhizomys pruinosus
TCAAATCTATGTATCTACCTGGGTACAATGGAACCTGCTGATAGTTCTAGCACTCAGAGGCTGAGGCAGGAGGAGAGTGAGTTGGAGGACTACCTGGACTATACTCAGACTCTTGTCTTTAAAACAAAGAAAAACTATTTGCCTTTCTACCAGCATGCTAACTCTAAGGATTTTTCAGAGTAATACATCCAAAGCTGAACTTCGATTACTCTCCTCCAGCCTCTTCATTTTAGTAAATGCTACATCTACATACCTAGCTGTTCAAGCCCGAAAGCTGTCAGATGTTCCTTTCTTTTAACCTTGTATAGAATCAAATGCAAGTCCTAGTGAGTCTCCTTTCAAAATGCATATTTAATCTCTCACCAGCCTGGTCTAAGCCACCAGCCTATCCCCGCAACAAACACCCCAGAGTGGAAGCTTCCTAACCAGCTACTCCTCTGTCTACTCACCCCTTTCTGGTTCTTTTCTTACACACCAACTGGAGTGATTTATTTTAAATTGAACAATTTGGGGGATTTCAGTGCCCTCCATGTAGCTGACCTTGAACTCAAGACACCCCTGTGTCTGTCTCTCAAGTGCTAGGATTATAGATGTAAGCTAGTAGGCCAGGCTAGAATGATAGTTGTCATATAAATGTTTGTATCTCCCTGCTGCTTGGAACTCTTCCCTGGCTTCCACCTCCTTATATTGACATTTGGAGACCCAATGTCAGCATGTTCAATTCATGTTCATGTCCATGCTATCTGGATTTTAGGGCTTTCTTACTCCTCTGAGGTTGTATTTCTCAAAGTCTTTTTCCTCTTTTTAACCCAGGCTAGCCTCTAACCAGCAGCAATCCTTCTCCCTCCTAGCACTGGGATTACAGGTGTGCACCATCACATCCAGCCCCCTCTCTTCTATTCAGGCTTTCTTGATATAGATAGGTTATTTTGATTATTGAGTTTGGTTCTTTCTGTCATGGTGTTAGTCGAGTTCTTAGGCAAAATTTAGTTGTGTCATCTTTACTTTTTCTGTGACTCTGTGCCTGTTTATGAAGGCTGCCTCCAGAGCCTGGTGATGGGGAAGAGGCATCTGTCAGCAGCTAGGAGATACCTAGGTGTGGGTCCTCCTTCTTTGTCTTAAATGTCATCAGTCCTTGGATGGCATCAGTCCTCTGTGTCCTTGGCCCGTGTTCTCCAACCTTGTAGTTAAGTCTCCTCTGCCTGGAACAAGCCATCTCTGCCTCGTGTCCCTCCCATTGCCCTTGCAGCTCTCCTGACTACTTGGGGTAGACTCTCTTCTCTTGGCTGGACCTCAAATATCCTTTCTGAAGGTAATTTTACCCTTCAAGATGCTATCTTTTTTGTCATTTTGTAGTACTAGGAATAGAGCCCAGGGTCTTGTATGTGCTAAGCTAGTGTTCTACCACTGAACTGCATCCCAGCCAAAAAGCTGTATGTGTTCAGTTGTCTTAGCCAAGCTGCTCAGCTAATCAGAGGTTTATTCATTTTGATTGGTCCTTGTTTGTGCTATTTACTTATTTAATGTGTCTTTAAGATTTATTTTAATATTTTAAATTATATATGTGGGTGGGCAGGTGCACCTGAGTACGCAAGAGGGCATCAGATCCCCTGGATCTGGAGTTGTTATAGGGGTGCCTGACGTATATAATGTATGTTGGGAATCAAAGTCTGGTCCTTTGGAAGAGCAGCAGGCTATCTCCAGCCTTTGTTTTCCTTATGTAAAAATTTTTTGTTCTTTGAGAATTTCACAAAATGCATTTTGATTATATTCATCCCAACTCCTCTCTGTAGTATCCCAGATCCACCCTCACCTTCCTAACCACCCTCCAATTTCATCATCTTTTTTTTTTGTCTTTTCGAGACAGGGTCTCCCTGTAGCCCCAGCTGGCCTGGAACTCGCTCTGTAGACCAGGCTGGCCTTGAACTCACAAAGATCCGCCTGCCTCTTCCTCACGAGTGCTAGGATCAAAGGTGTGCACCACCACAGTAACCCGTTGACTATAATTTGTGTTACCGATACACTCCTGGGTGTGGCGCCATCCACTGCAGCAGGGTCGGCCTACTAGGGAGCCACACCCTTAAAGAAAACTGACTTTCCCCAAAGCCATCAATTGTCGTAATTCCTCAGTTAGGGCTGGGGGCTCCTGACCCCTCCCACTCCATGCTAGACTATTGACTGGCTTGATCTTATGCAGGCTGCTTGTACGTTTATCCATTGTTTTCTAATAGATGTATTTCTGGCTGGTCATTTGTTTTGGTTATATCTCAGGTTTTCAAAAGTATATTTTTATATATTTTTTTTAATTTATTTATTTTTGGTCTTTTAGAGACAGGGTCTCCCTGTAACCTTGGCTGTCCTGGAACTCACTCTGTAGACCAGGCTGGCCTTGAACTCACAAAGGTCCGCCTGCCTCTGCCTCCTGAGTGCTGGGATTAAAGGCGTGCACCACCACGCCTGGCATATTATTTATTTTAAATAGTATTAATAGTAGTATTAATTACACCAGGTGTGGTGGTGTACACCTTTAATCGCAGCACTCAGGAGGCAGTGGCAGGTAGATCTCCATGAAATCTAGGCCATCTGGTATACATAGTGAATTCCAGGCCATCTGGAGCTATGGCAGACCCTGTCCTAAAAAAAAGAAAAAACAAAACAAAACAAAACACCTAAGTAGTCAAGTTTCCTCTTTAACTTTAGGGGTTAGATTTTTTTTTTTTCTTTTTACGGTGCCAGGGATTGAGCCTTTAGCATTGTGCATGCTAAATAAATAAGCACTGGACCACAGAGCTACATCTCCAGATCATATCCATATGATTCATATCATAATTTTTTATGCATATGAATGTATTGCTTGCAGTAAATGCACCCATGTCATGCAATACCCATGGAGGTCAGAAGAGGGCGTCAGATCCCCTGAAACTGGAGCAGCCATGTGGGTGCTGGAAATCAAACCCAAGTCTTTTTCAAGAGCAGCCAGTCCTCTTGTCCTCTGAGCCATCTCTCCATCCTCAGATTTTTCATGTTTCCATTTTTATTTGATGTTTCCAAATGTAAAAAAAAGTCAAGATTCAGCCGGGCGTGGTGGCGCACACCTTTAATCCTAGCACTTGGGACGCAGAGGCAGGCGGATCTTTGTGAGTTCAAGGCCAGCCTGGTCTACAGAGCGAGTCCCAGGACAGCTGGGGCTACGGGGAGACCCTGTCTCAAAAAGACCAAAAAAAAGTCAAGATTCTTCCACCAGTTAGAATGAGACCATCTCAAGTGAGATCATGCAAAGCAGTTCGGTGTACACAACAATCATTTCTCTTCACCTTTTCTGCTTCATGCTATGTGATTGACAGAAAATTGGGTGGTATGCAAAAAATTTTAATTTCTACAATTCTTTGTTGTTGTTGTTACTAGAATTTACATGAAAGGCTGTGACTCCAGCACACATTCCTGAACTAGCATCAAATTAACCCACTGCAAAGGTCATAACTTGGCCTCTAATGAGCTTTGGCCAACTGTTTTTACTTCTCTGGGCTCCAAGATCCCTTGAGACAAGGGGTTTATATCAGATAATATCTGGTTCCTTCCAGCTGTTAAAAAGAAAGAAAAGGAGCCTGGTGTGGTGGTACATGCCTTTAATCCCATCATTTGGGAGGCAGAAGCAGGTAGATCTCTGTGAGTTCAAGGCCAGCTGGTGCTACAAGGAAACCCTGTTTCATAAAGACAGGAAAGGGAGGGAGGGAGGAAGGGAAGAAAGGAAGAAAAAGAAGGAAGGAAAAGGACCTGAGACCAAAATAAGTGACTTTCCAATTTAGATAGGAAAGGAGGAGCCAGCCCCTCTGTTGGGAAGGGCCTGGGGTTTGAGAAAGGCTTCGTCGAAGTTAACACTTAAGCCTCAGAGGCTCAGACATTGATTTAACAAGTATTCCCTTAGCACCTTCTTGCTGTTTCAGGTGGAATAGCTATGAGTAAAAAAGACAGACATCCCTAATGAATGGAATATGGTTATATGTTAGTCTGTTGATGTGATGGTTTGCGCCATCCACACTACAAAGTCCCACTTAATTTCCACTGAATCTCCCTCCCCTCATAACTCTCTTGTGCAGTTCGTAGGCGGAAATCTCTCTGGCTTAAGGAAATCCGGAAGCTGCAGAAGAGTACAGACCTCTTGTTAAGGAAAAGGCCTTTCAGCCTCCTGGTGAGCTCTGGGGACCTTCTTTCCTTTCTTTAAATCTCTCTTCCAGGCATGGAAGACCCTCTGCCTCTCAGTAAGCTGGCTGAGGGATATCTTCTATAACCTTGTAGGGGACCATGCATGTTCTGAAAGAGCACTTTGCAATTCCTTATCCTGTTGATTTCTACCTGCTACCTTTGACTGTAGAATAGAAACTCATCTGTCCCCACTCTTTAATGTCCTTTCTTATCCTGGAGATTCTTGTCCCCTACTACCTGTATGCTATGCCAATTGCTAAGCTCCCAGGAATCAAAACCTGCTGAGCCAAGCCCCAAGATCAAGAGCCAAGACAGAATAATGGAAATGAGTATGCCCTGGAGACACTTGGAGAAAGTCTGTCTACGCTTCAGTTTCTTTTCTGTTACTCTCTACTCATTCTCATCCCGTTCCTCCATAGGTAAGAGAAATATGTGCTAAATTCAGTCGTGGTGTGGACATGTATTGGCAAGCCCAGGCTTTGCTAGCACTTCAAGAGGTAAGAAGGAGAAGCCACAAGTAGGCGAAAGCTTCAGGAAGGAAGAAACCCCAGAATTCCACAGGGCTGCTTGTGGAGTGCTACTGGCTGGTTCTGGCCTCCTGAAAAGGGCACCCAACATGGAACACCTGAGGGTTTAGAGGGGGTCTGATGGGTGGCCAGCAGAGTTCAGCCCCTTTCTTGAATAGTCTTTCCCTCAGTTCTTTGATTACGGTCAGCGGTTCTCCAAGAAAAAGCAGGCCAAGCCCTTGATCCGTGTCTCTTTTTCTCTTTCTGCCTCAGGCAACAGAGGCATTTCTAGTTCACCTCTTCGAGGATGCCTATCTCCTCTCCTTACATGCTGGTCGAGTCACTCTCTTCCCCAAAGATGTACAGCTGGCCAGAAGGATCCGAGGCATCCAGGAAGGACTCGGCTGAGTTCCCAGCAGTGTCTCTGTAAGTCTTTCCTGGGCATTTCTGGGGGTGGGGACTGCTCTGAAGGGTTGTCCTCCATCCCTTGGTTAGTCCCTGCTCTCTTACCTTCTCATTCCCTAGTAAAGGTTTGGCCTTTTCCTGACTGCTTGGGAGGTGTGAGCCATGGCTCATATACCCTTTTGTACATGTTAAAATGTTAAAGTCTGGGTGTGGTGGACTTAGGAATGCCAAGGCAGGAGGGTCAGGAGTTCAAGGCCAGCCAGGGCTGCATAGTGAGATCCTTTTTTTAAATGTATTTATTTATTTTTACTTGGATGTGTATAAGTGTTATCCCTGCATGTATGTTTGTGCACCCATGTCATGCAATGCCCAAGGACAGAAGAGAGCATTGGATCCTCTGGAACCAGAGTTAGGGACAGTCGTTAGCCCCAGGGTGGAGAGATGGCTTAACTGTTTAAGGGCACTAGCTGCTCTTGCAGAGGACCCAGGTTCATATTCCAGCACCAGCATTATGGCTCACAACCTCCATGGCCATTGCATGACACAGGAGCACTTACAACATGCATATACATAAAATAAAAAATAGCCGGGCATGATGGCACACGCCTTTAATCCCAGCACTCGGGAGGCAGGGGTAGGTAGATCTCTATGAGATCAAGACCAACCAGGTCTACATAGTTAATTCCAGTCCAGCAGGGGCTATAGGGAAAACCTGTCTCAAAAGGACCAAAAAATAAATAAATAAAAATGTCTTGTTGTGGGCTGGAGGGATGGCTCAGGGATAAAGAATACTACCTGCTCTTGCAGAGAACCCGAATTCAGTCCCAGCACCCACATGGAACTCCAGTTCCAGAAGATCCAATACCCTCTTCCTGGCTCCATAGGCATTGTATGCACATGGTGCACTTATAGGCATGCAGGCAAATCACTCATACGTATAAAATAAAGTAAATAATGCCTTGTTAGTAAGCGTGATTCTTTTTTTTTTTTTTTTAATTTTATTTATTTTTGTATGTGTATGACTGTACTGTCTGCATGTAGGTCTGAGCACCCGTGTTGTGCAATGCTGCGGAGTTCAGAAGAGGGTCTCGGATTCCCCTGGAACTGGAGTTCTCCTGGAATTGGAGTTGCAGACGGTTCTTAGCCGCCATGTGGGTGCTGGGGATCGAACCTGGGTCCTCTGCAAGAGCAGTCGGTGCTCTTAACCGCTAGGCTATCTCTCCAGCCCGTAAGCGTGATTCTTAAATGTCAGGGACGATATCTGGGACCTTCTGGAGCCATGGCTAGATGTCCGAGGAGCTGCTGGACTTGGCTGTCTCTGAACAGCATGCACATGTTGCTCTTTAAATTGTCTTATTTATTTATTTATTTATTTATTTATTTATTTATTTATTTGGTCCTTTTGAGACAGGGTCTCCCTGTAGCCCCAGCTAGCCTGGAACTCTTAAACTGTCTTTATAAAAGAGAAGACTGTGTTTTTCCTCCATAACAGAGGTATATATAGCGAGGCAAGCAGCACAGTTCTATAGGCCTGCGGATATTTACAACTTTAGTTTGTGTATTACTCCTACATATGATGACTTAAGGGTTTTGAACACATCAATCTGCCATGTTATAAGAGGATTGTTATTTTGGTCTTTCTATGTGCATCTTTTACCATATGCGTATTTCTATTTTTATTTGAAATGTAAAGGAGAAAATCAGGAACTCTTTAATGCGTTTCGTGGACATGCCTGGCAGTCCCAGCATACAAATTTCTGTATTCCAGATTAATCTTATCATTGGTGCCAGTCAACAAGCTTGCAGCTTTTCAAAACTTACTTGGAATCAAATACAAAAATCTTTTTTTTTAACTTCCCTTTGGTGCTGGGGCTTGAATCCAGAGTTTCGCACGTGCTGAGCGTGGGCTGTGGTATGGATGAGGGAGCTGCACCCTCCCTCATCCCGAGACAAAATAGAAAGTCTTTCTGGTTCCTTTCAGTAGATTGCTGTCAGAATCATTCTAACTTTTGGAATTGAATATCTGGGGGTATTTTTTTTGGGGGGTGGTCTTTTTGAGACAGGGTCTCCCTGTTGCTCCAGCTGCCCTGGAACTCACTATGTACAGACCAGCCTGGCCTTGAACTCACAGAAATCTGCCTGCCTCTGCCTCCAGAGTGCTGGGTTTAAAGGCGTGCATCACCACGCTCAGGGGAATTGAATAGTCTATTCTTCTTTATACATCATGTAAAATGTATCATATCAGTCTAGGATTTTTTTTTAAATTTTTATTTATTTTTGTATGTGTATGAATGTACTGTCTGCATGCAGGTCTGTGCACCCGTGTCGTGCAATGCTGCGGAGGTCAGAAGAGGGTGTCGGATTCCCCTGGAACTGGAGTTCTCCTGGAATTGGAGTTTCAGACGGTTCTTGGCCGCCATGTGGGTGCTAGGGATCGAACCCGGGTCCTCTGTAAGAGCGGTGGGCGCTCTTAACTGCTAGGCCAGCTCGCCAGCCCCGCCTGGAGAATTGTTTTTATAACAGTTTGGTGCACCGGTGTTTGGTTGACTATATGTTTATATTGTGAATCTCATAGTTAATTGTTCCTTTAAATTTTAACAAGAAAAGACTTAAATGGTGCCCTCTGTAGGTCTCTTTGATTTCTTTTGCTTGAATCTCTATATTTGTTCTGATAGTTAGAACTACGACCCACCTGCTTTCACTTTTTGTACCTTTCTTGAACACTACCTCTTCTTCCATCCCGTCACCTTAAGTTTCGCCTATCCGTTGAGATTGTAGTAGGTTGTTCTTGTACGACCGCCATATAGCATGTTTTTTGATTTTTCCTAATCCATTCCTCCCAGTCCTATGTCCTTTTTATGATGGGGAGTTTAGCCCATTAATATTTAAGGTTATAATTTGAAAGATGATCTTGAACTTGTGTTGTCCTTTACTTTATTTATCCACTTTTTTGGACTTCTAGCCTCGCTTTTGCTCCTAGGTTTTGTTTTTGTTTAGTTCTTTTCCGATGGTGTTTGACGGACTTGATTGCTCGTTCTCCTCCTCTCTTCTATGCCCTGTTTTGAATTGCCTGTAGCACGTAGGATTCTGAGAACGTTGGTTTTCCAGTAGGTAGTTTCCCCCCATCTTTTTTTATGGTCATGGAAGATTTTTCGACTCTCTTCAAACGATAATCGACATTTGTTGCGGGAATAGTATACTGGGTTTGGCATCCATAGTCCCGTATACCACAGGGAATGCTTTGCTCCATGTTTTTCTTCCTTGCCTTTCAATGGTTTTTTGGAGGCGAGAAGGGTCGTTGTAATAATTCTGTTGGGTTTCCTTTGGTATGTAGACCCGTTGTTTTTTTTTGTTTTTTCTTTTGGCTCAGAATTTTGTCTTTTTTTGTTTTGTTTTGGGCATCTGAATTTTAACTATGATATGGATTGATGCGTGGGGTGTTTCTCTTTTCCTATCGTTGTTATTTGGGAGTCTACATGTCTTGCTTTCTTTAAATTTGTATGATGGGTTTGTCATTGTTAGTTGGGAAATGTTCAACTATTATCTTGGAAGAGCTCGAAATCAATAACTACATTTTCTTGGATATTCTGTCTCCTCTTCCTCTATTCCTATTGATAGCGAGTTTGAACTTTTCATATATCCCATATTCCCTCCTGGTTGTCCAGTTTCATCACCGTCATTTTTGTAGTTGAAATTTAAATTTTTTTATAATTCTTTGAGCTTTTTAAAACTATTGCTCTCTGTGTTTCTCCAGATCTGATATTCTTTTTGTTTGTTCTGCTTCCCTCCTTTTACTCATTCTGAGGCTTTTTCCTTTCCTTTCTTTTCTTTGATTGGATGCGTGTTTAATTCCTTTTTTTCGTTTTCATCCTTGTGTGTTTTCTTTAGTACTCTTTTCCCAGTACCTTTTTGAGCTCCTCAATTTCCTCTGTCTTCAATCTCTTAATCTCTGCTTGGGTGTTCCTTATACTTCATATTGGTTTGGCTGATCCTTTTTCAGTGTTGCTACGGTTCATATTCTTTCGGATGTTTGTTTTTTTTTTTCTCCCTCAGTTTCTTTGTGGAGTTTGTCGTGTCGTCTCTGATGTTCCTTAGTTCTTTCTGAAAGGTTTGTCATTGTATCCCGCCTAGTTCCTCTTGTGAGTTTTTCATTCTCCTCTTTTCAGTTCTCTCTGTATTTCTTTTAATTTTTTTTCTTCCTTCTAGTTTTTTTTCTGGAGTTGTATTGTTTTTTTTTTTTTTTTTTTTTTTTTTTTTTTTTTTTTTTTTTTTTTTTTTTTTTTTTTTTTTTTTAGTTTTTTCTTTGTTGTTTTTCTATTGTATGTTCCAGCTTGATTTTTCATAACTCTCTTAGTCAACTGTATCTTAATCTCTGCATAGGTCCATTTTTCGAGGCGTGGCTGCCTGGTCCCTCCAAGGGGGGGGTTCCCCACTGTAGCTATCTCCTACGGTTTGGTAGCGCTTGATTCAGGATTTTCCCGTGTGCCTTTCCCATGTTGTCCTCGTCTGTCTATCGCCTGGCATGTGGGCTTCTCCTTTTGGTGTTCAGATCATCAAATAACCTTTTTCACTATGATTAGTGGATGGTTTTTACTTTTCATCCTTTAGAATGTTTCCCCCCATTCCTCCTCCTTTGTTTTTTATGGAGTATTGGCTTTTGTCTGTTTTCAATTTTGTAAACCACTCGATCTCTGTCCCTTTAGCTCTGAAGGTTTCTTCCAAGAAAAAGGTCCACTTGGATTCTCACCAACTCGGGGGGGGGACTGCCTGTACCAAGGTGCAGACCACCTAGCCCCGTCCCCTCCTGGTCCGGCGCGAAGAAGAGACGGATAGGACCAGTCCCCGCCCCACGGCCCCCCCTACCGGCGGAGGAGGCGGCAGAATGTTGGCCCAGGTAAACTAACACCACGCCGCACGAACCCAGGTGCAGACCACTATCCCCGGCCCCGATGTGGCACAAATTAGTGGGCAGAGGGGCTGCTGATAGCCAGGGGTTCAATGCATCAATTAATAAGACAGATGCACCATATCGTGATGTTAATGACGGGCCACGTTTAGGACAGAGGCCACCATAAGGTGTGATGAAAGCTGTAAAAGTTCAGCCCGGGCATGGTGGTGCATGCCTTTTTCGCTTAATCCTAGCACTCGGGAGAACAGAGGACAGGAGGAACTCGTTTGTGATGTTCAAGCCACCTGGTCTAGCAGAGTGAGCTCCAGGCCAGCTGGGACTAAGGGAGACCACTGTTCTCGAAAAAAC
>VZQC01007071.1:87561-162793 GCA_009823505.1 Rhizomys pruinosus
AAAAAAAAAAACAAAAAAAAAAAAAGAAAGAAAAAAAGAAAATGTTCAGTAACTGAGTATTTTAATGGGACATTTTCTACACTGAAATGTGTTTAGATACATAAACACTTGTCCTATGTCCTGAGTGCCTTCTGTATTCAGCATAGCACCGTGCTGCCAGGTTAGCACCTGGGAGCCTAGGTGTGTAGGAGGCTACACCATTTGGGGTTGCATGAGTGCTATGCAGTGTGTGCACAGCGATGAAACTGGCTAAAGACCCTTTCTCAGAACATATTCCCATCATCAGGTGGAACAGCACTATGTCCTTTCACTCAGCCCTCCCAGGCCTACCGGGACGATCCTGCCAGGCAAGGGGATGGACTGCTGGGAGATGGACTTGCCTGCCTTTCCCTCCCCTCTCCCTTGCTCAGCACAGTGGTCTTTCTGTGGGTGGTTTTTCCTTCTCTCACATCTGCCTCCACATTCTCAGACTTCCTGAGAGGAAGGAGGGAGTGAAAGAGCTCTCTAAGAAATGGGCAGCCACCTAGTCCTGGAGGCAGCCTCACACCCACGGGCATTCACTCCCTGTGCCCCTCTGTATTGGCAGATGTTTGCAGTTTTGCAGAGCAAAATGTTGAAAAACAAACTAAGGTAGTTGGTATTTGGGACTGGGGTATAGTCTGTTTTAAAGCTTGGATAGCATGCAAGAAGTCCTGGGTTCGATCTCTAGCACTGCAAAAAAAAAAAAACGAAGCAAAACAAAGCAAACAAACAAACAAAAACAAGTGCTTTGAAGAAGCTGTGAATTTTCAATAATACCTCATTTTTGTCAGTGTGATAAGTAATAGTAAAACAAAACAAAACCAAAAAAGCCGAGTGTGGTGGCGCATGCCTGTGATCCCAGCACTCTGGAGGCAGAGGTAGGCAGATCTCTGTGAGTTCAAGGCCAGCCTGGTCTACAGAGTGAGCTCCAGGCCAGCTGGGACTAAAGGGAGACCTTTAGTCAAAAAGACAAAAAACAAACAAACAAACAACAACAACAACAACAAAAAACCACCAAGGCCTGGCGTGGTGGGGTACACCTTTAATCCTAGCACTTGGGAGGCAGAGGCAGGCAGATCTTTGTGAGTTCAAGGCCAGCCTGATCTACATACATAGTAAGTTCCAGACCAGCTGGGGCTACAGGGAGACCCTGTCTCAAAAAGAAAAAAGAAAAAAAAAAAAAAAAAAAAAAAAAAGAGTGAATAATCAGATGACCCCAGAGGGAACTGAGGAGGGTTCCATAGCCCTTGGCTGGGGGTAGGCATCCATCAACATCCATCTCAGGGACTGGTGAATGTTGAGTTTTACCAGAGTAAGAAGGAANCCAGGCCAGCGGACTAAGGGAGACCCTGGTGTCTGCGAAAAAACAAAAAAAAAAAACAAAAAAAAAAAAGAAAGAAAAAAAGAAAGGTGTTCCAGTAACCTGGGTATTTTTAATGGGGACATCTTCTACACTGAAAGTAGTGTTTAGATATCATAAACACTGTATGTCGGTGCCTCTGATGTCAGCATGAGCCGTCGTATGTCTGCATTGGAGCACCTGGAGAGCACCTAGGTAGGGGCGTCGGAGTCACCTGGAGCCTAGGTTGTAGGGACTCATCCATGTTGGGGTTTGCATGAGTGCTATGCATGTGGTGCACAGCGATGAACTGGCTAAAGACCCTTTCTCAGAACATTTCCCATCATCAGGTGGAACAGCAACTATGTCCTTCACTCAGGCCCTCCCAGGCCTACCGGGGACGACCTGGCCTGCCAGGCAAGGGGATGGACTGCTGGGAGATGGACTTGCCTGCCTTTCCCTCCCCTCTCCCCTTGCTCACCACGTGGGTCTTTCTGTGGGTGGTTTTTCCTTCTCTCACATCTGCCTCCACATTCTCAGACTTCCTGAGAGGAAGGAGGGAGTGAAAGAGCTCTCTAAGAAATGGGCAGCCACCTAGTCCTGGAGGCAGCCTCACACCCACGGGCATTCACTCCCTGTGCCCCTCTGTATTGGCAGATGTTTGCAGTTTTGCAAGCAAAATGTTGAAAAACAAACTAAGGTAGTTGGTATTTGGGACGGGGTATAGTCTGTTTATAAAGCTTGGATAGCATGCAAGAAGTCCGGGTTTCGATCTCTAGCCGCTCAAAAAAAAAAAAAACGAAGCAAAACAAAGCAAACAAACAAAACAAAAACAAGATCTTGAAAAGCCTGTGAATTTTCAATAATACCTCATTTTTGTCAGTGTGAAAGTAATAGTAAAACAAAACAAAACCAAAAAAAGCCGAGTGGTTTGTGGCGCATGCCTGTGTATCCAGCACTCTGGGGCAGAGGTAAGGCAGATCGTCTGTGAGTTCCAAGGCCACCTGGTCTACAGAGTGAGCTCCAGGCCAGCTGGGATAAAGGAGACATTTAGTCAAAAAGACAAAAACAAACAAACAAACAAAAACAAACAACAAAACAAACCACCAAGCCTGTCGTTGTGGGTACACCTTTTAATCCAGCACTCATGGGGGCAGAGCAGGCAGATCTTGTGAGTTCAAGGCCAGCCTGATCTACATACATAGTAAGTTACCAGACCAGCTGGGGCTAGCAGTGGAGACCCTGTCTCAAAAAGAAAAAAAGAAAAAAAAAAAAAAAAAAAAAAAAAGAAGCAAGAACTATCTTAAAGATACACCTTGGAGTCTGGTCTTTCCTCCTTCCTCTCACCTCTAACCCTAGTCTTTGACCAGTTTTATCTGATAGTCCCCTCCCCCCTTTAATTGGTTACTCTATAACCTCGTTGTGTCTCTGGACACAAGCCTGGCTAATGGGACACTCTCCTTTATCTGTTATCCTAAGCCTTTCTTTGCATCCAGCTCTGACTTTGATGTGACTTAGGGAGTTTCTGGCAGGTGGATGTTTGTGAGTTCAAGGCTAGCCTGGTCCTCAGAGTGAGTTCCAGGACAGCTGGGGCTACAGGGAGACCCTGTCTTGAAAAGACCAAAAAAAAAAAAAAAAAAAAAAAAAAAAATAGATTTCAAATGTAAAAGATTGATCTTAAGCCAGACCACACTATGATGGGACACTCAAGGCAAAGTCAGTTTATGAGTCAAAAGATAAGACTGTAGGAAGGACAGCAGATATTTAGGGTGGAGCCTTAGTCCCTGGCTGGGCAGGACACTTGATTGCAGTGTTCTGTCCTTCCCGTAGGCCCTGCCCATTCCATTCCATCCCATTCCATCCTTCCCTCTTAATGGCTTGGAATTGTCTTCTGGATAAAACCCAGATATTGTAAAAGGCTAGAAGAAGACTCCTAATCAGATTTGCCCCCAGCTTCTGCTTTGTTTCTCTCCATTTCCTTCTTCCTGGAAGCTTTCTTTGATTTCTTATGGGGCTCCAAAGCGTTCACGTGTACAGTGCATTCAAATTCCTAGTGGCTCCCTGCTGCAGGCTCTGTGAGTTCACAGGGTCCACTACGCCTCTGCAGCACACGGGTGCAGCACGTATAAAGTTCCCAAGGAGCATGATGGGGTTAACTGCCCTGCAGAATTGTGTGTAGCCTCAAATAAAGACAGCTAATTTAAAACCAGATGCCACACCTGTAATCTTAGTACTTGGGAGGCTGAGATAGGAGGATGGTGAGAGACCACAGATCAAGAGACCACAGTTCTCTCTGCAGGTCACAACTACCCTTTGCTTATTTTATTCAATTTACAAGTAACCTAAACTTTTACCTATTTACTTCTTACTCCCTCTCCTTCACCCATCTCTGAATTTAAAGCAAACTCCACCTGTTTTCACTTTACCCCTTTAGTAGACAAAGTACCTGACCTCTGTACTTTCCTTTGTGCATCTGTAAAATGGGCATGATCACAGTGAACACTCCATACAGTTGTGAAAACCAAAAGAATTAACTACCTATTAGGCATCCAGAACAGTATCTGCCACATAGCAAAGGTCATATAACTTTCACCTGTTAATACCATTACTATTTCAAAATACTCATAAAATTAAGTTTCTCTGTATCTCTGCTGTGTTTGTTTTGGTCCTTAGGAGACAGGTCCTTGTTGTTCCAGTGGGCCTAGAACTTGGTGTATAAGCCAGGCTGCCCTTGAACTCACAGAGATCTGCCTGCCTGCCAAGTGCTTTAGAGTATTTCCTCTCTCTCTCTCTCTCTCTCTCACTCTTTTTTATAATCTACCAGTTGATTTTTGGACTCGTAGGATGTGCCATAAATCAACTTTAGTAACTTTTTTTGCTTATTGAAATCACAGGGTTACCATAAATTATCTAATTGCTGTCCTATGTCACCCTTTTGCTAAGGAATCTGAGAAAGGACAAATTCTTCTTCTTTTAGGAAATAATCTTTTATGCTTACAAGGACAACCATCACCAAGTGGTACTAACTGAAAAATACAACTAGATATATAACTGTACCTTTTATACAAATGAGTTTGGTGTATATATATATATATATATATATATATGTACAATTGGTATATTATATAGGATATTATTGGGGCTGGAGAGATGGCTCAGCAGTTAAGAGCACCGACTGCTCTTGCAGAAGACTGGGGATCGATCCCCAGCACCCACATGGCGGCTGAGAACTGTCTTTAACTCCAGTTCCAGGGGAATCTGACACCCTCCTCTGATCTCTGCAGCATTGCACAACACGGGTGCACAAACCTGAGGCAGACAGTACATTCATACACATAAAAAACAATAAGTTAAATAAAATTTTTTTTTTGGTCTTTTCGAGACAGGGTCTCCCTGTAGCCCCAGCTGTCCTGGAATTCACTCTGTAGACCAGGCTGGCCTTGAACTCACAAAGATCCGCCTGCCTCTGCCTCCCAAGTGCTAGGATTAAAGGCATGCACCTTTAAAAAGATATGTATACAGGAACAGAGAAAAGACAATTCAATAAATTATTGACAGGAGTAATTACAAGGAGATACTAAGATGGAGAGGTGTGCCTTACCATTTTGACTGGGTATTAGGGTTGTTCTAGTTTTTTTTACCATTGCTGTGACTAAACACTCTGACCAAAACCATCTTGGGGGCTGGAGAGATAGCCTAGCAGTTAAGAGCACCAACTGCTCTTGCAGAGGACCCGGGTTCAATCCTCAGCACCCACATGGCAGCTGAGAACCGTCTGAAACTCCAATTCCAGGAGAACTCCAGTTCCAGGGGAATCCGAGACCCTCTTCTGACCTCTGTGACATTGCACAACACGGATGCACAAACCTGCATGCAGACAGTACATTCATACACATACAAAAATAAATAAAATTAAAAAAAAAACCAACTTGGGGAGGAAAGCGTGTATTTGGCTCACATCTCCAAGGTCACAGTTCATCACCAAGGGAGTCCAAAGTAGGAACTCAGGGAAGGAACCTGGAGGCAGGAGCTGAAGCACAGGCCATAGAGGAATACTGCTTACTGGCTTGCTCCCCTGGCCCATGCTCAACCTGTGCCGTCCATCGGCACGAATCACTGGAGGCAGACTGGGAATTAACCACACGTTTAACTTGTTCTTTGTAGTTTCTTTTAATGATACCATTTACTTCTTAACTTCTATTATTCCTAATGCTACTAACAACTACTGCTACTAACAACATCAGCTTAGAAACCAAGAATATTTATACCAGTAATGAGCCAATCAGCAGACAGATTATATAACAGTAGTGGACCAATCAATAGATAAGTTTTGCGTCTATAGATACAATTTCTTATGTAAGATATTATGTTCATGAAGTTGACAAGGTAACATAACATATCATCTTAAAAGTTACTGAAGCATGCGCACTGTATTCTTCAGCCAGCGCCTTTTGGCTACAGACCAAGCGCCATTTCTCTTCAGCCTGTCACTTCAGGCACTCTTTGACTCCCACACAACCTGCTTTCTTTTTTCTTTTTATTTATATATTTATTTATTTTTGGTCTTTTTGAGATAGGGTCTCCCTTTAGTCCCAGCTGGCCTGGAGCTCATTAAGTAGACCAGGCTGGCCTTGAACTCACAGAGATCTGACTGCCTCTGCCTCCCGAGTGCTGGGATTAAAGGCGTGGCGCCATCATGCCTGGCTCAGCCTGCTTAGTGGGCTGGGCCCTTCCACATCACTCAACAATCAAGAGAATACCCCACAAAAATAGCCACAGGCCAGTCCAATGGAGGAAATTCCCCAATTGAGGTTCCCTCAACCCAGGTGTGTCAAGTTGACAGTAAAACTATCCAGCACAATGGTACATACCTGTAATGCCAGAATTTGGGGGGCAGAGGCAAGAGAAATACAAGTTTAAGGTTAGCCTGGGCTACACAGTGAGACCCATTTAAAAAGGGAGGGGGCTTCCTAAAGGGCTCAGTGGGTAAAGATGCTTGCTGTACAAGCCTGGTGACCTGAGTTCAATCCCCAGAACCCTGTAAAGGTGGAAGAAGAAAACCAATCCCACAGAGTTGCCCTTGGACCTCCACATACCAATCCTCTGGCACTCGTTCTCCCAGACATATGCATTTACATACTTACAGTAATGTTTTAAAGGCAGGGCCCGGGGCTGGAGAGATGGGTCAGCGGTTAAAAGTGCCAACTGCTCTTGCAAAGGACCTGGGGTTCGATTCCCAGCACCCACATGGTGGCTAAGAACCGTCTTTAAGTGGGGCATGGTGGTGCAGGCCTTTACTCCTAGCACTTGGGAGGCAGAGGCAGGAAGATCTCTGTGAGTTCAAGGCCAGCCTGGTCTACAGAGTGAGTTCCAGGCCAGTTGGGGCTATAGGGAGACCCCGTCTCAAATAAATAAACAAACAAACAAACAAACAAATAAATAAGACAGGGCCCAAGCTGGGCATGGTGGTCCATGCCCATACTCAGGTTGCAGAGACAGGTGGATCTCCAAGGCCAGCCTGGTCTACATTGTGAGTTCCAGGCCGGCTGGTGCTACAGGGAGACCCTCTCAAAAACAAAACAAAACAATCCAGGCATGGTGGTGCAAGCCTTTGACCCTAGCACTTGGGAGGCAGAGGCAGGAGGATCTTTGTGAGTTCAAGGCCAGCCTGGTCTACAGAGTGAGTTCCAGGAGCTATAGCTGGGGCTATAGGGAGACCCTGTCTCGAAAAGACCAAAAAAAAAAAAACAAAGGAGGGGCCCTGGAAATGGTTTAGTGGGTTTAAGTAGTTACTGCACATACACGAGGACACGAATCCAAATTCCCTAAACCCACATAAAGCTGGTTGCAGCAGAGCCCATCTGTAATCCAGTGCTCCTAGAGTGCTATGGGAGACAGACAGAAAAATCCCCCAAAGCCAGCAGGACAGCTAGCCTGGCATGCACAGCAGAAAAACAATAGTGACTGTGTCAAACAACAGGGTGGAAAGTTAGGTAGGTGCAATGGCCCATCCCTTCAATCCTAGCTCTCGTGAGGCAGAATCAGGTGGATCCCTGTGAATGTGGGGCTGGTCTAGTGTACACATATCGAGTATAGGCCAGTCAGGGCTTCATAGTGAGACCCTGTCTGGGTGGAAAACAAGTACTAGCACCTAAAGTTGGCCTCTGATATACACACATGTGCCACAGTGTATAGAGGTCCAGTACACATAGACACACACACACACACACACACACACACACACACACACGAACACACGAAAGCAAACCTGATTGTTTAAGTCTATGTGCTTCCACATCTGAAAGTTTCCCAATAAGCATAGATATGGCTTCCACTATATTTTTGTTTTGTCTGTTTCGTTCATTTGTGAGCCTAGCACCTAGACCAGTGCCTGTGTGCAGCAGACACAACAAATAATTGCCAAATTTTAAGTAAATTATACTTTAATTTTAAATTATATTTAATTTTTATATTTTAATATTTATTTAATTTTAAAACACACACACACACACACATATATATGGGTCTTTTTGAGACAGTGTCTCCCTTTAGTCCCAGCTGGCCTAGAGCTCACTCTGTAGACCAGGCTGGCCTTGAACTCACAGAGATCCTCCAGCCTCTGCCTCTAAAGTGCTAGGATCAAAGGCATATGCTACCAAGCCCAGCAACCTTCTAACTTTTATAATCCATTTTGAAGATAGATCATGGAAGTGATACTTTCAGCAATTTGAGAACTATTCTTGGAATACTCTGAATGGGTTCTGGCTCTCAAATATCCAAGTTCTGAATCCAATTTTTGGCTGCAAAATTTGGCTATGAAAGGAGTTTCCCCAGTATATCTTCTAATCAATCTGTTACAAAGCATGGACAAGAGCTTATTTTTCTTATATAAGAAAATGAGATGTTGGCCCAGGTATGGTGGTGCACATCTTTAATACCACCACTTGGGAAGCAGAGGCAGGCAATCAAGGCCAGCCTTGTTTATATATTGAGTTACAGCCCAGCTGGGGCTACAGGGAGACCCTGTCTCAAAAAGACCAAAAAGAAAAAAAGAAAGAAAATGAGATGTTGTAACTGAAGCATGGTGTTAGATGTTAGATAATGGCTTGACTTTAATTTACCAACACGTTTAAATTACCTGGCTGAAGTTTTTTATAAACTGTAATGGAAGTCCATCTATATTGGCTTGCAACCCCAGTTAAAACCTATGTTTGAAGCCAGGCGTGGTGGCTCACGCCTTTAATCCTAGTACTTGGGAGGCAGAGGCAGGCAGATCTTTGTGAGTTCAAGTTCAGCGTGGTCTACAGAGTGAATTCCAGGGCAGCTGGGGCTACAGGGAGACCCTGTCTCAAAAAGACCAAAAACAAAACAAAACAAAACAAAATAAAACAAAACAAAAACCTGTGTTTGAGTTGTTGGAGAGATGGCTCAGTGGTTAAGAGCACTGGCTGTCCTTGCAGAGGAACTGGGTTCAGTTCCCAGCACCCACATAGTGGCTAACAACTGTTCATAACTCCAGTTTCAGGGAATCGGAGGCCCTCTTCTGACCTCCATGGTCACTGCATAATGTGAGTACACTTACACACATGCAGGCAAGACTCTCATACACAGAAAATAAAAATAATATTTTTTTTATATTTATTTGAACGTTCTCTGGCTTGTTTTTTGCCTTTTATTTGTTGTATGCCTGTGAAAGTAAGTACTTGTTGATATGTATCTAAAATGTTTTTTAGTATTCCCCATATTGGTGGGTAAATCAAGTTACTAAATACATGATTATTTCTGTTATCTGACATATTATCTTGCTACATGTTGAAGTTTTCATTTAATTATATATATAAGATAATTTTTTCAAACCATCACATGTAGCATAGCCACACTCTTTTTCATAACTTAATGGGATATTATTTGGGATGAATGTAAGTTAGTCATCCAGTCTTATCTACACACATTAGGCCTTNCAGGCTGGCCTCCAACTCAGAAAGATCCACCTGCCTCTCCCACACAAGTGCTAGGATTAAAGGCATGTGACACCATGCCTGGTATTATTTACTGGTTTTATTTATGAACTTATAAATTCATAAAATGTCTTTTAAAAACTTTTTTTTTAAGCCAGGCTTGGTGGCATGTGCCTTTAATCCCAGCAGAAGCAGGTGGATCTCTGTGAGTTCAAGGCCAGCCTGCTCTACAAAGTGAGTTCCAGAACAGTTGGGGCTACAGGGATACCCTGTCTCAAAAAGACAAAAAAATAAAGAAAAAAAAAAGCAAACATTTTTTAAATTTTGAGACAGGGTCAAAACTATGCAGCTCTGGCTGTCCTGAACTTGCCTCCAACTCACAGAGATCTACTTGCTTCTGCCTCCAGAGTGCTGGAATTAAAGGCATGTGCCATCATGACTGGCTCAAAACTACTTTATTTAGTTGTGTGTGTGTGTGTGTGTGTGTGTGTGTGTGTGTGTGTGTGATATGAGTGCATGCATGTGCTATGGCAGGCATATAAGGGTCAGAGGTCAACTTTCAGAAGTCAGTTCTTTCTCTCTGCCATGGGACCCAGGAATAAGACTCAGGTTTTCAGGTTTGCACAAGTAAGCACTTTTCCTGCTGAGCCACTTTCGACCACCCTAAAATATCTTGATTTAATTCTGCATTTCCTCACATGCAGGGGCTCTTAAACCTTTTGAAGGCCATGAACCTCTTAAAGATCTGATGAAAGCAATGAAGTACAGAGCATACATTTGTGAAAGGTTCCAGCTCAGGTTAGAAACTTTTTTAAATTTTTTTAATTTATTTTTTATGTGTATGAATGTACTGTCTGCATGTAGGTTTGTGCACCTGTGTCGCGCAATGCCACGGAGGTCAGATGAGCGCGTCAGATTCCCCTAGAACTGGAGTTAAAGATGGTTCTCAGCTGCCATGTGGGTGCTGGGGATCGAACCCGGTTCCTCTGCAAGAGCAGTCAGCACTCTTAACCACTAGGCCATCTCTCCAGCCCTAGAAACTTTTTTAAACCATTCAAATGCAGAGAGATATCTCAAAATATCTCCACATGCAGATTTCCATATGTGTATTTAGCTTAAAGCATGTAATTTGGCCAAGGTTCTTAGCTTTCATATTGATAGTGATTTTTTATACTTAGCCTGTGGTCTTCAAGGTGTTCCAGTTCCTTTATTAGAATATTCTAAGCTGGGCATGGTGGCTCACGCCTTTAATCCTAGCACTTGGGGGGCAGAGGCAGGCGGATCTTTGTGAGTTCAAGGCCAACCTGGTCTACAGAGTGAATTCCAGGACAGCTGGGGCTACAGGGAGACCCTGTCTCGAAGAAAAGACCAAAAAAAAAAAAAAAATTCTAGTCACCAGGCATGGTGGCACACGCCTTTAATCCCAGCACTCAGAAGGCAAAGGCAGGTGGATCTCTGTGAATTCAAGGCCAGCCTGGTCTACATAGTGAGTTCCAGGACTGCTAGGGCTACAGGAAGATCCTGTAAGATGGTTAACTGATGACTTTCAAACTTACCTTAACCAAGTAGCTGTACTTGGAGACACAGTTTACTCTGTTGTTTTGTATTGTCTGTGCTTGTATTCGTCTAAGTGAGTTCAACAACACAGGTTTCTGAATTGTCCAGACCAGGTCATTGCAAATTTTTTTATTTGTATGTGTATGAGTGTATTGTCTGCATGTAGATTTGTGCGCCCATGTCGTGCAATGCCGCGGAGGTCAGAAGAGGGTCTTGGATTCCCCTGGAACTGGAGTTCTCCTGGAACTGGACTTACAGACGGTTCTCAGCTGCCATGTGGGTTCTGGGAATCGAACCCGGGTCCTCTGCAAGAACAGTCGGCGCTCTTAACCACTAGGCTATCTCTCCAGCCCCATGCAAAATTATTTAAAGGTGATTGTCATAATTAGCTTCAGCTGTTAATTTGATACAACCCTAGAGTCACCTGGAAAGAAGAACGCTCAACTGAAGAATTTCCCAGATCAGATTGATCTAGGGGGATGCCTGTGAGTGTAGGGCAATGCCAGCCTCAAGCAAATGTCTCTGGTCTACCTAAGAACAGTACTGACAATGAGCCTTGGAGCAAAGTAGTTAGCAACATTTTTCCAGGGTTTCTGCTTCAGTTCCTGCTTAAGTGCCTGCCCTGACTCCTCCCAGTGATGAACTATAACTTGTAAGATGAGATAGACCCTTTCCTCCCCAAGTTGCTTTGGTCTTAGTGTTTCTCACAGCACTGGAAACTCACCAACAGATTAACCTCCCAGCGTTTCTTTTGGGTCCTAAAAAGTCCAGGTGGAGTAGCTATGGTTTTCAGAAAACAGGGAGTCTACAATGAGTGAAGAGGATTTCTCATACTTGGTGTTTCCGTGAGAGCAGTGTGGTTTCAGGAATGTTTGTGGTCACAGAAAGGTGAGTGTTGGGTCAGAAAGGTGAGTGTTGTTGGGTCAGATTTTGAGGCTCCTGAAAGACAGTGAAATGGAGAGACAGTCAGTGTGAAACAAGAAAAAGGCAAAATAGGGAAGCCCGGTGAGAGCTGGACTGTGGAGTGGACGATCAGGGACTCTGGCGAGGAACCTCCTGGTCCACATCAGAGGTGCAGTGGCCGCTCAGACCTGTGCACCTGTCATGCTGGCACAGTTGGTGGCACGGGGATGATTTCTGACCTTTAGAGCAAAACCTTTGCTGATTCCTTGATTTGTGGGATTTGAGGTGAGAATTGTCACAGTCCATCCTGTCCCTTGTTAATCCACTTTTTAAATCAATTAAAAAAAAAAATTTTTTTTTGAGACAGGGTCTCCCTATAGCCCCAACTGGCCTGGAACTCACTCTGTAGACCAGGCTGGCCTTGAACTCACAGAGATCTGCCTGCCTCTGCCTCCAGAGTGCTAGGATTAAAGGCGTGCACCACCACGCTCAGCTTCAAGTTCTTAGCCACCATGTGGGTGCTGGGAATTCAACCGGGGTCCTCTGCAAGAGCAGTCAGTGCTCTTAACTGATGAGCCATCCCTCTGCCCCAATCCACTTTCTATGCTATAATGAACCCTGGAGACAATCAGCTTATAAAAAGAATAGGTTGGGGCTGGAGACATGGCCTAGCGGTTGAGAGCGCCGACTGCTCTTGCAGAGGACCCGGGTTCAATCCCCAGCACCCACAGGGCAGCTGAGAACCGTCTTTAACTCCAGTTCCAGGGGAATCCAACATCCTCTTCTAACCTCCGCAGCATTGCATGACAGGGGTGCACAAACCTACATGCAGACAGTACACTCATACACATACAAAATAAATAAAACTTAAAAATATATTTAAAAAAAAGAATAGGTTTATTTGGTCCCATGATTTCCGAAGATGCAGTCCATGATCAGTTGGCTCCTGCTTTTAGACCTGTGGCAAGGCCCCACATAGTGACAGGAACAGTTTGTAATGGAACCCAGCTGCCTACCTCATGGGGCAGGAAAAGAGAGAGGAACAAAGCAGACTCTCATAGCCCCCTTCAAGGGCACAGCATCAAACCTGACAGCCTTCCACTAGACTCCATCTCCTAAAGGCTCCACCGCCTCCTAATAGCACTGCCTTGGGGAACAAGTTCTGAGTACATGGACTTTGGGGGGGGGACACTGAAAAGCCAAAGTACAGGGCCGGGCATGGAAGCACACACCTTTAATCCCATCAGTCAGGAGGCAGAAGAAGCAGGCAGATCTCTGTGAGTTCAAGGCTAGCCTGTCTACATAGGGAGTTCCAGGAGAGCTGGGGCTACAGGGAGATCCTGTCTCAAAAAGAAAAAAAATAAATAAATAATAAATAATTTTTTTAAAAAAGCCAAACTACCGGATATTCCATAACTAGGCTTGGGCAGGGTCACAGAATGGGATCCTGAGGGAGTAGAGTGAATGATGAAGAACATCGTGGAGAAGCACAAGCCCAGCACTCTCCCAGTGCCCTAGCAGCACTGACATCCCACAGTCCCTCATATTCAGCCAAGATTCCAACAGGGTAAGAACTAGAATATGGGAGGCTGGGGCCAGCGAGATGACCCTGCAGGTAAAGGTGCTTGCTGCACAAGCCTGGCTACCCGAGTTCAATCCCTGGAGCCCACATTAAGGTAGGAGGAGAACCAACCCCACAAGCTGTCCTCTGACTTCACAGGGGTACTGTGGCACACACAGCCACACATATTCTGCATACCCACAAAATAAGAATAAATAAAAACTTGTAAAGGAATATGAGAAGACAGCTTCCAAAGAAGACAACTGGATTTGCCCAAAAAAACTCCAAATTTACCTTAGGAGACTATGTTTTGGCATGTTTGTCATTTAATGAAAATAGCCTGAGATATGGTACCTGCCTATAATCCAACCACTTGGGAGGCTGAGGCAGGAAGATAGCAAGTTTGAGGCTATCTGGGGCTACATAGTAAGACCCAATCGATAATAATAATAATAATAATAATAATAATAGACTGAAGAGATGGCAGCTGGAGACCCCTTTCGGTCCTCTCTCATGGGGCCTCAGAGCTTTTCCACACATGCATTTCCTGAATGTGTGTTCTCTTGTAGTTGTCAACACCTTCTGCTTCTAACCACCAGTCATGGTGCCCACAGCTGTCAGAAATGGAGCTGATGCTGCAGGGAGGTGGCCTGGTATCACACCATGAGTCCAGGCAGATTGTTGGAATGACTGGGACTAAACTCAGGGAGCAACTGATAGGAGGCCTGCTGGGAGGCCTGGCGACCTGTGCTGGCTACAAGGCACTGAACTCACAGGCAAAGCGCTAAAAGGCTGTTGAACTGCAACTCTTCCTCTTCAACTCAGGGGCCATAATGCTTTACTTCTGTTGTTGAGACAACAACATCTGACCTGGAACTCACGTAGTAGAGCAGGCTGGCTTTGAACTCACAGAGATCCGCCTGCCCCTCCCGAGTGCTGGGATTAAAGGCATGCACAACCACACATGGCTCTCAGGTTACTTTTAAAAAAGGTAAATATTGGGCCGGGCGTGGTGGCGCACGCCTTTAATCCTAGCACTTGGGAGGCAGAGGCAGGCGGATCTTTGTGAGTTCAAGGCCAGCCTGGTCTACAGAGTGAGTTCCAGGACAGCTGGGACTACAGGGAGACCCTGTCTCGAAAAGACCCAACAAAAAAAAAAAAAAAAAAAAAAAAAAAAAGGTAAATATTGGAGTTTACTCAAAGTTCATATGCATGTGCATTGAAGCTGTGGCCTGTGAGGCTATGGGTGGTTGTAGAGCATCAGAACAAAGAGGGGACAGACCCACTGCACCCTCCAGCTGGAAGATGACAGTGGGTTTGGTGTCCTTTTGTGAGGATGCTGACTAACTGCATCACAACCAGGAAAGAACAGCCCACCATACCACCATGGAGTCCTGAAGGCCTAGAAGACTCGAAGGTTACCATCAGATATTTAATAGGTTGTCTGGTACATGCATTAAGGGAGGGTTAGTATTTGCTCTAGAGGGCAGAATCCAGAGCAATGAAGAAGGCAACCAAGAATTGGATTAAAATAAGGAAAGTTCTGTTCAAAGTAGAATGGGAGAAAGACCACACTGCAGAACAACATTCATTCAAAATATGGTCCCGTGTCAGCTTGAAGCTGTACACAAAGGTCCTCAAGCACTAGAGGGGCTGGACTGTTGCTTTGGAAAAACAACGCTGGCAGTAAACCACAAGGTGCTTGGAGGAGACCAAGCCAGCAAGTTTTAACAATCCACCGAGATGATCCAGGCAGAGGTGGGCTGTCGCTCAGTGCTCAGTGCCAGAGCACTTGCCTAGCATATGTGTTGCCAAGTGTTTGATCCTCAGTACCAAAAAGCAAAACCAAAAGAATCTATTCAAAAAGAAATGAGAACCTAAACTAAGGTCAAGTTGGCTGAGCATGCACACAACCCTAGGTTAGATCCCCAGAACCATACAAGCCAAGTATGGTGACACGCACCAAGAATACCAACACTCACTAGGTGAAGGCAGGAAGATTAGGAGTTGAAGGTCATCCTTAGCTACATAGCAAGTTGGAGGCCAGTCTAGGAGAGCCTCTGCCTCAAAAAAGAACAGGTGGAGCCAGGCATGGTGGCACACACCTTTAATCCCAGCACTCAGGAGGCAGAGGCAGGTGGATCTTTGTGAGTCAAGAACAGCCTGGTCTACAGAGCAAGTTCCAGGCCAGCTGGGGCTACAGGGAGACCCTGTCTCAAAAAAGACCAAAAAAAAGAAAAAAAAAAAAAAACAGGTGGAGAGTGGGAGGAAGAAAGGATGAGAGAAAGAGAGAAAGAGTGGGAGGGAGAGAGAGAGAGAGAGAGAGAGAGAGCATGAACTAGGGTAGAATCTAAAAGGCACTGGAGATCATGAGTTAAAGATGACCCAGTTGCCCATTAATGTATAAACAGGAGTTTAGTGTTCTCATTTATGTGACTAAATACCTGCTACAACGAACTGCAGGAAGAAGGAAGGGTACATTTTGGCATACAGTTCCAGAAGATCCAGTTGATTATGGCAGGGAAGGCACGGCAGCAGGAGTGGGAAGTGGCTGGTCACACTGCCCCACAGTCAAGAGGCAGAGCGAGATGGATACTGCTGCTTGGCTTGCTTTCACAGGTTTTAAAACCATTTTATTATTTCATTTTATGGTGTATGAGTGTTTTGCCTGCGTGTATGTAAATGCACCCATGTCTTGCAATACCTTTGGGCCAGAAGAGGGTATGGGATCCCCTGGAACTAGGGTTAAGGACAGTTATGTGGGTCCTCTGCAAAAACAGCCAGTGCTCTTAATCACCGAGCCAGCTCTCCAGCCCCTGCTTTCCCTTTTTATTCAGTTTAGAACCCTAGCCCATACAGTGGTGCCACCCACATCAATTAACCCTATCTAGAAAATCCCTTGCAGACATGTCCATAGATTTGTTTCCATGGTGATTCTACATTCTGACAACTTGACAATCAAAGTTAACTATTATATAATTAAAAGGTGGTATATAAGTAAAGTGGAACACTATTCATCCATCAAAGGAGTGTAACTCTGACACATGCTACAACAAGGATGAACTTTGAAACCATGTTACATGACATAGCTACTGATAAATGGAAGAATACTAGGCAACATCACTTACGGGAGTATATTTGAAGTGCAGTGTTTGCTCTTGTCTACTCTACTACAAGAGTAGTGAGATTCATGGAGACAGGAAGAATGGTGGTTGCCAGAGGGTGGGGAGGAAGAGAGGGGCAGAGGTGTTGGTTTTTATTTTTATTATTTTTATTTTATTTATTTTTTTTATTTTTTAATGTGTATGAGTGCACTGTCTGCATGCAGGTCCATGCACCCATATTGTGCAATGCCGCGGAGGTCAGAAGAGGGTGTTGGATTCCCCTGGAACTGGAGTCAAAGACAGTTCTCAGCTGCCATGTGAGTGCTGAGAATCGAACCCCGGTCCTCTGTAAGAGCAGTTGGCGCTCTTAACCACTAGGTCATCTTTCCAGCCCCAAGGAGTTGGTTTTTAGTAGGTACCAAATTTCAGTTTGAGATGATAAAATCCTGAAGTTGAATGGTGATGGTTGAACATTATGGATGTTCTTAGTACAATTTAACTGTACACTTAAAAATGGCTGAAGTGGGGGCTGGAGAGATAGCTCAGCAGTTAAGAGCACCGACTGCTCTTGCTGAGGACCTGGGTTTGATTCCCAGCACTCACATGGTGGCTAAGAACCACCTTTAAGCCGGGTGTGGTGCTGCACGCCTTTAATCCCAGTAGAGGCAGAGGTAGGTGGAACTCTGTGTGTTCAAGGCCAGCCTGGTCTACAGGGCTAGTTCCAGGCCAGCTGGGGCTACAGGGAAACCCTGTCTCAAACACACACACACACACACACACACACACACACACACAAAAGGCTGAAGTAATATATATTCATAATAAAAGATACTGTTTTTAGCCAGGCGTTATAGCACAAGCCTTTAATCCCAGCACTCAGGAGGCAGAGGCAGGCTGATCTCTGTTGTGAGTTCAAGGCCAGCCTGATCTACATAGCAAGCTCCAGGCTAGTCAGGACTAAAGGGAGACCCTGTCTCAAAAAGAAAAAGAAAAAGAAAAAGAAAGAAAAAGAAAAAGAAAGAAAGAAAAGGGGCTAAAGAGATGGCTCAGTGATTAAGAGCACTGACTGCTCTTGCAAAGGACAGGTTCAATTTCCAGCACCCACATAGCAGCTAACAACCATCTGTAACTCCAGTTCCAGGGATCTGACCTGCATGGGCATTGCATGACACAGGTGGACTTACATGCATACATGCATGCAAGTAATACACTCATACACATAAAAATAAAATAAAATGGCCAGGTGTGGTGGTGCACACCTTTAATCCTAGCGCTTAGGAGGCAGAGAGGCAGGCAGATCTCTGTGAGTTCAAGGCCAAGCCTGGTCTACATAGAGTTCCAGGCCAGCTGAGACTAAAGGGAGACCCTGTCTCAAAAAGACCGATAAATAAATAAATAAATAAAATATTGGGGACTGGAGAGATGGATCAGCAGTTAAGAGCACTCACTGCTCTTGCAGAGGACCCGGGTTCGATTCCCAGCACCCACATGACAGCCAACAACTATCTGTAACTCCAGTTCCAGGGGATCCGATGCCTTCTTCTGACCTCTGAGGGCATCACATGACACGGGTGCACCTGCCTCCACGCAAGCAATACATTCATACGCATAAAATTTTTTAAAAATTGAAAAAAAGAAAAGAAAAAAAATAAGGGATAGTAGTTAACATTTCAAGCTATGGGCCACGATCAGAACACACATTCCCCGGGGCTACTGGGCCACAGGCCTCTGAATACAAGCTTTTCCATATATTCTCATGTCATTTCAATGACCTATTAAAAATTAATTCCTGGGAGTGGAGAGCTAGCTTAGTGGTTAAGAGCACTGACTGCTCTTGCAGACGACCAGGGTTCCATTCACAGAACCCACATGTTGTTTAACAACCATCTGTAACTCCAGTCCTAGGAAATCCAATGCCCTCTTCTGACCTCTGCAGGCATTGTACGACATGAGTGCACTTGCATACATGCAGGCAATACACTCATTCACATAATATAAGAAATATAAGCCAGGAGTGGTGGCGCACACCTTTACTCCTAGCACTTGGGAGGCAGAGGCAGGCAGATCTTTGTGAGTTCAAAGCCAGCCTGGTCTATAGAGCAAGTTCCAGGACAGCTGGGGCTACAGGGAGACCCTGTCTTGAAAAGACCAAAAATATATAGATTATATATATTATAGTATATATCTATATAAAAGATTTTTTAAAATTTTTTTATTTCTTTGTTCTTCTCTTTCTTTTCTTTTTGTTTAAACTTTCTTCTTTTTTTAAATTTTCTATTTATTATAATGTGAATTTCCTTGGATAAGTTTCCTTTATTCAGGCAGTTACTTGTAAGTAAATGAGGGAAGTAAGCAGAAGGAACTTGAACAAAATTTCTTGAACCACCATGGAGTGGGAAGGCCACTTTTCTGGTTGGTGGAATCAGTTTCTGGAAAGCATTACCTGTTCTTGGACTCCATAGGCAAAGACAGGCCCACACGCCTGTGCCATGCCAGAGAAAGCATGGCCTAGGGCCCAGATGCCTGGCTTTTGGGACGTGAAGAGGAATGTGAAAAAGCTGGGTGCTTTGCCAGCTTCTGGATTCCTGGTCATCTTTTCAGAGGAAGCCCCAGATCAGCTGGGCGAGGTGGCACTCTTGGCAGCACACACGGGAGGCTGAGGCAGGACTGCAGAGTGGAGTGTAGCTTGGGCTCCAGGGTGACTCTGCTTAAAAAGTAACTGATATCCGGGGGCGTGGTTGGCGCATGCCTTTATCTAGCACGGGAGCAAGGCAGCACGATTCTGTAGTAAAGGCCAGCCTCCGTCCTTATAGAGTGGAGTTCCAGCCAGCTGGGCTACAGAGACCTTGTCTCAAAACCGACCAAAAAAAAAAAAAAAAAAAAAAAAAAGTAATAATTAAAATTTAAAAGAGTTCATCTTTATGATGTCTCCTCGCATTTCTAATTCTTTTTTAAAAATTTATTTTATTGGGGCTGGAGAGATGGCCTAGCGGTTAAGAGCACCAACTGCTCTTCAGGGGACCCGGGTTCGATCCCCAGCACCCACATGGTGGCTGAGAACTGTCTGTAACTCCAATTCCAGGAGAACTCCAGTTCCAGGGAAATCCGAGACCCTCTTCTGACCTCCACGGCATTGCACGACACGGGTGCACAAACCTACATGCAGACAGTACACTCATACACATACAAAAATAAATAAAATTAAAAAAATATATTTAAAATTTTTTATTTTATTTTATGAGTGTATTTGCCTGCATGTGTGTAAGTGCACCTGTGTTGTGCAATACCTGGGGAGGACAGAAGACAAAGTTGGAAACCCTGGAACTGGAGTTATGGATGGTTGATGGTTGATAGCCACCACATGGGTGCTGGGAATTGAACCCAGGTCTTCTGTGAGAACAGTTGGGTCTCTTAACCACTGAGACATCTCTCCAGTTCTGCATTTCTAAATCTTTGACCTGCAACTTTTTAAAATAGTTTTTAATTATTTATTTATTTATTTATTTATTTATTCATTTTGGTCTTTTTGAAACAGGGTCTTCACGTAGCCCCAGCTGGCCTAAAACTCACTCTGTAGACCAGGCTGGCCTTGAACTCACAAAGATCTGCCTGCCTCTGCCTCCCAAGTGCTAGGATCAAAGGCATGCGCCACCACGCCTGGCTATTTATTTATTGTTTTTTATGTGTATGAGTGTACTGCCTGCACATAGGTTGGTGCACCCATGTCATGGCAATGCCTCGAAGGTCAGAAGAGGGAGTTGGATTCCCCAGGAAATGGAGTTAAAGATGGTTCTTAGCCACCATGTGGGTGCTGGGAATCGAACCCAGGTCCTCTGCAAGAGCAATCCGTGCTCTTAACTGCTAAGCCATTTCTCCAGCCCCTTGACCTGCAACTTTTTTGCAGAAATAACAAATGAATAAACTTGGAGTTGTAAACCATTAGGCGCTCCAAATATCTTTTTTTATTTATTTATTTTTTATTTTCTATGTGTATGAATGTACTGTCTGCATGTAGGTCTGTGTACCCATGTTGTGCAATGCTGTGGAGGTCAGAACAGGGTGTTGGATTGCCCTGGAACTGGAGTTCTCCTAGAATTGGAGTTACAGACGGTTCTCAGCTGCCATGTGGGCGCTGGGGATCGAACCCGGGTTCTCTGCAAGAGCAGTCGGCGCTCTTAACCACTAGGCTATCTCTCCAGCCCCTCCAAATATCTTTTGCCATATGTATTTGACCAAGCTGTGTTGTGCAATGTCTGAGGAGGGCAGAAGAGGGTGTCAGATTGCCCTTGAACTAGAATTATGGACAGTTGTTAGCCGATCTGTGGGTGCTGGAAACCAAACCTGGGTCCTCTGAAAGAGCAACCAGTACTCTTAACCAGACCCTTATTTAGCTAGTTTTTCAAGACAGGGTCTCTCTTGCAGCCCAGGATGGCCCAAACTCAATATGTAGCTGAGGATGACTTTGGACTTCTGATCGCCTTGCCTCCTTAGTGCCAACATGCATAGTTTATGTGGTGTAGGGACTGAGTCCAGAGCTTTGTGCATGATAAGCAAACATTCTTCCAGCTGAACTGTACCCTAGCTCTTCCTTGGCTTTATAATTGTAAGTCTTGGCTGTAATTTATATATATTTGATTAAGAATTTAAGGGGCTGGAGAGATGGCCTAGCGGTTAAGAGTACCGACAGCTCTTACAGAGGACCCGGGTTAGATCCCCAGCACCCACATGGCGACCAAGAACCGTCTGAAACTCCGGGGAATCCAATACCCTCTTCTGACCTCCATGGCATTGCATGACACGGGTGCACAAACCTGCATACAGACAGTACATTCATACACATAAAGAAATAATAATAATAAAAAAGAATTTAAAATTTGCTGTGATGTTGAGCATGGTGGGGAGCATGGTGGCCACGTACCTATAATCCAACACTCGGAGGGGCACAGACAGGAGGGTCTGCAGTTTAAGGCCATCCTTAGCTACAAAGGGAGTTCAAGACCAGTCTGGGCTACATTAAAGCCTTTCTTCTTCTTCTTCTTCTTCTACTTCTTCTTCTTCTTCTTCTTCTTCTTCTTCTTCTTCTTCTTCTTCTTCTTCTTTTCTTCTTCTTCTGCTTCTTCTGCTTCTTCTGCTTCTTCTGCTTCTGCTTCTTCTGCTTCTTCTGCTTCTTCTTCCTTCTTCTTCCTTCTTCCTTCTTCTTCCTTCTTCTTCCTTCTTCTTCCTTCTTCTTCCTTCTTCTTCCTTCTTCTTCCTTCTTCTTCCTTCTTCTTCCTTCTTCTTCCTTCTTCTTCCTTCTTCTTCCTTCTTCTTCCTTCTTCTTCCTTCTTCTTTCTTCTTCTTCTTCTTCTTCTTGTCTTTCTGAGACAGGGTCTCGCTTTAGTCCTAGCTGGCCTGGAGCTCACTATGTAGACCAAGCTAGCCTTGAACTCACAGAAATCCGCTTGCCTCTGCCCCACGAGTGCTGGGATTAAAAGCATGTGCCACCATACCCAGTCTGAAGGCCTATCTTATAAAACCAAAAAGAGGAGCTGGAGAGATAGCTCAGTTGGCAAAGTGCTTGCTGTGCAACATGAGGACTTGAGTTTGGATTCCCAGCATTCATGTCAAAAACAGGGCCCATACCACTCCTGGGCATGTACCCACAAGACTCACCCCACTGCAAAGATACATGCACAGCCATGTTTATTTCAGCTCTCTTCACCACAATAGCAAGGAGCTGGAACCAACCCAAATGCCCCTCAACTGACGAGTGGATAGAAAATGTGGTACATCTACACAATGGAGTTCTATGCAGCAGTAAAGAAAGATGATATCATGAACTTTGCAGGTAAATGGCTGGAGCTAGAGGATATCATGCTGAGTGAAGTAACACAGTCCTAGAAAAACAAACGACGAATCTGTGGATGCTAGCACCAATTGCCTAATTGTATGGCAAACTGAGCAACGTCAACATGATCTGAAAACAACTGTGCTCTTATATTGTAGAAACGCTTAAAAAATAAACAAAGAAAAAAACTAACTAGATAAATAAATAGGAAAAAAAAAAAGGAAAAAAGAGCAATCATTTTACAGGTACACAGTCAGTTTTTGTTTGCTCGGAAAATGTGTGTGCATTCAAGGGCCTGTGGAGGCCAGAGGTTGACATCAGGTATCTTCCTCATTACTCTCTACCTTAGTTTTTTTTTTAATTTTTTAAATTTATTTTTTTATGTGTATGAATGTACTATCTGCATGTAGGTCTGTGCACCATGTCATGCAAGCCCCCAGGTCCTCCTGTCCCTGTTTCCCCATGCAGATGCATACAGGCACTGAGGATGGAAGGTCTTCATGATGGGGTGGCAAGTACATTAGCAACTAAGCCATCTCCACACCTCTGTTTGATTTTTTTTCTTTTTTTGGGGGGGGGCTATTTTTGAGACAGGGTCTCTTTTTTAGTACCAGCTGTCCTGGAGCTCGCTCTGTAGACCAGGCTGGCCTTGAACTCACAGAGTTATGCCTACCTCTGCCTCCCGAGTGCTGGGATTAAAGGCTTGTGCCACTACGCCCCACTCATTTGTTTGATTTTTGAGATAAGATCTCTGTGTAACCAAGGATACCCTCAAACTCACAATGCCCCTGCTCAGTCTCCCAGACCTAGTACAGGATGTGCGCTCATGCTTGGCTCTCAGATCATTTTATTTTAAGGAGAGCATGGTTCTGATTGGTAGGGCAGGGGGGAGAATATCAGAGACAAGACAGCAAGAATGGATTGGGGAGCTGTAGTGTGAGAGACATGGCCACGTGTGTTCTGAGGAGAAATCTGATATCTTTCCAATGCTTTGCAATATGATGAAGAGGCTATTTTCAATTATCTGAATTAACAGCCAAGCTCCTTAGAAATACTACCTCCAGCCAGTTCATGCATTTAGTACTTTGTCTTGGAGACTTTATCTGTAAGGGACGCTATTCAACCTCTGGCAGAGAGCAGACCTCGAGAGTCAGCCTTGTTGAACACACTTCCTTAAGGGGGGACTAAACCAAACACTGTTCACAAATGCTTTCCTCAAGAAGGAACTGGTACTTTGTCTTTATATAAAAGATTGCCCGGGGACTGGAGAGATGGCCTAGCGGTTAAGAGTGCCCACTGCTCTTGCAGAGGACCCGGGTTCCATCCCCACCACCCACATGGCGGCTGAGAATCGTCTTTAACTCCAGTTCCAGGAGAATCTGATGCCCTCTTCTGACCTCCGCACCATTGCACGACACGGGTGCACAGACCTGCATGCAGACAGTACATCTATACACATAAAGAATAAATTAAAAAAATAAAAGATTGCCGGAAGATGATTGAATTGAATTTGCACTTTCTACCAATTTATATGTAAAGTTTGAGTAACTTGGTCTCTAAGGCATACAATATATGTTTCTTTTTTCAGTCTAAGAAAGAAAGCTGGGAGTGATGGTCTACACCTGTGATACCAGCACTTGGGAGGTGAAGGCAGGAAGATCAGGAGTTCAAGGCCAGCCCCTCAGCTTCAGAGTGAATTCAAGGCAAACCTGAGCTACATGAGATCCTTAAAAAGAAAAAAAAAGGGAGAGAGGGGAGAGAGAGAGAGAGAGAGAGAGAGAGAGCGAGCATTTAGGAGGCTGAAGGAGGAGGACCTTAAGCTGGGACTACCTAGTGAGAACCTATGTCAAATTGCCACAAACACACACCCAAAACCAAAAAAGAACAAGGTAAATTAACTTTTTCTCTTCCATTTCCCCCTTTTCTTTCAAAAAGCTGCTATACTTATTTTATTTTATGGTATAAAAAAGGTCTTGTGATATTTGGTATTCCATGAAAGGGGAAATGGAAACAATTATCTAAATGTAAAGAATAGCAGTATTGCTTGTTTAGAAAATAAGACAAATAAATGAAGTGTTGCAAGGGAGAGCACCAGCTACTATGGCGAGGAGAGGTATTTTGCCAAATTTAGAACCTACTTGAAAATCACGGGTTCTAAGTTTAGAACTGATCTAAAAAACTTGAGCTCACAATGCATTTGGCATTGGTTTAAAAAATTCTAAGCTATTTTTGAGATCTCCTGAGCCCAGCGGAAGGAAAGAGGGAGAAACAGGTAGGAACTGGGTGCCTTGGCGAGCTGATTGTTGATCCCTTGGTCCTGCTGTCTTCGGTTCGATTGGCCTTTGTGGCTGTGAGGTTGGAGTTATCCTCCCAGCTTGGATTAAAGGTGTGGTCTTTGGCTTGATTAGATCTAGTGGCTGTGGGGGCGGAGTTATCCTCCCAGCCGGTATTAAAGGCACGCTTGTGTGACTCTTGAGATTTGAGATCTCCTGAGCCCAGCGGCAGGAGCCGGGGCGCGGGCTGAAGAGGCCCCCCCCCCCCCCGCCAACTGAGATTACGAAGAAGGATCTGAAGGAGGCAAGCAAAGCACGCCTTCAACACAGTGAAGAGGCATTTAGGACTCACATTGGAATACAGGCAAGGAGAAGCCCATATGCCAGGATCACGAAGAAGAGACTACACTGGAAAGGTGCAGGATAATCCCACGCCAAGCTTTACCAACCCTATGGATGACTCCTGCAGTGGGATCCCCCCGGGGATGCCCCAGGACACAGACATCAGAAACACAATTGGGAACATACTTAAAGAACTACAAGATCATAAAGAACAAATTAAAGAACTAAGAAAAGAGAATGAGGACCGAGAGAGAGAGAATGACAAGCTCCGGAAGGAAGTAGAAACACTGAAAAGATCCCATGCTGAAAAAGAAAAAGAAACCAACCAGCAAACAAAAGAGCTACAAAAAGAGATCGAGAAGCTCCAAAAAGAAATAGAAACACTAAAGAAATCAGAAGAGGAAATGAAAAAGGAAATCAAACACTCATCCATTCAAGAGGAAAGGAATGAAAAAAGCCTCAGAAGCAGAATGGAGGAAGCAGAACAAAGAATATCAGACCTGGAGGACAACACAGAACAACTAAAAACCTCAAGGAAAGATTATGAAAAATTTAAAAATACACAAAAATGGAACAACCAGGAGCTGTGGGACACTATGAAAAGATCAAACCTCCGCATCATAGGAATAGAGGAAGGAGAAGAATCCCAAGAGAAAGGTATTGATCAGATCTTCAACAGAATAATAGATGAAAACTTCCCCAAACTAAAAAAGGACAAACCAATACCAATACAAGAAGCACATAGAACTCCAAACAGACAAGATCAGAAAAGAAATTCTCCACGCCACATCATAGTTAAAATGCTGGACACCCAAAACAAAGAGAAAATTCTTAAAGCGACAAGAGAAAAACAACAAGTGACCTATAAGGGGAAACCTATCAGAATAACAACGGACTTCTCACAGCAAACGATGAAGGCAAGAAGAACCTGGAGCAAAGCATTCCCAGTGTTGAGGGACAATGGATGCCAGCCCAGGTTACTATACCCAGCAAAAATGTCAATCATAGTGGAAGGAGAGAGGAAAATCTTCCATGACATAAACAACTTGAAAGAATACATGTCCGGAAAACCAACCCTTCAGAGAATACTTGAAGCAATCCAAAGAACAGAAGAAAGGAGCAACCAACCCCAGGCAACTAGAAGGAGAAATCAATAAAAGCATAACTGCAGAAGTAGAAACCTAAATCAAAACCGCAGATGGATAATAAGGCAAAAGGAAGCAACACAAACCTATCAGTCATAACCTTAAATATTAATGGACTAAATTCCCCAATCAAAAGACATAGACTGGGAGACTGGATTAGGAAACAGAATCCATCGATATGCTGTCTGCAAGAAACACATCTTACCTTCAAGGACAGGCACCACCTTAAAGTGAAGGGATGGAAAAAAATATTCCAAGCAAATGGTACCAAAAAGAAAGCAGGTGTTGCTATTTTAATATCGGATAAAATAGACTTCAAAGTAAAAGAAATCAGAAGAGACAAAGAAGGCCATTACATTTTCATCAAAGGAACAATCCACCAAGAAGATTTCACAATTATGAATATATATGCCCCAAATTCTGGTGCACCAAACTTTATAAAGACAATTCTCCAGGACCACAAGTCACAGACTAACCCCAGCACACTCATAGTGGGAGATTTCAATACCCCACTGAGTCCTTTGGATAGGTCAACAGGACAAAAAATAAACAGAGAGACATCTGAACTGAACGATATGATACACCAAATGGACCTCATAGACCTCTACCGAACATTCCATCCTAATACCAGAGAATACACTTTCTACTCAGCACCCCACGGAACATTCTCCAAAATCGACCACATCCTGGGACACAGAAGAAACCTCTACAAATACAAAAAGATTGAAATAATTTCATGCATCCTGTCAGACCACAGTGCAATGAAGCTCAACATCAACACCAGGACAAGCCCTCCTGCCTACAAGAACACATGGAGACTAAACAACACACTCTTGAATAATGAATGGGTCAAGGAAGAGATAAAGAAAGAAATAAAAACATTCCTGGAACTGAATGACAATGACAATACAACACAACAAAACTTATGGGATACCTTAAAAGCAGTCCTAAGAGGGAAATTTATAGCCCTGGGTGCCTACATTAGAAAAACAGAAAGAGCACAAGTGAATGATCTAACACTACAGCTAAAAGCACTTGAGAGGCAACAACAGATGAACCCTAAACGCAACAGACAGGAAGAAATAACAAAAATCAGAGCAGAAATCAATGAAATAGAAACAAAGAAAACAATACAAAAAATCAATGAAGCCAAAAGTTGGTTCTTTGAAAGAATAAACAAGATAGACAGACCTCTAGCCCAGTTAACAAAAAGAAAGAAGGAACAACTCCAAATCAATACAATCTGTGATGAAAAGGGAAATATCACAACGGACAAGGAAAAGATCAAGAAAATTATATGGGAATATTACAAGAACCTATATTCTACCAAGTTTGAAAATCTAGAAGAAATGGATGAATATCTGAAATCTTGGGAATCACCAAAGCTTGGCCAAGAGGAGACCAGCAGCTTAAACAGACCCATAACATATGAAGAAATAGAGGATGTAGTAAGAAGCCTCCCAACTAAAAAAAGCCCAGGCCCAGACGGTTTCACAGCAGAATTCTATAAAACATTTCAAAAAGACCTACAACCATTATTTCTGAAACTGTTTAGAAGTATACAATCAGAGGGAATTCTCCCAAATTCCTTCTATGAAGCCAACATCACTCTATTACCAAAACCAGGCAAAGATCCAACTAAAAAGGAGAATTATAGACCCATCTCCCTCATGAACACAGATGCCAAAATTCTAAACAGAATACTGGCAAATCGCATACAGACCCACATCAAGAAGATCATCCATCATGACCAAGTTGGATTCATACCAGAGATGCAGGGATGGTTCAACATACGAAAATCAATAAACATCATCAAACACATAAACGGAATCAAAGACAAAAACCACACCATCATCTCAATTGATGCTGAAAAAGCCTTTGACAAAATCCAGCATCCCTTCATGCTTAAAGTCCTAGAAGGAATTGGATTGGAGGGATCATTCCTCAATGTAATCAAAGCCATATACAGGAAACCCACAGCCAATATCATCCTAAATGGGGAAATGACGGAAACATTCCCTTTAAAGGTAGGAACTCGGCAAGGCTGCCCCCTATCACCACTCCTCTTCAATATAGTGCTTGAAACACTTGCTAGAGCAATAAGGCAAGAAAAGGATATTAAAGGAGTACTAATTGGAAAAGAGGAAGTCAAACTATCCCTATTTGCTGATGATATGATTGTTTACTTAAGAGATGCAAAAAACTCCACCAGAAAACTCCTAGAAACGATTAACAGCTTCAGCAAAGTGGCAGGATACAAAATTAACCTTAGAAAATCAATGGCCTTTCTTTACACCAAGAACAAGCAACTGGAGAAAGAATTCAAAGAGACCTTCCCACTCACAATAGCCTCAAAAACAATAAGATACCTAGGAACAAACCTAACCAAAGACACCAAAGACCTCTACAACAAAAATTTTAAACCCTTAAAGAAAGAAATTGAAGAAGACCTCAGAAGATGGAAAAACCTCCCATGCTCATGGATTGGGAAAATTAACATTGTAAAAATGTCCATTTTACCAAAACTCTTGTATAGATTTAATGCAATCCCAATCAAAATCCCCAAGAGTTTCTTCACAGGCTTGGAAACAAAAGTTCTTAAATTCATTTGGAGAAACAAAAGACCCCGAATAGCCAAATCAATCCTGAGTGAAAAGAGCTACACAGGAGGGATCTCTATACCAGATTTTAAACTATACTACAGGGCTATAGTCATAAAAACAGCCTGGTACTGGCACAAAAACAGACCTGTTGACCAATGGAACAAAACCGAAGATCCAAATCTGAGCACATACAATTTCAGCCATCTCATATTTGACAAGGGGGCCAAGAAACCACAATGGAGAAAAGACAGCATCTTCAGCAAGTGGTGTTGGCAAAACTGGATCACCACTTGTAGAAGAATGAAATTAAACCCCTACCTCTCGCCCTGTACAAAAGTCAACTCCAGATGGATTAAAGACCTCAACGTGAAACCCCAAACTCTGAAGGTGATAGAAGAAAAAGTTGGCAGCAGACTACAAGACATAGGCGTAGGAAAAGACTTCCTAAATCAGACAGCAGCTGCACAAGAATTAAGGTCGACAATTGACAAATGGGACCTCATCAAACTCAAAAGCTTCTGTACATCAAAAGAAACAATCAAGGAAGTGAAGAGAAATCCCACAGAGTGGGAGGAAACCTTCACTGCAGATACATCTGACAAAGCATTGATTTCCAGAATATATAAACTACTCAAAAAACAAAGAAAAAAGAAAACAAACGACCCGCTCAATAGATGGAGCAAAGAACTGAACAGAGACTTCACAAGCGAGGAATTAGAGATGTCTGAGAAACACCTCAAGAACTGCTCAACATCACTAATCATTAAGGAAATGCAAATCAAAACCACTTTAAGATATCATCTTACTCCAGTAAGACTGGCTAGGATCAAGAAAACAAATGATACCAAGTGCTGGAGAGGTTGTGGGGAAAGGGGAACACTCATCCACTGCTGGTGGGAATGTAAACTCGTACAGCCACTATGGAAAGCAGTGTGGAGAACCCTTGGAAGACTTGGAATGAACTTGCCACCCGACCCAGCCATACCACTCCTGGGCATGTACCCTCAAGACTTACGCCACCACAGAGATACATGCACGGCCATGTTTATTTCAGCTCTCTTCACAATAGCAAAGAGCTGGAACCAACCTAAATGCCCCTCAACTGACGAGTGGATAGAGAAAATGTGGTACATCTACACAATGGAGTTCTATGCAGCAGTAAAGAAAGACGACATCACGAGCTTTGCAGGAAAATGGCTGGAGCTAGAGGACATCATGCTGAGTGAAGTAACACAGTCCCAGAAAAACAAACGACGAATGGTATCCCTCATCTGTGGATGCTAGTGCCAATTACCCAATTGTAAGTATTTCTTGTATAGGGCCCCCTGATCTTTTGTCCAAAGCAGTTGGGCATAACGCATTTTGGAAACAACAACAATAACAGAAAAGACTCCATCAAAGAACTGACTGAAACAGTGAACTTCTGCTCAAAACAGTCAACTTCCCCATGAAAAATATTGAGAATGACTAAGAGATGGAAAGCATGTCTGGCAGAATGCATGAGCTCTGACGGGGTGGGGGAATGAGCGGGAACACAGGTCTAGATTTGTTAAAAATAAATAAATTTATGTGAAAAAAAAAAAAGAAATGTCCAGTGTCATTACACATTCCTCCCCTCTTTCCTAGTCCATGAGGCACTATCTGCTCTGAAAAAAAAAAAAAATTCTAAGCTACTAATTAAAGGGAGAAGAATTATATTCTAAGGAGTTCTAGAAGCCATGAATTATTTTCAAACAAATTCTTTATTGGCTCAATGGAAGGGCCTGCACTTAGCCAGAAAAGAAACATTTTTTTTTCTAATTAAATTTCTTACAAAACAATTATTTAAAATCAAAGGAAAAACATGTTTCCAGAGGGTCTAAAGAACTACAGAATTGTTGCATAAACTTCTTTGGGTCCAAACAAATATACCAGTTTGTCTATACAAATTTATATACTAAATAGTTTATGTACCATATGGTGTCCATGGTGGACACTGTTGGTTATACTTACTAATTTGGATGCTAAATATTTACAACATCATTAAGATATGGGCTAGAATTGCTATGATAAATAACCACCAAAAAAAAAATTTTTAGGACCACAAGATCTATACTAGTAAATCAAGAATCATTGCTTGTCTCGAAGAGACCAAAAAAAAAATTGCTGGGCGTGGTGGCGCATGCCTTTAATCCTAACTAGCCCTAGCACTTGGAAGGCAGAGGCAGGCGGATGTCTGTGAATTCAAGGCCAGCGTGGTCTACAGAGTGAGTTCCAGGCCAGCTGGAGCTATAGGGAGACCCTGTCTCCCAAAGAAAAGAATCACTAAGAAGGAGGCGAAGAGATGGCTCAATAGTTAAAACCACTTGTTCTTTAGAGGGTCCAGTTTAGTTCCCAGAATCTACACAGCAATTCATAACCATCTATAACTCAGGTTCCAGGGGATCCAGTGCCAGACACACATATGGTACATAAATATACATGCAGGTAAAACATTCATGCAAGCACATTTTGGTTTGGTTTTGTTTGAGACAGGGTCTCCCTGTAGTCCCAGCATCCTAGAACTCACAAAGATCTGCCTGCCTCTGCCTTTTGAGTCCTGGGATTAAAGGTGTGAACCACTACTGCCAGCAACTTTTCTAATTATGAAAAACTTAACAGTAGCTCAGGCTATCCTCCACATTACCTCACATACACACATACACAATGATAACAGCTGACAAGGAGAACCTGAAAGGGGAGACGAGAGGTTGAACGGGAAAACATTCCTATCAAATATTGTGATCAGAAAATATCCACAAATACAAATGTTGGAGGAAAAGCTAATCTTTTTCTTTCTGTTTACTCCCTTAGAGTTTAACTATTTCAGGGTACAGGCTTAGCATGTGGTAATTTTGACACTATTCCTCTAAATAGATGTTTAACTCAACAAAACAAAACCCTCTATGACTGGGACAGAAGAGATGGTTCAGCACTTAATAGAACTGAGGCTCTTTCAGAGGACCGGGGTTCAATTCCCAGCATCCACATGGCAGCTAACAACCATTTGTAATTCCATTTCCAGGGGATCAGACACCGCCCTCTTCTGACCCCTGTGGCATTGCATGACATGGGTATACTTACGCGCACGCAGTCAATACATTCATACTCATAAAATACAAAAACCTGTATGACTAAGGTCAAGTATAGTGTTTCATGCCTTTAATCCCAGCACTTAGGAGGCTGAGGCAGAGGGATGGGAGAGGTTCAAGGCCAGGCCAGGTTACATAGGGAGACCCTGTCTTAAAACCAAAAAATGCAAAAGATAAAATGAATCCCTGAATTAAATGACTGTAGCTTTATGTGCTGGATAGCTTTAGTGTCAACTTGACACACCTGGGTTGAGGGAGCCTCAATTGGGGAATTTGCTCCATTGGATTGGCCTGTGGCCACATCTGTGGTGTATTGTCTTGATTGTTGAGCAGTGACAGTATAAGAAGGCAGGCTGGGCATGAGCCAGAGAGCAAGCCAGGAGCAAGCCAGTGGACAGCATTCCTCCATGGCCTGTGCTTCAGCTCCTGCCTCCAGGTTCCTGCCCTGAGTTCTTACCTTGGGCTCCCTGAGTGATCAACTGTGACCCAGGAGATGTAAGCTGAATAAACCCTTTCCTCCCCAAGTTGGTGTCGGTCAGAGTGTTTTGTCACAGCAATGGAAGACAAACTAGGACAGAAATTGGTACCAGAAGAGTGGGGTATTGCTGTGACAGACCTGACCTTGGTGTTTTGGGGAAGGATTGTGGAGGCGTTTGGAACTTTGGGCTGGGAAGATCATTGAATGCTTAAAGATCATTGCTGTGGAGCTTGGAGCAGTTTTGCTGAAGGAGTTGTAGAAGATGGAGGCCTGGCTTGTGTAGTTTCAAAGGGAAGCAGAGATCATCAGGACTGTGTAATCTGTGGGTTCTGGTCAGCTGGGGCTGGAGAATCAGCTGTAAGTAACAAGAGACCAGAACCTGAAGTGAAACTTTTGTGGTACTGGGGCAATTGATGCTGGTTAGCTGGGGCTGAAAAATCAGCTGTAAGTAACAAGAGACCAGCATCACTGAGGTGAAATCTTCTGGGGAGAATATCTTCAAGGTCAGCACACAGAAGCTGTGACCCAGAAAGGGCCTGAGCCTCCATCTCGAGCCAGAAGCCGGACTTGGTAACGTGTAAGAGTCTCCTATATGGTTCCGGTGTTGAAATTTGAGGGGGTCACAGAGAGCAGCCGAGGCTTGGCACTGTGAGAGGTCAGGAAAGACCATTGGTGGAAGTGCACCTCGGTTGCTGTGAAGACCCCAGGATTGCAGGGGTCATGGAGAGAAGCTGAGGCTTTGCACCAGGAGAGGTCAGAAGAGACCATTGGTGAAGGTGCTGCCTCAGTTTCAGTAGCGACCCCAGCTTTTTGGAGATGCCGGTACCCTGGGACGACCACCAAGAGCAGCGGTAGGTGTAGAATGGAGTCGGCCTGGGCCTGCGAGATGAGTGTGCCACGGACGGCAGAGTCGGAGAGGGGGAGCTGCCGAGACCCTTTGGAGCCCAGAAGATCGTGAGTGAATCCCAGGTGTCCAGCCTTGAGCTACTTGCTGGACTTAGGTTTTGTTTGAGAGTGCCTGATTCTTCCCTTTGAAATAAGACAGTACTTGTTTTGGATTTTACAGCAGCCCACAGTTAAGAGACTTTTAACGGACTGTGAACTTTTAAGTGTTTGGACATTTTAAGGACTGTGAGGCTTTTGAGGTTGTACTGTCTTAGGTTGTGATTCATGTTAACATCATATTTTGGGGATAAGAACTGGAAAGGTGGTGGTTTAATAGTGATGTGTTTTGTGTGTCAAGTTGACAAGGGGTCAATTGTGCTGGATAGCTTTAGTGTCAACTTGACACACCTGGGTTGAGGGAGCCTCAATTGGGGAATTGGCTCCATTGGATTGGCCTGTGGCCACATCTGTGGTGTATTGTCTTGATTGTTGAGCAGTGACAGTATAAGAAGGCAGGCTGGGCATGAGCCAGAGAGCAAGCCAGGAGCAAGCCAGTGAACAGCAGTCCTCCATGGCTTGTGCTTCAGCTCCTGCCTCCAGGTTCCTGCCCTGAGTTACTGCCTTGGGCTCCCTAAGTGATGAACTGTGACCCAGGAGATGTGAGCTGAATAAACCCTTTCCTCCCCAAGTTGGTGTTGGTCAGAGTGTTTTGTCATAGCAATGGAAGACAAACTACAACACTTTAGAAGATGCAGTTGTACTAGTTGAAAGAGGCAGAGAATTTGTTAAACACTCAGGAAGCTAAGGCAGGACTTTGACAAAATCTTATTTAAAAAAAAAAAAAAAAACCCAGGTAAGGGCTGGAGAGATGGCTCAGCAGTTAAGAGCAACAGCTGTAGAGGACCCAGGTTCACTTCTCAGCACACACATGATTGCTAACAACCATCTGTAACTCATTCAAGTAGACCCGAAACCCTCTTCTGAAGTCCTCAGACCTCCATGGGCATTGCATACATGTGGCGCACTTACATACGTGCAGCCCAAAACAATCCTACACATAAAAATAATTTTTTTGAGACAGGGTCTCCCTTTAGTCCCAGCTGGCCTGGAGCTCGCTGTGTAGACCAGGCTGGCCTTGAACTCACACACACACAAAACAGAGTACAAAAGGCTGGGCTGAAGAACTAGGTGCAGCAGCTTGCTCTCCTCCTCAGGAGTGCTGGTAACCCTCCCTCTCTTCTCCACTTCAGCTGCACAGAGTAGTGACTTTTTTATAGTGACTGTCTTTTTTTTTTTTTTTTCTTTTCATGGGGTTTCCCTAAGTGTCTGAGACTGGCCTTGAACTTGCAGTGATCCTCCTGCGTCAGCCTTCTGATTGCCAGAATTACAGATCTGTGCCATGAGACTCAGCCAGTATGACTGTGTCCTTCAAAGCATATGGATGCTTCGCCTCCCTGCCACACCTCCCACCCCATGTTCAGAATACCAAAGCTCAAGTTTGTCCCTCAGCTGCTTTCCCTGGAGGTCTTGGCGAATGGACATCCCATCTGCCCTGCTGTCTGATGCTACCTTCCTCTCTGCCTGGAAGGAAGAGCCCTTGGCAGCCGGGCCTCCAGCAAGAGCAAGCTGCCTGGCCCATCCCGTCCAACAGGTTCCCTGCTGGTTTTCTCTCCTGCTTCTGCAATGCCAAGAGACAGGAAGAGAATCCTTCAGATAGTTCCCAGCCCAGCTTTCCTGGGCGCTAAGCATTCTGACTGCCGGGTGCAGAGTGGTGACACCGGGAGGATTTCCTGGGATTTCCCACCGCCCACACCACTTCCATAGCAGCTGCTCTCCTCACCCAGCAAATGCTGGAGAATTCCACGGCCCTCAGCATTCCTCCAGTGACTGGAATTGGCCTGGATATCCGTGTGGAAAGAATTCAGCAAGTGAGGCGTCCCGTGGATAACTAGAGTTTGGGAATAGATCCTCTAAAGAAAGACCAGTGTTTGGGCCAGCAGGTCTTCAGGCCAGTGTCCTGCCTCTTAACAGGAGTGCAAAGAGCTATCTGGTGAGAGAACACGGTTACTTTACCACGTCAATCTCAAGCTTTCAGAGTTGTATCACACAATAGTACTAGCGTGTCTCAATAAAATATTGGGGGTTGGAGTGGCTCAGGGGTTAAATGCACATATTGCTCCTTTTTGTTTTGTTTTGAGACAGGGTCTCCCTGTAGCCCTGGCTGTTCTGGAATTCGCTCTGTAGACCAGGCTGGCCTTGAACTCACAAAGATCCTCCAGCCTCTGCCTCCCAAGTGCTAGGATTAAAGGTGTGTGCCACCATGCCCCACATATTGCTCTTGCAGAGGACTGGAGTTCAGAACACAGCACTCATGTTGGGCAATTGATAACCAACCTGTAACTCCAAATCCCAGGGTGTCTAACACTTTCTTCTAGATTCTGTGGGTACCTACACTCATAGACACACCACACACACACACACACACACACACACACACACACACACATACACACACAATTTTAAAGACATAATAAAAACAAGGCTTTAAAATAATAATACATTGTTTATCTAACATTGTCCTTAACTTCTCTACTTTGGGCTTCAGTTGTCCCTTGAAGTGTTTTGGCATTAAATAATCTAGTGGAAACAGCATGGATTCATGTTTTAGAACCGCCATAAAGTATGTGATCTAGATAGTAAGTACATTTGCCTCCTCTCAGACAGGAGTACTGGACTTCATTAGAGCTGTGTTCTAAAATTCCATGATCTTTAAACTACCGCTTAATAATACAATAAAGAGCAAATAGTGTTTTTGTTTTGTTTTGGGTTTTTTTTTTTTTTCTTGGTATTTTTGAAACAAGGTCTCCCTTTAGTCCTGGAGCTCGCTCTATAGACCAGGCTGGCCTTGAACTGACAGAAATCCACCTGCCTCTGCCTCCCAAGTGCTGGCATTAAAGGCATGCACCACCATGTGGGCCCAGCTTCAAATAGTTTTGTTTTGTTTTGTTTTGTTTTTTTTGTCTTTTCAAGACAGGGTCTCCCTGTAGCCCCAGCTGTCCTGGAACTCACTCTGTACACCAGGCTGGCCTTGAACTCACAAAGATCCGCCAGCCTCTGCCTCCCAAGTGCTAGGATTAAAGGCATACGCCACCACGCCCGGCTTCAAATAGTATTTTTTTTCCACTGTTTCTATTCTTTTTTTTTTTTCACATAAATTTATTTTTATTTTTTTAACAAATCTAGACCCGTGTTCCTGCCCATTCCCCCACCCCGCCAGAGCTCATGCATTCTGCCAAACATGCTTTTCATCTCTTTCTCAGTCTTTCTCAATATCAAATAGTATTTTTTAAATGGTAACACAAATCCCAGCACTGGGAAGACAAAGGCAGGCAGATATCTGTGAGTTCAAGACCAGTATGGTCTGCATAAGGAGTTCCAGGTCAGAGAAAGCTATATACTGAAGCTGTCTCCAAAAAAATATTAATGTAGCTCAATGGTAAAGAACTTTCCTGGGGCTGGAGGGATGGCTCAGTGGTTAAGAGCACCGACTGCTCTTGCAGAGGACCCGGGTTCAATTCCCCGCTCCCACATGGCAGCTAAGAATGGTCTTTAACTCCAGTTCCAGGGGAATCCAATGCCCTCTTCTGACCTCTGAGGCATTGCACGACATGGGTCCACCAACCTACATGCAGACAGTATACTCATACACATAAAAATAATAAATAAATAAATTGAAAAAAAGAACTTTCCTGACATGTTCAAGGCCCTGGATTCTACCCACAACCCTAAAAAAAATAAATAAATAAATAAATAAAAATTAAAAAAAAATAAAGCTATTGTGCAAAAAATAAATAAAATAATAAAGCTAATGGCATCTTCCATGTAAGTATCCCTATATTAATTGGGTCAAGCTCTAAGGAATCCCATCATTTCTTTTTTTTTGGTCTTTTCGAGACAGGGTCTCCCTGTAGCCCTAGCTATCCTGGAATTCGCTCTGTAGACCAGGCTGGCCTTGAACTCACAAAGATCCGCCTGCCCCTGCCTCCCGAGCGCTGGGGTTAAAGGCGTGGCCACCATCATTTCTAAGCTTGTAGCTTCACCCTTTGCTCTCTCTCCATTACTGAATTAACTTTATCACATTCCTTATTCTCTCCTTTCTCCTTCAATTTGACTGCTGCAGACCTGCTGTCTTTTCCCTCTTTATGAATCTGCCTTTACTTAGAAAATCTCAGGTGGGGCTGGAGATGGCCTAGCGGTTAAGAGCACCGACTGCTCTTGCAGAGGACCCGGGTTCGATCCCCAGCACCCACATGGCAGCTAAAAACCATCTTTAACCCGTCTTTAACTCCAGTTCCAGGGGAATTCGACGCCCTCTTCTGACCTCCAGGGCATTGCACGACACGGGTGCACAAACCTGCATGCAGACAGTACATTCATACACATACGAAAATAAAATTAAAAAAAAAAAGTCTCAGGTGCACGCCTTTAATCCCAGCACTCAGAAGGCAGAGGCAGGCGGATCTCTGCGAGTTCAAGGCCAGCCTGGTCTACAGAGTGAGTTCCAGGACAGCTGGGGCTACAGGGAGACCCTGTCTCAAAAAGACAAAAAAATAAATAAACAAATAAAATATTTTTAAAAAATAGAAATTCAAGCCAGGTGTAGTGGCGTATGCCTTTAATCCCAGCACTCAGGAGGCAGAGGTAGGTGGATCTCTGTGACTTCAAGGCCAGTCTAGTCTACATATTGAGCTCCAGGCCAGCTGGGACTAAAGGGAGACCCTGTGTCAAAAAAGAACAACAACAAAAAAATAGAAATTCAAATTCTTTTTTTTTTTTTTTGAGACAGGGTCTCCCTGTAGCCCCAGCTGTCCTGGAAGTCTCTATGTAGACCAGGCTAGCCTTGAACTCACAGAGATCTGCCTGCCTCTGCCTCCCAAGTGCTAGGATTAAGGGACTGCACCACCACCCCCTCCTCAAATTCTTTTTATAAGTACATTTAAATGTTATTTACTCCTTGCCACATGGATATTTAACACTTTTTTTTTCACATTAATCTTCTTGGGGGGGTGGGTTGGGAGGAAACTCAGGCCTTGCATTTCCTGGGCACGAGCTTTACCAGAGGACGGCTCTCAGCTCCACACTCAGGATGGCTTTCAGATCTTGTGGCTATCTACCCCTTTGGCTTTTTGCCTGCTGGAAAAAGAGGAGTCAGCTATAAGAACTGAGGGTTGAAATGTATATTTCCATTTCATGGTCTTTGTTTTGTTTACATGTTAAAACTAAACAGAGGCCCAGTGTTGTGGCACATGCCTTTAATCCCAGCACTTGGGAGGCAGAGGCAAGCAAATCTCTGAATCTCTGTGAGATCAAGGCCAGCCTGGTCTACACACTGAGTTCAAGGACGCCTGAGGCTACAGGGAGACCCTGTCTCAAAAAGAAAAAAAAAAAAAAAACCAGAAAAACAGGACTAGACAGGACTAGTGCTGTAGTTCTAAAGTAGATTGCTTGACTAGCATGCCACAACCCCTGGGTTTAATCCTCAGCTCTGAAAGCATAGATAACTGGCCACACTCACATATATCCTGTTCCCAGGGAGAGAGCAGTAGCTAGGAGGAAGAAAAGGAGGAATATGGTAAAGACAGCATGAGAGACCAGAAACTTAGCGTCCTCTTTGCTGTGAGTGGTTTTTCTGTTGCTTTCTTTTTGTCATTGTTGTTTGTTTTAACATGTAATAATTGTACATATTTCTGAGGTGTGGTATGTATCCCAACATATGCACACAGCCAGTACCGATCTAGTAGCTGCAGTAGTCGGGAGCAAGGCCAGGGTTAGACTCACATCTCTTCATTACTTTCCCTGCTTATCATATTTAAACATTTACTCATGGATCAGGTCAGTCACTCTTGGCCAGGTATTAGGCTGGATGCTGAGAAAAATGGTGACCCGACACAAACTGAAAGCTATAGACACAGGACCAGTGGGCTCACAGTGCTGGGGGGACAGGGGAAGCAAGGCCCGGCCCTGAGGAGGAATTCAGGAGGCTTCTCTGAGCTCTGGACAAGCAGGAGAGAGCAGGTGAAGGAGCATCTTGAGGGAGGAAAGGAATGGAAGAGCAAGACCAGTGTCAGGACCTCCCACTGGCTGCTGGGAGCAGGCCTGGAGAACCTGAGAGGTCGGTGCCTGGGTGGGGGAGTGCTGTGCTAAGGAGTCGGAACTCTTCTGAGGGCACTGGGGAACCATGGAGAGGTCTTGAAAGTAGAGGAGCATCGTGGTCATAAGTGCCATCTTGTATAGGGAGTCACTTTTTTTTTTAATTTTTTATTTATTCTTGTATGTGTATGAATGTACTGTCTGCATGTAGGTCTGTGCACCCGTGTCGTGTAGTGCAATGCTGTGGAGATCAGAAGAGGGTGTCGGATTCCCCTGGAACTGGAGTTACAGACTGTTCTCAGCTGCCATGTGGGTGCTGGGAATCGAACCCGGGTCCTCTGCAAGAGCAGTCGGCACTCTTAACCGCTAGGCCATCTCTCCAGCCCCGGAGTCACTTTCTAAAGCCCGGGAATATTAGGTAATTAGAAATCAATGGAGTAGATTAAACAGGAGAAGGTGGCCTCAGAAAGGGGGGAAGTGACATGAAGGAGAGACATGCGGTAAAGGAGTAAAAACCACAGACTTGACCTGCTGACTAGAGGGAGGAGGGGAGAGGAGTAATCCATGATGACCTCCCTGTTTCCGTCAGGCCTGTGAGCCAGGGGCACCAAGGGAAGGCCGGAATGATAAGGCGATAAGGTGAGCAAACCTGGTGTTCTTTAGTTACATTTTCAAGAGAGGTAATACATTCTGCAGTGCTACCAATCAGCTGCACCCTCAAACCTGCCCTCTCCACTATGATAGTTTCACCAGAATTATTTAGAAAGAACACCATTTTCCTTCATTTCCCACACCAACCCTTGAAGGAAACTACTGCAGTCTTTGCCACCACTGTCATTTGGCTTCCTTTGAACGTATGTTTTTTGTTATTATTGATATTAGTACCAAAGCCAAAAATAATGATTCTACCACTAAGCGATATCCCCAGCCCTCTTTTTGCTTTTTCTTCCAGACAGGATCTCCCTGTGGCCCCAGCTGTCCTGGAACTCACTCTGTAGACCAGGCTGGCCTTGAACTCACAGAGATCTGCCTGCCTCTGTCTTGGAGTGCTGGAATTAAAGGTGTGTGCCACCAGGGCTAGCTATAAAAATAAATCTTAGAAGAAAAAGCAGCTGGGCATGGTGCACACACCTTTAATCCTAGCACTCCGGAGACAAAGGCAGGTGGGGCTATAGGGAGACCCTGTTTCAAAAAAGACCAAAAAAAAAAAAAAAAAAGAAAGAAAGAAAGAAAGAAAAAAGAGAGAGAAAGGAGGGATGGAGGGAAGGAGAGGAGAAAAGAAAAGAATACACACCTGCCTTCAGCCAGCACTTGAGGTCATTGATAGGACCTGGCTGCCATACCTTCTTCTGGTGCTGTCTCAGGCAGTAGGTCTGAATGGAGACAAGCTGCCAGTGGCCTGTGGGTAGAGGGGTCAATTTTTCCTTGAGGTGATGAGTGTTGGTATCCTATGGGCCTATGGCTTTACCAGTCCAGCCTGTCCTTGAAAGTGACAATCCCCAGTCATGGTGGGATTGACAATGTACTTTAAAAAATACTGCTTCTGCCCAATGTCAATTCTAGGAACCAAACTTGGGTCCTCTGTAAGAGCAGTAAGTTCTCTTAACCACTGAAACCTCCCCGCACCTTCCTATTGGCTGCATGAAGACTCTGACTCCTGGATATCAATAGCATCTAACTCTTCAACTGTGGAAGCCCAAGCCCCACAGTTTGCCTTTCTTAGTTGCTCCAACTGAATCACTGAATTGGGGAACTTTTTTGTTGTTTGTTGTCTGTTTTAAATAGGGGTTCCCTTGCCCCCCCAAAGGCCCCAGTTGTGCCTAAACTCACTATGTAGAACCAGCCTGGATTTTGAACTCACCAAGTATCCATCTACCCTGCCTCCCAAGTGCCTGAGATTAAAGGCAGCGGTCACCACTCCCGCTAAGATTCAGGAACATTTTTGAGTGGAAACACTCTGGCATTACTGGGTTGCTTTTTCTGCCATCCTCCCTCCTTTCTGGGCATCTTTTTTTTCTAGCATTTTTTTTCCTTTTTTCTTTCTTTCTCCCCCCCCCCACTTTTGGTCTTTTTTTTTTTTTTTTTTTCCTTTAGTCCCAGCTGTCTGGAAACTCACTATGTAGAACAAGCCTGGCCTTGAAAACTCACCAGAGACATCTGCCTGCCTCTGCCCTACAGGGATATAAAGGCAAGCACCACATTGGCTGGCTTCTAGGCACTTTATTTTTTTTTTTTCTTTTTTTTTTTGGTCTTTTTTTAGACATGGTCTCCCTCCAGCCCAAGCTGGCCGGAACTCCTCTGTGACCAGGCTAGCCTTGAAACTCACAAAGATCTGCCTGGCTCTGCCTTCCAGCACTTTTTTAACAGTGTTCTCTTGCTTCAGCAAAAAGTCCCTTCAAGCCAGGCATGACTGTGCACATCTCTGTAATCTCAGCACTGGGGAATCTGACGGCAGGAGGATCTCAACTTTGAGGACCACCTAAGCTATATAGGAGAGACACGTCTTTTTTTTTTGTTTTTTTTTGGTCTTTTTGAGACAGGGTCTCCCTGTAGCCCAAGCTGTCTCCCTGTAGCCCCAGTGCGCCTGGGAACTATCTCTGTTGACCAGGCTGTGCCTTGAACTCACAAAGATCCCGCCTGCCTCTCGCTCCCAGTGCCTAGGAATTAAAGGCGTGCACCAAAAAAAAAAAAAAAAAAAAAAAAAAAAAAAATTAAAAGGCCAGGATCATATAGGTAACTCACCAAAATCCATTCTTCTGATTGGGATAAAACTATTGATTTTCTTAGTTGTTATTTTCCCCTCAAGAGTTGAAAGAGGCACCTTTTGATGCTTGAGCTTGAGAGGGAAAAATATGTTCCCCCAAAACCACATTGCTGCTGTAAATCCCAGGAACTAGAAGATTTAAGCATTGTGTGCAAAGCAGGAATTCATGTTAGAAGAGGGCTGTGGTGGGGGATAGGGGAAAAAGAGGAAGGGAGGAAAGTAACAGTTCTGGGTCTGCAGCCCGATGAGAGCTACCCGGGTGTGGATTCAAATGCAGGCGAGCAGGGTGGGGGTGGGAGCTCTGCAGGTGACCTTGTTCTCCCTTAGTTCTTCTCCAGCAACTCAGCCTGGGCATCCTCACTGGTCCTGTTAGGCTGGAATAATTTCATCTAAAACTAAACTGATTTTATCCAAATCTAAAACCTAGGTAGAATTCCTTGAATTCAAGAAGCCCACATTTTGATATCAAAGTGAATATTCCAATATTCCACACAAGAAAAACAATACATTTCAGAGGTTATAAACTTGATATGTGGCAGTATGTAGAAAACGTATTTTTAACCTCAAAAAGCATCTTTGTTGCTACACATATGATGTCATTTAGAAACCTGTTGTCAGTTATGTTTCATGCTATTATCTAATTTTTTTTTTATCTTTGTATGTGTATGAATGTACTGTCTGCATGCAGGTCTGGCACCCACGTGTCGTGCAATGCCGCGTGAGGTCAGAAGAGGGTCTCGGATTCCCTGGAAACGGGAGTTCTCCTCGGAATTGGAGTACAGATGGTCTCTTAGCCGCCATGTGTGGTGCGGGATCGACCCGGGTCCCTCTGCAAGAGCGTCGTGTCTCTAACCGCTGAGGCTATCTCCCAGTCCCTCATGCTTGATTATCTATAGCACCCAGAATCTCCATGTGCCAGCCTGGTCTACAGAGACAGCTCAAAGCTAGCCTAGGCTATACAATGAGACCCTCTCTTGTAAATTAAAAAAAAAAAAAAATTGAGAGCTGTGAATCAAGCTTAGCAACATGTATAAAGCACTGGGTTCAATCCCTAGTACTGAAAAGGACTTGTATTACTGTTCTGGCTGTAAAGATTTTTTTTTAAATGTGTATTTTTTATTTTTTTTATTTTTATTTTTTTTTTTTTTTTGGTCTTTTCGAGACAGGGTCTCCCTGTAGCCCCAGCTGTCCTGGAACTCACTCTGTAGACCAGGCTGGCCTTGAACTTACAAAGATCTGCCTGCCTCTGCCTCCCAAGTGCAGGTGTATTTTTTTTTGTATGTGTATGAATGTACTGTCTGCATGTAGGTTTGTGCACCCCTGTTGTGCAATGTCGAGGAGGTCAGAAGAGGGTCTCAGATTCCCCTGGAACTGGAGTTCTCCTGGAATTGGAGTTACAGACATTTCTCAGCTGCCATGTGGGTGCTGGGGATCGAACCCGGGTCCTCTGCAAGAGCAGTTGGCCGGCGCTCTTACCCGCTAGGCCATCTCTCCAGCCCCATGGCTATAAAGATTTTTAATAAGATACATGAGATGATCTATAATATAAACTATAACATTTCAAACAGTAAAAAGCCAAAAGGAAAGTCAGTTAAGACAACAATTTCTAAAACATTGTCCCAAATCGTCAGGATAGGGACCAGTCAAAATAGAATTCAGCCACATAAAATTGCTAGCATCAACTAATTTTTACCAAAATAAATGATATTATCATGATACATTTTGTTTCATGTCCCTAAGGCCAGGGTTCTAAATAATAGATAAAAATCCATGAATTCTGAGGCTGGAGAGATGGCCTAGCGGTTAAGAGCGCCGACTGCTCTTACAGAGGACCGGGGTTCGATCCCCAGCACCCACATGGCGGCTGAGAGCCGTCTGAAACTCCAATTCCAGGAGAACTCCCAGTTCCAGGGGAATCCGAGACCCTCTTCTGACCTCCGCGGCATTGCACGACTCAGGTGCACAGACTTGCATGCAGACAGTACATTCATACACATACAGAAATAAATAAAATTAATTAAAAAAAAGAAAAATCCATGAATTCTACACGTGGATCTGTATTTATTTGCTTATTTTAATTTTGTTGTTTATTTGTTTTTCTTTTTTAATTTTGGGTAATGTTAATTTGGGGTCTTTTTTGTATATATAATTTTATTTACTTTTTTTTTGAGACAAGGTCTCACTATGTAGATCAGGATGACTTGTAACACATAGAGATCCTCATGCCTCTGTCCCTGGGGTGCTGAGATTAAAGGTGTGCACCACCACACCTGGCTTCAATTTTTGTGTGTGTTTGTATGTCTGCTTGTCTGTATGATCACTATATATGTTCAGGCCTACAGAGGCCAGAAGAGGTTATCAGATCCTTTGGAAGTGGAGTTAGAAGTAGTTGTGAACCACCCAAAGCAGGCTGGGAACCAAACCCAGGTCCTGTCCAATAGCATTACATGCTCTTAATCCCTAAGTCATTTCTCCAGCCCCTAGACACAATTTTTTAATTGAATATCAAGCAGTACAACAGGTGTGTCGTATAAAATTAAAAGTCACCTTTACATTCATTGACCATTTCTTTTTTTTTTTTTTTTTTTTTTTTTTTTTTTTTTTTGTTTTTTTTTTTTTTTTTTTTTTTTTTTTTTTTTTTTTTTTTTTTTTTTTTTTTTCTTTTTTTTTGCTGGGGCTAACAGGAGAGACCATGTCTCAAAAAGAAAAAAGAAATGCTCCCTTTGGAGGCCAGTGATATGGCTTAGCAGATAAAAAAAGCATTTGCTGTACAAACCTTATAACTTAAGTTTGATCTCCAAGACTTGTAAAAGTTGCTCTTTGATCTCTCCATGGTTGTCCCCCGACCACGCATAAATTAATTGTCATCATCTATCTATCTATCTACCTATCTATCTATCATCTATCTACTCATCTGACCATTTCTTAAGCACTTGTGGTGGAGAACAAAAATTCTCCAGAAACAAACATGGAGTAATGTATTATATAAAATATTAATATAGGTTATGAAATGTGTAATGAGAAGTTATTATAATGCCACAAGGGCCGTTGGGAAGGTGTAGTCAAAAGTACAGGGAATCCCGGGCTGGAGAGATAGCCTAGTGGTTAAGAGTACCGACTGCTCTTGCAGAGGACCGGGGTTCGATCCCCAGCACCAACATGCGGCTGAGAACCATCGTGAAGTCCAATTCCAGGAGAACTCTCATTCCAGGGGAATCCGAGACCTCTTCTGACCTCCGCAGGCAATCACTCACAGACAGGGTGCACAGACTCTAGCATGCAGACAGTACATTCATACCAACAAAAATAAATTAAAAATTAAAAAAAAAAGAGGTGACAGGGAATCGCCAAACTAAAGAAAAAGCTTACCACGTGACGTGACAGTTTTAAAGGTCGGGAAGGCTAAAAGGGCAGGCTACCAACCCTGACAGGGGAAGGACATTATAATCCAAAGAAACAGCTTGTCCAGAAGCTCAAAGTCCAAGGCTCATTTTGGTGATGGTTGTGAGTGCAGCAGGAATCGCAGCAAGAGAGGAATTTCACCATACTAGCGAGGTCCCTGAGGAACAGGGGAGGCTTTTGTAGTTAATTTGGAAGCAAACGTTATAATAAATGGAAAGGATTGGAATTGTGGTTTTTTGTTGTTGTTGTTTTTATATTTTTTGGAGTGTTTTGAGACAAGGTCTCCCTATAGCCCTACTGTCCTAGCACTCGCTCTGTAGACCAGGCTGGCTGAAACTCACAGAGATCCACCTGCCTCTGGTTTCCACTGCTGGGATAAAAAAGTGTGTGCCACCAGCCGGCAGAGGAAGGGGAAAGGGTTTTTTTTGGTGTTTGTTTTTTATTTTTTTTAAGATTTTTATAGTGTTATTTTTTGACTATTCTCGCCACATGATCCAGTTTTTTTAAAAAACAATTATTTTTTTATAATTATGAGTGTACCTGTCTGCATGTAGGTTTGTGCACAAAATCACATGTCATGCAATTGCTGGCAAGAGATTCGAAGAGGGCATTGGATTCCCCTGGAACTGGAGTTACAGATGGTCTCTTAGGCCCATGTGGGTGCTGGAGATCGACCACCTGCCTCTGCACGAGCAGTTGTGCTCTTACTGCTGAGCCATCTTCCAGCCCCTATATTTTTTATTGTTTATTTATTGTGTATGAGTGTTTTGCCTGAATTTCACAAATCTTCCTGCCTCAGGGAGCTGCCTGAGTGGCAAGTCGGAGCATGGACACATGCTGAAGGGATCAGGTTGCAAAACCTCTGTTCTTGAGCAGCATATATGTGAAAGTCAAGGCCGCGGTACAAAACAGTAGTAGAGTGTCATAGCAGTGTCTGCCTAGTGTACAGGAAGCCTTTGATTCAGTCTTTATTTCCATAAAATGAACAACATTAGTGATGAGAGAGCTGGTGTAGTGGGGCATCCCTCTAATATTGCCCTGCTACTAGGGCTAGGCGTGAAGAAAGGAGAGATTCAAATTTCAAAAACCAAGACTCTGGAAACCAGACTATAGCTACTTTTAGTTTTTTAATTATTTTAAAGATGTTATGAATGACTGAACTGCATGTAGGTCCGTGGCAAGAAAGAGGGGGGCCAGGGGGTGGTCCGTAGTGCAAGGGGTGCAGGGTGGCGTGGATGTCAGCGTCGGGGAGAGAGTGGACAGGGGTAGAGAGACGACGTCTGAGAAGGAGAAGGGGTCGAAGAGAAAGAAGAAGCGGCGAGAAAAGAAACAGCGGCGGGGGGGGGGACTGGAGTGTGCGACAGAGGCGGTGTGAGCGAAGAAGAGTAAGGTGCTCGAGCGTGTAGGAGGCCGCCAGTGGTTGGGTGGGCATGTTGATCGATGAGCCATGGTTCCTCTTCGAAGAGCAGGATCAGGGGGGCCGCGTCAATTAACGTTAAAAATAAAAACTACAGCGAAGTGTGGTAGGGGGGAGGAGTAGGGGGTGGAGGCCATTAGTTCTCGCAGCCCGGTAACCTTCTAGGGAAGGAAAGGGGGGGAGAGGAAAGAGAAAGGAAGGGGAGGAGGAAAAAAGGGGAGAAAAGGGGGAGGGAGAGGGGGGAGAGGAAAAAAAAAAAAAAATGTGGGAGGGGGGGGGGGGAGAGGGTGAAATAGGGAGAAGGGGGGGAGGGGGGGAGAGAGAGGGGGGGGGGGGGGTAGGGTCGGGGANAAAAAAAAAAAAAATTAACTAAATAAAAAATAAAATTAAAAAATGCTCTTAATCTGGGCATGGTGGCTCACCCCTTTAATTCCACCACTTAGGAGGCAAAAACAAGTGGATCTCTGGGAGTTCAAGGTCAGCCTGCTCTACATAGTGAGTTTCGGGAGAGCTGGGGCTACAGGGAGACCCTGTCTCAAAAAGACAAAAGAAATGCTCCCTTTGGAGGCCAGTGATATGGCTTAGCAGATAAAAGCATTTGCTGTACAAACCTTATAACTTAAGTTTGATCTCCAAGACTTGTAAAAGTTGCTCTTTGATCTCTCCATGGTTGTCCCCACGCACAATTATAATTGTCATCTATCTATCTATCTATCTATCTATCTATCTATCTATCTATCTCATTGACCATTTCTTAAGCACTTGTGGTGGAGCAAAAAGTTCTCCAGAAACAAACATGGAGTAGAATGTATTATATAAAATATTAATATAGGTTATGAAATGTGTAATGAGAAGTTATTATAATGCCACAAGGGCCGTTGGGAAGGTGTAGTCAAAAGTGACAGGGAATCCCGGGCTGGAGAGATAGCCTAGTGGTTAAGAGTACCGACTGCTCTTGCAGAGGACCGGGGTTCGATCCCCAGCACCCACATGGCGGCTGAGAACCATCTGTAAGTCCAATTCCAGGAGAACTCAAGTTCCAGGGGAATCCGAGACCCTCTTCTGACCTCCGCAGCATTGCACGACACGGGTGCACAGACCTACATGCAGACAGTACATTCATACACATACAAAAATAAATTAAAAAATTAAAAAAAAAAAGGTGACAGGGAATCCCAAACTAAAAGAAAAAGCTTACCACGTTGACAGTTTTAAAGGTCGGGAAGGCTAAAAGGGCAGGCTACCAACCCTGACAGGGGAAGGACATTATAATCCAAAGAAACAGCTTGTCCAGAAGCTCAAAGTCCAAGGCTCATTTTGGTGATGGTTGTGAGTGCAGCAGGAATCGCAGCAAGAGAGGAATTTCACCATACTAGCGAGGTCCCTGAGGAACAGGGGAGGCTTTTGTAGTTAATTTGGAAGCAAACGTTATAATTAAATGGAAAGGATTGGATTGGGGTTTTTGTTGTTGTTTGTTTTATTTTTTGGTGTTTTTGAGACAAGGTCTCCCTATAGCCCTATCTGTCCTAGCACTCGCTCTGTAGACCAGGCTGGCCTTGAACTCACAGAGATCCACCTGCCTCTGGTTTCCAACTGCTGGGATTAAAAGTGTGTGCCACCATGCCTGGCAGAAAGGGTTTTTTGGTTTTGTTTTTATTTTTTTTAAGATTTTATATATTGTTATTTTTTTATTTCTAGCCAATGATCCAGTTTTTTAAATTATTTTTTTATGTGTATGAGTGTACTGTCTGCATGTAGGTTGGTGCACCCATGTCATGCAATGCTGCAGAGATCAGAAGAGGGCATTGGATTCCCCTGGAACTGGAGTTAAAGATGGTTCTTAGCCACAATGTGGGTGCTGGGAATCGAACCCGGGTCCTCTGCAAGAGCAGTTGGTGCTCTTAACTGCTGAGCCATCTCTCCAGCCCCTATATATTGTTATTTTATGTGTATGAGTGTTTTGCCTGAATTCCTCAAAATCTTCCTGCCTCAGACTCCTGAGTGGAATTACAGCCATGCTGAGGGATCAGGTTGCAAAACCTCTGTTCTTGAGCAGCATATAGTGAAAGTCAAGGCCTGCGGTACATAAACAGTAGTAGAGTGTCTAGCGTGTCTGCCTAGTGTACAGGAAGCCTTTGATTCAGTCTTTATTTCCATAAAATGAACAACATTAGTGATGAGAGAGCTGGTGTAGTGGGGCATCCCTCTAATCCCTGCTACTAGGGAGGCTGAGAAAGGAAGATTCCAAGTTCAAACCAGACTGGAAACCAGACATATCCTTCTTTTTTTTTTTTTTTAAAGTGTATGAATGCACTGTCTGCATGTAGGTCTGTGCACCCGTGTCGTGCAATGCTGCGGAGGTCAGAAGAGGGCATCCGATCCCCCCGGGACTGGAGTCAAAGACGGCTCTCAGCCGCCATGTGGGTGCTGGGGATCGAACCCAGGTCCTCTGCAAGAGCAGTCGGCGCTCTTAACCGCTAGGCCATTTCTCCAGCCCCTGTAACCTTCTAGGGAAGTGTTTCTCCAGTAAAAAAGTCCAAAAGTTATTTATTTATTTATTTATTTATTTATTTATTTATTTATTCATTTATTTATTTATTTCGAGACAGGTTCTCCCTGTAGTTCCAGCTGTCCTGAACTCACTATGTAGACCAAACTGGCCTTGAACTCACAGGGATGACTGCCTCTGCCTCCCAAGTGCAGGGATTAAAGCGTGCACCACCACACCTGGTTGAAAGTTTTAATTTTTTATTCTATATATACATAATACATATGCATTTGTGCTGGGTGGAAAGCAGAACTTTATGCATGCTTGGCAAGTACTCGCTCACCAAGCTACACCCCAGTCCTCAAATATTCAAACCTTCTTGGGATCTTTGAGTCTTCTGCTTAGCAAATGTCTTCTCTTAGAAATTGGGAGAAAACTGGGTGTGGTGGTACATGCTTGTATTGCCAGCACTTAGGAGGCTGAGCCAGGAGAATCACAAGCTCAAAGCCAGCCTGGGTTACAGAGTAGGACCCTGTCTCAAAATAAATAAATAAAAAAGTATCTGAGAGTTGCTACAGGACCAACATAAGGTCACTTGGTCTGCCCACCTGGGTCGGGACTCAAAAACGCATAACTTTTCTTTCTCTTCTGTCGCTTCAGATGCTGGCCAGAGCCCCCCCCCCCCAAATTTTATTTGAGATAGGGGCTTGTATAGCTCATGTAGCCTAGACTGGCCTCACACTTGCTATGAAATAGAGGCTGGCTTGAAGTGCTAGGACTATAGTTGTATCATCACTCCCAGCTAAGGGGTTTTTATTTCAAATATAAATTGATTGTTAAAAACTTGGGAATTCTAGCCAGGCATGGTGGTGCATACCTTTAATCTCAGCACTTGGGAGGCAGAGACAGGCAGATCTCTGTGAGTTCAAGGCCAGCCTGGTCTACATAGCGAGCTCCAGTCCAGCTGGAACTAAAGGGAGACCCCATCTAAAAAAACAAAACAAAACAAAAAAAACTTGGAAATTCTAAAGATAAAACACAGAGCGTAAAGATTACTAATGAAAAAACAAAGATTGTCTTTCACCAAAAATAAATACTATAAACACTTTGTAGTATATTCGTTCTGTCTTTTTTTGGATTCACACAACACACACTTGCAAATCAGGGATCCTTCTGAAAATAGTTTTTCTCATGACAAGATATTTTGTATTTTTGTATGTCATTAAATCCGTTATCCATAACAATCTGTTAGTGCCATAACACTAATATGTCATAAAGATACATAGAGTTAGATCAGACTTAGGGACACCTGCTTTTAATACCAGGACTCTGGAGGCAGCAGACAGTAGAGCTGTGTGAGTTTGAGACCAGCCTAGTTAGTGAAGGCCTGCCTTAAGAAAAAGGACCAGGCATGGTGGTGCACACCTTTAATCCCAGCATTCTGGGAGGTGGATCTCTGTGAGTTCAAGGCCAGCCTGGTCTACATAGCAAGTTCCAGGCCAGCTGGGGCTACCAGAGAGACCCTGTCTCAAAATGACCAAAAAAAAAAAAAAAAAAAATGGAGACCAAGCTGAAAGGGGCTGGAGATACAGTTCAGCAGTTAAGAGCACCAGCTGCTCTTCTTGCAGGACCCAGGTTCATCTCTCAGCACCCACACTACACTAACAACAGTCTGTTAACTCCTGTTCCAGGTAAATCCAACATCATCTTCTGACTCCATAGGTATTGCATGACATGGGTGCACTTACACACATCCAGGCAATATACTCATATACATGAAATGAAATGAAATAAAGAATATACTAGACCATTCTATCTCCTTCCTACTTCCTCATTTCCATTCTTGGAAGTCAAAAGGAAACCTCAGAATGGGAATCAACTGCAACGTTTTACAAAAAACAGGCAAGCTTTGTAGTGGATTTTTTTCTTCCCGCTAATGAATAGCAATGACCCATTGGTTTGCTGGCTCTTTGCCACTGACTGGCACCTTTTTACCCCGAAGAGCCACATTGGGCACAAAGTGGTTTGGGGTTGATTTTTGCTGCTGTTTTCTTTTGGCAGTGCTGGGGACGGAACCCAAAGCCAGGCCAGGCCAGGCCTCTACAACTGAGCCATCCCTCCAGCCCTTTTTTGTCTATCTGTTTCTGGCTTTGTTATTTTTGTGTATGTATACTTAGCATTTTTGTTTGTTTGGGGTATACGTGTTATATTTTGTGCCAATCTGATTAGGTAGCCCAAGCCAGCCGAGAACTCACCATACCCTTATCTCCATGTTCCCAGTGATGGGACTGTCCACCTGACTAAGTATTTTGAAATCCAAAGACATGATACCTTGAATGGGGAGCCCCATATGGTTTGATGTATAGTTTCTCTTTTTTTTTTTTTATTTTATTTACTTTTTTTATGTGTATGGGTGTACTGTCTGCATGTAGGTTTGTGCACCTGTGTCGTGCAATGCCGCGGAGGTCAGAAGAGGGTGTCGGATTCCCCTGGAACTGAGTTAAAGATGGTTCTCAGCCGCCATATGGGTGCTGGGTATCGAACCCAGGTCCTCTGCAAGAGTAGTCGGCACTCTTAACCGCTAGGCCATCTCTCCAGCCCGATATATAGTTTCAAAAGCTATCATAAAACTTACTGACCATTAGTGCAAAAGACTGATTTTGTTCTTAATATATCTACCTCTTTTTTTGGGGGGGGGTCTTTTTCGAGATGTAGACCAAGCTGGCCTTGACCTCACAGAGATTTTGTTGTTGTTGTTATGAGACTCTCCATGTAGCCACAGCTGGCCTGAAACTGGCTATGTAGACCAGGCTGGCCTTGAACTTGCAGAGATCTACTTGCCTCTGGCTCCTGAATGCTGGGATTAAAGGCATGTGCCACCATGCCTGGCAATTTTTTTTAAAAAGGAAATGTATTACAGTGGGGCATGGTGGCACAAGCCTTTAATCCTGGCGCTTGGGAGGCAGAGGCAAAGGCAGGCAGATTGTGAATTCAAGGCCAGCCCAGTCTACATCTCGAAAAAGACCCCCCCCACAAAATTAAAAAACACAGTCTATTGCAGTAATGGTCAATAAGTTTTATGATTGCTTTTGAAACTGTTTATCAAATTGTATATTTCTTATTAAGAACCTTGAAGGCCAGGGCTGTAAGATGTATATTTCATAATCATGTCCATGTTATCCTGGCTGAGGTACATTTGGGTAAGAAAATGTAAGTTTCTTTCTCTTTCTCTTTCCCCTTTCTTTCTTTCTTTCTTTCTTTCTTTCTTTCTTTCTTTTCTTTCTTTCTTTCTTTCTTTCTTTCTTTCTCTCTCTCTCTCTCTCTCTCTCTCTCTCTCTCTCTTTCTTTCTTTCTTTCTTTCTTTCTTTCTTTCTTTCTTTCTTTCTTTCTTTCTTTCTTTCTCTTTTTGAAAGAGGGTCTCCCTTTTGTCCCAGTTGGCCTAGAGCTCACAGAGATCTGCCTCTGCCTNCACAAAGATCCCCCTGCCTCTGCCTCCCAAGAGCTAAGATCAAAGGCATGGACCACCACATCCGGCGATTTGAGAACTTATTATGGAAGGTAATTTACATTCATTCTCTCTCTCTCTCTCTCTCTCTCTCTCTCTCTCTTTCTTTCTTTCTTTCTTTCTTTCTTTCTTTCTTTCTTTCTTTCTTTCTTTCTTTCTTTCTCTTTTTGAAAGAGGGTCTCCCTTTTGTCCCAGTTGGCCTAGAGCTCACAGAGATCTGCCTCTGCCTCTGCCTCTGCCTCTGCCTCCTTAAGTGATGAGATTAAAGGCATGAGTCACCATACCCTGCAGTAACACATTTCTTTCTTTTTTTTATTTTTAAAATTTTTTTAAATTTTATTTATTTCTGTATGTGTATGAATATACTGTCTGCATGCAGGTTTGTGCACCCGTGTCGTGCAATGCCGTGGAGGTCAGAAGAAGGGGTTGGATTCCCCTGGAACTGGAGTTCTCCTGGAATTGGAATTTCGGATGGTTCTCGGCCACCATGTGGGTGCTGGGGATTGAACCCGGGTCCTCCGTAAGAGCGGTCGGCACTCTTAACCGCTAGGCCATCTCTCCAGCCTCCACATTTCTTTCTAAAAAGAAATTAACTGGCATGGTGGCTCATGCCTTTAGTCCCAGCACTCAGGAGCCAGAGGCAAGTGAATCTCTGTGAGTTCAAGGCCATCCTCCAGCCTGGTCTACATAGCTAGTTTCAGGCCAGCTGTGGCTATAGGGAAACTCTTTCTGAGAAAGAACAAAAAATATTTTTGGAAACCTTAGCTTTGAAGTCAGAACTGAGGGATGCTATCACTCTCTGGTGTGATCTTAGCATACTAGATCTCTTTGCCCAGCATTTTTTATTGTTAACTGTAAAAGAGCCCTGCCTCTATAGGAGGATTAAATGACCTTTTTGTTCCCTTCCTACTAGAGATTGAATCTTGGGCCTCACACAAGCTAGGCAACCACTCTATTGCTGGGCTACTGTCACTGGTGTGGTTAAATGAAGTAATCTATGTGTAGATTCACACACAGGAGGCACATGATAGATAGGGCTTATTTTTCAGTCTTGTCTGGGCTGTAAGGCAGACTCTGTAGAACTACCAGACTGTGTTGGGCATCTCAAAAGAACATAACACCATACATGGTTTCTCACCTAAAGGAATTTTCTAGTTCAGTTTCTTGTTGTGTTCTCTATGATGACAATATGTTTTTCCTGTGAAATAAATCTCTTTGTGTTTTCTGGTTTTTAAAATAAAGAGTTTAGCAGGGCGTGGTGGCGAACACCTTTAATCCTAGCACTCAGGAGGCAGAGGCAGGTGGATCTTTGTGAGTTCAAGGCCAGCCTGGTCTATAGAGTGAGTTCCAGGACAGCTGGGGCTACAAGGAGACCTTGTCTCGAAAAGACCAAAAATAAATAAATAAATAAATAAATAAATAAATAAATAAATAAATAAAATGAAGGGTTCGTTTTGTTGTTGTTTCTTTGTGGATTTTTTTTTTTTTTTGGTTTTTTCAAGACAGGGTCTCCCTGTAGCCCCAGCTGTCCTGGAATTCGCTCTGTACACCAGGCTGGCCTTGAACTTTCCACAAAGATCGCCTGCCTCTGCCTCGCCAAGGCTTCAGATTTAAATCGGTTGCACAGCACCACGCCCTGCTTTTGTTTTGCTTTTTATGCAGCCCAGGCTTGCCTTACAATTTGACATTAAAACTCTTGGCTCACAGGATTACAGGCCACATAACCACCACCACCCTGGTTTTTTTTAAAAGGAAAAATTCTTCAAGGAAATGTGTTATCGGGGCTGGAAGAGATGGCCTAGCGGTTTAAGGGCGCCGACTTCTCTTGATCGAGGACCCAGGTGTTTTGATCCCCAGCACCGCATTGGCAAGTGAGAACCATCTTTAACTTCCAGTTCCAGGCAGGGGAATCCGAGACCCACTCTTTTGCTGGAACCTCCGAGGGGCATTGCAATGACACGGGTGCACAGACCTTCATTGCAGACAGTACATTCATTATCACAAAAAAAAATAAAAAATAAATTTTAAAAAAAAAGAGGAAAAAAGAAAATGGTGTATTGTCCAAAGCGGGCAATGGTAGGGCACGGCCTTTAATCCTAGCGACTCCGGGAGCAGAGCAGGTGTTCTTCTATGAGGTTCAAGGCCAGGCTTGAATCCCCAGGAGCAAGCTCGCAGGCCAGCTAGGGACGTAAGGGGAGACCCTGTCTCCAAAAATACGAAAAAAAAAAATAAATAAATAAGAAGAATGAAAGAAAGAAGTAAGGAAGGATCGAGAGAGAGAAAGAAGGAAAGAGAGACGAGAGATGGACTGAGAAGAAAAGGTAGCGAAACTAATCAAAATAAGAAAAAAACAAAAAAGACAGAAGAGGAAGAGATGAGAGAGAGAGAAAGAAAGAAAGAAAGAAAGAAAGAAAGAAAGAAAGAAAGAAAGAAAGAAAGAAAGAAAGAAAGAAAGAAAGAAAGAAAGAAAGAAAGAAAGAAAGAAAGAGAAAAAATGTTATCCCAGCCTGGTGTGGTAACACACACCTTTAATCCCAGCACTCTGGTGACAGAGACAGGCTGATCTCTGTCAATTCAAGGACAGCCTGGTCTATAAATCAAGTTCCAGGCCAGCTGGGGCTACAGGGAAACCATGTCTCAAAATTACAAAAAAAAAGAAAAAGGAAAATGTTATCCTTGGGCCTGATAGCACAAGCCTGTAATCCCAGTAACTACAGGTAGATGGGGCACTGAGATAAGAGGATTGCAAGTTCAAGGGCAGCCTGGGCAATTTATGGAGAGCCTATCTCAAAAACTTTACTACAAGCCAGGCGTGGTGGTAGACATCTTTAATCCCAGCACTTGAGAGGCAGAGGTAGGTGGATCTCTGTGAGTTCGAGGCCAGCCTGGTCTACATAGCGAGTTCCAGGCCAGCTGGGGCTGCAGGGAGGCTGACTTCAGAAGACCAAAAAAAAAACCCCCAAAAACAAAACTGTTAACCAAATGAAGCATTTTGGTCAGATCAGGCCACAGGCTACTGGGTCACACTGTCTCATCTGACCCTTGTCATTTAGCTTTCTTCTTGGGGTCACCCTAGGCTCTCTGAAAAGCCTCCCAAAGTACCTAGAAAGGGCTCTATGCAAATTAGTATTTTGTAGCAAAAATACGCATTAGGCACTGAACACTGAACTCCAGTAACAGGCAAAATTTTTACCTAATGAAGAGGAGGATCATTGTTTTCATATTGGTGTTAAACACTGAGACGAGAGGCCTTCCAGCAAAATTGTCGTGTAGGGAACAACACTCTCTTGTCCATGGCTTTGAGTGCTTGGTTAATCAGAACCACTCCTGAGACATTTATTCCTTTTTTTTTTAAAGAAATGGCTTCCTTGAGATATAATTCCCATGCCATACAATTTATCCACTTAAACTGTACAACTCTGTGGTTTGGGGCAAAGTCACAGTCTGTGTAGCCATTATACAATCTAATTTTAGAACACTTTCAGAAGTCCTCAGGAAAGAAATTTCATACACATTAGCCGGCAAGTTCATCCTCCAAACTCTGTAAGCACTGGTGTACTTTCTAAAATTCCCTACTCTGGATATGTCATGTAAATGGAATCATAGGATCTATGTCTTTCACTTAGTATGCGTTCATCCATGTTGTCACATGTATCAGCACCTCATTCTCTGTGTATGTGTGTGGGATACAGGTACATACGCAAAGGCCAGAGATGTTGTTCCTTAGGAGTTATTTACCTTGTTGTTTTATGGGGGGGGTTGTTTGTTTTGTTTTGTTTTTTGAGACGGAGTCTCACTATGTAACTCCTGGTATCTTAGAAATCCGCTATTTTCAGCCGGGCGTGGTGGCGCTCACCTTTAATCTCAGCACTCAGGAGGCAGAGGCAGGCAGATCTTTGTGAGTTCAAGGCCAGCCTGGTCTACAGAGTGAGTTCCAGGACAGCTGGGGCTACAGGGAGTCCCTATCTCGAACAGAAAAAAAAAATCTCTATTTTCACCAGGCTGGTCCTGAACTCACCTCCACCACCTCTGCCTCTCCAACGCTAGGATTAAAGGTGTGTGGCACCATGCCCTCTCTCCACCTTGTTTTTTTGAGACAGTGTCTCTCACCAGCCTGGGGCTTGCCAGTTAGGCTCGGCTAGCTGCCCTTGAGCCTCTGGGATTCACCTGTTCTGCTTCCCCAGCACTGGAACTAAAAACACATACCAACATGCCCAGCATTTTACTTGGGTGCTGGGGCTTGAACTCATGTCTTTCATAGTTGCAGGTCAAGCACTTGCCTGATTAAGCCATCTTCTTTATCTTGTGCCAAGCTTGATGATTCAGGGCTGTAATCTGAGCTACTTGGGCCGTTGAGGTTAGGAGGTTCATAAATCGAAGGCCAGCCTTAGTAATTAGTGATATCTTATCTCAAAAGGTTTTAGATTTTTTTTTTTTTTTTATGAGTGTACTGTCTGCATGTAGCTTGGTGCACCTGTGTCGTGCAATGCTGTGGAGGTCAGAAGAGGGCATTGAATTCTCCTGGAACTGGAGTTAAAAACGGTTCTTAGCTGCCATGTGGGTGCTAGGAATCGAACCCAGGTCCTCTGCAAGAGCAGTCGGTGCTCTTAGCCACTGAGCTATCTCTCCAGCCCAGTTTTAGATTCTTTTAAATTTTTATGTGTATGAAGAAAAGTTTGTCAAATTCTCCTGGAACTGGAGTTATGGATGGTTGTTAGTTGCCATGTGGGTGTTGGGAACTGGACCCTAGGTCCTTTGCAAGAACAACCAGTGATCTTAACTTCTGAGCCATCTCTCCAGCCCCTTGTCTCAAATTTTTAAGAAAGTGATAAAAGGGATGGGAATACAGTTCAGTGGTAGATCTGTGTCTACCATATGTGAGGCCTAGGATCAGTTCCCCAGTATACACACACACACACCACATTTTATTTATAGGTACACCACATTTTATTTATCAATCCATTAGCTGATAGGTGGATTGTTTCCACTTAGGGACTTATTACAAAAAAATGCTCAGTGAGTGTTCATGCACAAGTTTTTGTGTGGATATATTTTTCCTGGATATAAGCTTGAGAGAGAAGTTGCTGGATCATATGGTAACTCTATTTGTTTAACCATTTAAGAAACTTTTGGGCTGTTTTCCACAGTCCTATACCATTTTACATTCCCATTAGCAATATGGGATCCTCTAGCCTCTGTCTCCTGAGTGCTGGGATTAAAGTGCAAGTCTGAGACTAGCCTAAGCCACATTGACCCTGTGTCACAAAAAGAGAGGAGGGGGCAATTTATAAATGCTTGCAACCTATGTTTTGTAGATGCTAACTGGACCTTGTCTATATAACTTAAAGAATTTAAAAACCTTTACTTGACAAAATGTGGTATTGAACCCCTCTAATTTCAGGGAGATGCAGGAGGATCAGAAGTTCAAGGCTAGGCTGAAGTACATAGCAAGTTCAAGTCCAGCTTCAAGCTCAAGGCCAACTTCAAATTCAAAGCAACGTGAACTGTCTCAAAAATCAAAGCAACTCCCCACCTCCATTTATACAAATTTCAATTCTTACATTTATTTTTCTATGATATAGATAGCAAAGCAATATAAAATAAAAAAATTTTAGCCAGGTGTGGTGATGCATGCCTTTAATCCCAGTACTCAGGAGCTAGAGACAGGCAGATCTCTGTGAGTTCAAGGCCAGCCTGGTCTACAGAGCTAGCTCCAGGCTAGCTGGGACTAAAAAAATAATCAATAATTATTTTGTCTCAAAAAGACCAAAAATTAATAAATAAATACATTTTAAAAATATAAATAATTTTTTGTCTCAAAAAAAATCAAAAAAATAAATAAATAAATAAATTTAAACCCTACAACTTCTAACCCTAATCACTAATTGTACTCACTTTTCCTTATTTTCATCACCATAAAATTTATTTTCTTTATGTGTGATCTTTTGGCTTATTTGTGTTTGTTTTCTGAAATAGTGTCTTACTAGCATCAAACTTGTGATCCTTCTTACTCAGCCTCCCCAGAGTGAGGATCACAGGCTTGGGCCACCATGCCCAGTGTGGTCCTTGGTGTGGCTGACCTCATGACATGTTCTGGTTCACTACTTATTCCATTGCAGAAATTGGCCTTTCACCAGACACGAATCCTAGTAATTCACTATGTAGACCAGGCTGGCCTTGAAGACACAGAGATCTGCCTACCTCTGCCTCCCAAGTGCTGGGATTAAAGGCGTGCATCCAGCTATTTATTCTTTTTAGTTGTGTTTTATTTTGTTTTGTTTTGTTTGAGTCAGGATCTCCCTGTAGCCCCAGCTGGCCTGGAACTAACTATGTAGATTGAGTTGACCTGAAACTCACAGAGATCCTCCAGCCTCTGCCTCCAGAGTGCTGGGATTAAAGGTGTGTACCACCACACCTAGCCCACATTGGGTTTTTTGGTTTTTGTTTTGTTTTTTTTTTTCTCCTGGCATCAGCTGAGACTATGGCAGTATCAGCAGGATCATCCCCTTTGAGGACTTGTGCATCCAAAACCAGTGGAGAGAGTTAGTCCTGTCTCTGCATTGGAAGCAACCTTTAAGCATACCTTTTTCATTTTTCCGTAATTCTTTTTTTTCTTCTGTACTTAATTCTTATTCAGACTACCATTCTTCAATCTCTCCAATCAGTAGCCTTGACCTAGCAGAGAACTGGTCAATATTACAATTATATGTGAGGTTGCAGAGATGGCTCATCTCTTAAGAGCACTGGGTATTCTTGCAGAAAACCCAGGTTTATAACACAGCACCTACATGGCAGCTAAGAACCATGTGTAACTCCAGTTACAGGGAATCCAACATCTTCTTTTGACCTCCGAGGTCATTGCATGACATAGGTGCACTTACATACATGCAGACAGTACCCTCATACATTTTTTTAGACCCTGTCTCAAAAAAGACCAAAATAAAATAAAATTTCAGATTTGCCATCATTTGCCTAATTATAAAATTAAAATATGATGAAAAACTCAAGATTAGTTATACTTGAGGGTTTTGTTTTGTTTTGTACTTTTTGAGACAGGGTCTCCCTATAGCCCCAACTGGCCTGGAACTCACTTTGAAGACCAGGCTGGCCTCGAACTCAGAAATCTGCCTGCCTCTGCCTCCCAAGCGCTAGGATTAAAGACATGCGCCACCATGCCCGACTTAAAGATGGTGGGTGCTGGGAATTAAAGACATGCCATGGGTGGGTGCTGGGAATCAAACCCAGGTCCTCTGCAAGAGCAGTTGGTGCTCTTAATGGCTGAGCCATCTCTCCAGCCCCTTGAGGTTTTCTAAATTATGGGATTGAAGGGGTATGCATAACATAATTTTAAATCTTTTTTTTATAAGTTCAGGGCTGGAACCACATGGGGCATACCCTATATCAAAACAAAAATAAAACAAAAGGTTTAGGGTTGGAGCGTATACAAGGCCCCAGCATCTCTCTCTCTCTTTCTCTCTCTCTCTCTCTCACACCACACACACACACACACACACGCATATTTTTTAAAATAAAATTTTAAAACATTCAATGGAGGTCCAGGGGCTGGAGAGATGGCTCAGCAGAGGTTTAGAGCACTCGCTGCTCTTGCAGAGGACCCAAGTTCAGTTCCCAGCCCCCGTGTTAGGTAACTTTACAACAGCCTGTAACTCCAGCTACAGGAGATCTAGGACCCTCTTCTGGCCTCCCTGGATACCCACACAGACTACATTTACCCACATAGACACACATACATACATATAAGTAAAAATAATTTTATAACTTTTTTGTTTTGGGGAGATGGAGTGTCCATTAAAGGCCAGGACTGCATGTCCAGCTCTTTAAACTACTTTTTAAAAATTCATGGGGCTGGAGAGATGGCCTAGCAGTTAAGAGCTCTGACTGCTCTTGCAGAGGACCTGGGTTCGATCCCCAGCACCCACCTGGTGGCTGAGAACCGTCTTTAACTCCAGTTCCAGGGGAATCCGACACCCTCTTCTGACCTCTGCAACATTGCACGACATGGGTGCACAGACCTACATGCAGACAGTACATTCATACACATACAAAAAAAAAAAATTCAGTCAGAGCTGGGTGTGGTGGTGCAGTCCTTTCATCCCGGCCCTTGTGAGGCAGAGACAGGTGGATCTCTGTGAGTTCAAGGCCAGCCTGGTCTACATAGTGAGTTCCAGGACAGCTGGGGCTACAGGGAGACCCTGTCTCAAAAAGACCAAAATAAATAGATAGATAGAAGATAGATAGATAGATAGATAGATAGATAGATAGATAGATAGATAGATAAAATAATAAAATAAAATTCAGTCAGGGCTGGAAAGGTGGCTCAGCAGTTAAGAACACTTTTTTTTTAACTTCTCATGTGTATGAGTGTACTGTCTGCATGTAGGTAGGTGCACCCATGTCACACATGCTGTGGATGTCAGAAGAGGGTGTTGGATTCCCTGGAACTGGAGTTAAAGACAGTTCTTAGCCGCCATGTGGGTGCTGGGAATTGAACCCGGGTCCTCTGCAAGAACAGTCAGTGCTCTTAACCTCTGAGCAATCTCTCCAGCCCCATTTTTTTTTGGTCTTTCTTTTGAGACAGGTCTCCCTTTAGTCTCAGCTGGCCTGGAACTTGCTATGTAGACCAGGCTGGCCTTGAACTCACAGAGATCTGCCTGCCTGCCTGCCTGCCTCTGCATCTCAAGTGCTAGGATTAAAGGCACTTTCTCCTCTTCCAGAGGACCTGAGTTTGGCTCCCAGTATCCCATGTAGGGTGGCTCACAGCTACCTGTAACTCCAACTCCAGGAGATCTGACACCACTAGCCTCTATGGCACTCACTTGCACACACACACACACACATACATGTACACATAATTTAAAAAATAAAAATAAATCTTTTAAAAATTCAATCCTTTAGGAGGACAGCAAGTTAGAGGCCAGCTTAAGCTACATAGCAAGATCCTATATCAGAAAAAAAAATTAATATTTACAGTAATTCAAAGATTGGAGACTTGAACCAATATCTGTTTAATTCCAGTGCTTGTTACTTCTCATACCACCCTACCAAAATGCAAATCTTTGTGTGGGCCCATTTCTCTGGGGCTCTGTGGCCATTAACTTACCCTGGCAGAAGCATGCCTGTCTAGACAACTGGTGGAGCAGGTGGCTGGGCTAAGACCAATACTGGAAAATATTGACAATGCCATGTTCAAATGGAAGCCACATTTCAGTAGTGTGGATGGTACTGAAACTATTTTCAATTATTCTACTGAATATTTTATCTGAAATTAAGAAGACAAAACAAGACTGAAGTATTTAGATTTAACTAAAGTACAAAATTTGATTAGCAGCAGGAAGTAGGATAGAATATGTGAAAATACCAGTATAAAAGTTAACATATAGATCTTAAAATACTGATTGTGGACAATACCAATTTAGATACTCCTTAATACTAGAGATGTTCTATATGCACATTTAGTATACTGTCCATGCACACAGATGATCATCCTCTGATCCCAGTGTGTTTTTAAAAAAATAACATTGAACACTAAACCCAAAACACTGTCTAGGAAAGATTATCTAAACCTATTCTCAAATAGCTTAATAAATTTGATCAAATACATTAGATAAGAGGTTAGAAATGATACAGACATCTAAGACAAATGTGGCTTGTTTTTACTTTGATCTACTGCATTTGGAGGAATTCGTTGTTGGATTTAGAAGTGTATAAAATGCCATGGGAGTGGAAAAAGGGGAAGTCTGTTATAACTGTAGAGGGGTGTGGTCTGCCACACTGAAAGGAATAGATAGTAGTTTCATAAAGGACTGATATGATTATGTAGTCTTTGGAACCGGCCCTTACAGCTTGTGTATTTTTCTCTACAGACCTAAGTGTGCCCATGACTACCAGGAACGAGAAAAGCACAGCCTGTGGATTTGGGCATATGCACTCTGACTGCATCTAATCCTTCGGGTAACAATATACCTCCAAGTCGTGTAATCCTAGAGCAGGTACATGGATGCACTAAGTGGTGTGATCAGAGTGAAGATAGATAGCATCACAAGGATTCGTTTGATTATAACAGTAATCCACACCAAGTCAAATAAAGCAGCCAAACGGTTAAAAATGGGGTCTTTAATGAATTTGCTAATCCTAGCAGGCCCTCACAAACATTTCCTGATAGAGTACACCGAATCCAAACGAAGTGGCTTTAATTACATGGAATAATTATTTGATTTCCAGGAAGTTAAAACAGTGCTTTGTATTTAAATAAAAAGTTCTAGACAAGCTGGGAAACTCGAGCAAACCAAGAAAAAAGGTGAAATTGAATTCCTGCCCAGTGATCCAGGACCTCAGCCCCTCTGCAAGCCTGACGCGATTGCCCAGGAGCTCAGGAGAGGGGTGTTGGGACTCGGGCTGGCGGCCTCGGGTGGCTGGCTCGCAGAAGCCTGGCCTTCCCAGACACCCAAAGTCACAGGCGAGCAGGGGCTGCCGAGGGGCTCGACACTCGGCCGCCTGGGCCCCTCGGGCCCGGTGAAGACCCCAGTTTTCGGAAGACAGGCTCTCGTGCCGTCGCCCCCACTTTGCGAGGTGTGTTAAAAGCCGGGGGCCTCTTAACTCAACGGCTTTGGGCGTGAGTGTGGGGTAGGAAGGGGGGGGGAGGCCTGTGGGAGTCTCTTTCGCCTGAGGACTTGGAGACACCTGTGGAAAAGCCAGGCCTTTTTGGCTCCGGCGGCAGCTCCGGTGTGGGGCTGGCTTGGGTTAGACACATGCACACATACACCATAGAGCTCTGCTTTCCCGTAGCAGCTGCAGCCTCTGCCTCTGCCTCTCCCGCCTCAGCCTCTTTGCCCGGCATACACACACATTCAGATTTGCGCGCTGTTTCAATCCTCGGTGACGTGTCCTCGGAGACAGCCAATAGTAAGCGGGCTCTGGTCAGGACAATGGGAGGTATCGGGCCAATGAGCGGGCCCCGTGAGTTGGCGGTAGCCAATAGGAGCCGCGCTGGCTGGAGAGTAATGTTACAGAGCGGAGAGAGTGAGGAGGCTGCGTCTGGCTCCCGCTCTCACAGCCATTGCAGTACATTGAGCTCCATAGAGACAGCGCCGGGGCAAGTGAGAGCCGGACGGGCACTGGGCGACTCTGTGCCTCGCTGAGGGTGAGTCCGGAGCGGCGCGGCGGCGGGGAGAGCGCCTCGGGCAGCTCCCTAGCCCGCGCGGCGGCTAGATCCCCGCGGCCGGGAGCCGGCGGGTCAGGCTCCACACAAAGGCAAATGAGGGGGGACTGTGGGGGGAACTGCGCACGGAGCGAGCCTCTGCCGGGCGCCGGGGACGGTGCCCCGCGCCGAGCCCCGGCCCTCAGGCTGCCTGAGGTGCCGCGAGCCCCGCGCCCCGCGACTCAACAGCCCCGGCGGCGGCCGCGCTGACTGGCGCAAAAAAAATTTTTTTTTTAATTAAAAAAATTTTAACGTGTTTTCAGCCCCCGGGCCGAGCACTCGGGCGGGCGGCGTGCGCGGAGCGCGGCCGGGGCGGGGGGCAGCGGGCAGCGGCGGCGCTTCCCGGCTGCATTGGCGGCCGCAGCACGGAGCCGGGCGCCGGCGGGGAGCGCGGCTGGCCCGCTGGCCGGCCGGGCGGGCAAGCAAGCGGGCGGGCGGGCGGGGCGCCGCTGCGGGCGAGGACGGCGCGGGTGGGCCGGGGGCGGCCGGGCCAGCGGGCCGCGCTCGGGCCGGGCGCGGCGGCGGCGGTGGCGGGGGGGAGCGGCGCCGCTGCGCTCGCTGGAACATGGCTGACTCGGCCCAGCGCTGATGGCTGGAGAGAAAACAAGGCGGGCGGCAGGGCGGGCGGGGGAGCTGGGCGCAGCAGTTCCGAGGCAACTTTTTTTTTCCTCTCTCTTTTCACAGCCCCGCGTTCTCCGTGCGGGGGCGGCGGGGCGCGCGGCCCGCGGAGGGAGACGGACGGGGCCGGGGGGAGGGGAGCCGCGCGCCCCCCGCCCCTCCCCCGCCGCCATGGCGAGTGCGCCGGCGCCCCGCCCGCCGCTCACACACTCACACACACACAGACACACAAAGGGAAGGAGCCATGTTCGCGCTCGCCCTCGCGGCGGCGGCGGCGCAGGCGGGGAAGACGCGCAGCGGCCATTCCGTGCGCCGGCCCCGGCGGCCGCGGGCGGAGCCAGCCCCCATTTCGAGCGGGGCTTCTCCCTGCGCCGCGCCGACAAAATGGGGGCGGCGGAGCGGGCCTGCGGCCTTCCGGGCGCACGTGGCGGCCTCGGGCCCGCCCGGGCTGTGGCCCCCACGCCCCGGTGGCGCCGCGAGCCAAGTTCTGGGGGCGGGGAGTCCGCCCCGCGCGGGAGGCACCCCAACTTTCAGGGACCCGAAAAAACACCCCCGTGGGGGGGCCGCGAGCAGGAGTGGCTTTTGTCCCTCATCCTTGTTTACTCGGAGAAACTTCAGACCGGACGTGTTTAGTCAGAGCAGAAATCCATCTCAGGGCCAAGCCGATAGCCGAGCCGGCTGCCACCGCCTCTCCCCGGCCTGCTCCCGGCGCCCAGACTCGCCTCCTCCCTCCTCCCAGAGAAGTTTTATGTAAAGAGGACATTTTTTCAGATTGGGTAAACTTTTGAGTGCACGGGGCTTTGCCTGCTTGTTTTCTGCCTTGCCTGTTTCAGGCCTCGGTTCCTGAGGGTCTGCGCAGGCACTCAGCCTTGTGATTGCACAGTCCAAGTGGCATGGCAGGGTGAAATTTTTTTAGCATTTGGGTTTGCCGGTTAAAAAATGGTTTTTCAGATTTAAAAATCGTCTTAATTGAACGGTTAAGCAACCGTTCTGAATAGACGGGCAGCTAGATGACACATAGAATGGCTGTGTCTCCACTGAGCACACCGGAGGACCGGTTTTTAGTTTGTTTCTTTTGCTTGGCATAGCCACTTCTAGGAATTGGCTAGGGTTGCTGTGTCGTCTCCCTTCACCACTGTGTTAAATAACCTGCACCTTGGGTTTTCCTTGCCCCCTAAGCACTTTTAAGCTTGTAAATCTAATAATTTATTTACTAACATCCAACACCTTATTTTAGAAAAACAACTAAACATGGGCAAAGGCGATCCTAAGAAGCCGAGAGGCAAAATGTCATCATATGCATTCTTTGTGCAAACTTGCCGGGAGGAGCACAAGAAGAAGCACCCTGATGCTTCGGTCAACTTCTCAGAGTTTTCTAAGAAGTGCTCAGAGAGGTGGAAGGTAAGGGTTTTAGAGACACAAGGTAATAATAACCAGTAATTTCCAAATTAGGATGAAAGGGTCTAACTAGCTGTTCTCATAATGTGGGGCTATTAAATAGCCAAGGGCATTTTTTTATTTGTTTAATGCTTTAGGATAATTGATTAAAATTTCCATGTCAAGTTTACAAATAACTTTTTCTAGACCATGTCTGCTAAAGAAAAAGGAAAGTTTGAGGACATGGCAAAGGCGGACAAGGCCCGTTATGAAAGAGAAATGAAAACCTATATCCCTCCCAAAGGGGAAACAAAAAAGAAGTTCAAAGATCCCAATGCACCCAAGAGGCCTCCGTAAGTACTCACATTTTATTTCGAAGCATGTTTTATAGAAGTTGTTTAGCCAGCCACTTGTGATTGGCTCAGGTGGTGTGTGTGTGTGTGTGTGTGCGCGCGCGCGCATGCGCACATTTAAGTATCAAAAATACAATTTATGTTGGGTGGGAGTGTTTAGCCAGAGCATTTGAATTGAGGTACTTGTTTTCTTTGCACAATGTCTCCTATGATTTTGACCCTTTTATGTCTTTTTAAATGCATCACATAATTTGCAGGATATTCTGGAGGATGTATGTGGTTAGAGATTTGCACCCTGTTCATTGCATGGTAGAAATGAGTAGAAATGAGTGGGTATTTGCTTTTGTGATTTGTTAACTTAAAATTGTAAAGTTAAATTTCTCTTTTTCTCTTTAGTTCGGCTTTCTTCTTGTTCTGCTCTGAGTATCGCCCCAAAATCAAAGGAGAGCATCCTGGCTTATCTATTGGTGATGTTGCAAAGAAACTGGGAGAGATGTGGAACAACACTGCTGCAGATGACAAGCAGCCTTATGAAAAGAAGGCCGCTAAGCTGAAGGAGAAATACGAAAAGGTAAGGAGTTGTGGGTATGCTTGCTGCAGAGTGAAAGGAATGCCAGATAGTTGGTGGTGATTATACTTGATACCTCATCTTAATGTCTTGTTTTCTTGCAGATTTTGGGCAAATTGTTTTTAGTTCAGTACCCACATGGACTTATTTTTCAAAGAACATGAAAGCCCAATACATTGTTAATATTTCTTAATATAATGGAGTTGAGCCATAGGCCATACATTTAAGCTGCTTTTTAGTTTTATTATCTCAAAATTGGGGAGAATTTTCAGTTTTCAAATGGTCAGTCATATAGCACAAAAATAGATTGGACAAAGTAATGCAGCCTGTCCTTTATGTAAACATTTGTTGGCATTTATGTTCTTTTAAATACCTCCCAAAAATTACTGAAATTTTCAAGCCTGCCAAGTAAGTTTATACTTACTGAAGATGTATAGGAAAGCTATAATTCGGAAGCTATAATTCCTGTACTTCAAATGGAAGTACTCATGCTTAAAATTTAGTTTTCTTTAGTCATTTCTTTCAAAAGTTTATTTTTAAATGTTAATATGAGTACATGCTTATTAACAAATTATCTCCTCTGGTTTTCTGCTGTGGATTGGGGTTTGCTTAGGAACCTGTAGAATGCTGTTTTGCATTCAGAAGGTGGCAGTGTCTACCCTTTAATCAAAGTCTCTGCATTCTAGCTTTAATAAACAAGAAATAGGATGTGGTACATGATTGTACCTCAGTGAGGCATAACAACGCAAATATTAGGCTGTGCCATTTTGTATGTTACAGATAGGTAATTGTTAAGAGGGTTTTTTTTGTGTGTGCACTTTTCCCAAGTTCTGGTTATTTATGAAAATGCTAACCTGGGGCTGGGCTGTAGATGTCTGTGAAGTTTTGCTGCGTTGTATTTCTCCTCTAACAGTTGTTACCTTTCCTGTCGTTTTTCTCCCTTCCCTTTGTTTTGGAAGGATATTGCTGCCTACAGAGCTAAAGGAAAACCCGATGCTGCAAAAAAGGGAGTTGTGAAGGCTGAAAAGAGCAAGAAAAAGAAGGAAGAGGAGGAAGATGAAGAAGATGAAGAGGATGAGGAAGAGGAGGAAGATGAAGAAGATGAAGATGAAGAAGAAGATGATGATGATGAATAAGTTTGTTCTAGCGCAGTTTTTTTTTTTCTTGTCTATAAAGCATTTAACCCCCCTGTACACAACTCACTCCTTTTAAAGAAAAAAATTGAAATGTAAGGCTGTGTAAGATTTGTTTTTAAACTGTACAGTGTCTTTTTTTGTATAGTTAACACACTACCGAATGTGTCTTTAGATAGCCCTCTCCTGGTGGTATCTTCAATAGCCACTAACCTTGCCTGGTACAGTATGGGGGTTGTAAATTGGCGTGGAAATTTAAAGCAGGTTCTTGTTGGTGCACAGCACAAATTAGTTATATATGGGGACGGTAGTTTTTTTCATCTTCAGTTGTCTCTGATGCAGCTTATACGAAAATAATTGTTCTGTTAACTGAATACCACTCTGTAATTGCAAAAAAAATTGCAGCTGTTTTGTTGACATTCTGAATGCTTCTAAGTAAATACAATTTTTTTTATTAGTATTGTTGTCCTTTTCATAGGTCTGAAATTTTTCTTCTTGAGGGGAAGCTAGTCTTTTGCTTTTGCCCATTTGGGTCACAATTTATTGCAGTGTTTATCTCTTCATATAGTTAGCTGACAAAATGCTTTTGTCTACACATCCTGCATATTGTGATGAGGGTAATAAAAAGTTGAACATTTTCACCATAACTGAAGCTCAGAAATCTTGGATTGGTAGGAAATTTTACATAGCCCCTTAATAGTCAAAAAATTGAGTCTATTCACAGTATGGGATTATTAGAATCAGACAATTTGAAGTCTGTCCTTGAAGGACTAAGTAGAAAAGTATGTTCTAATCTTTACACAAGGACTCTGTATTCTCTAACTACCATTACCATGTAATGGCTGTTGTATTCTGCAGTTCCCCTATGAAAGACCTGAGAATGTATCCCCCAAAGCGTGAGCTTAAAATACAAGATTGCCATGTTAAACTTTATGTTAACTTTAGACCCAGGGAAGGCTCTGAAAATGCTGGCTATGATGCCTTTTCCTACTTAACTAAACATGGATTGCTCAGGAAACTTGAGTATTTTTAATTAGCTGGGCCAACTTTTATTGCAGTTATGCCACATTTAAAGTTTTAAAGTAGGGTATATTTTCCTATATTGTGATTTGTCCCTTTATGAATCAGACACAGGAAAAGAAGATGAACTTTGCATCTTAGTGTCAGTTGCCCAATTTGCTTTTTCTCTATAAAACCCAAACTCATTCATTAGAGTCATGTTTATCTACTTAGCAGTTTAGGGAACAATTTGGCAATTTTGTGGTTTTGAGATTATGTTCTCTTAAAGTGCCAGTGTTTTAAAATAGCGTTCTTGTCATTTTACGCGCTTTTGTGGTGGAGTGCTGTTTTGTTATATAATTTTGACTTGGATTCCTTCCATTTGCATTTGTTTATGTAATTTGAGAAGGAATACTGAACATCTGAGTCCTGGATGATGCTAATAAACTAATAATTACAGAGGTTTTAAATGTTAGTTAAATGGCTTTCACTTTAAGGATTTGAGATTTTTGTCACATTTCATTTCCAATAGTACCTGGCAGCAGACACCTTTAAAATGAGCATAGGGGCTTTTTTTCCCTTTAAAAAATACTTTATGCTGGGGCTGGTGAGATGGCTCAGTGGGTAAGAATGACAACCTGAGTTCAACCCTGGAACCCACAGTGGATGAAGGGGAAACCATCTCCCTATAAGTCCTCTGACCACATGGTTAGCTGCATGCAGAATAGTAAATTTAACGATTTATGCTCATAAATAGGTTAATGGGCTGACAGAAACAGATTTTTGTCAAACATCCCAAGTACTATATATGTATGAAGAAAAATTAATTTTGTGTTTGGACAATAGCCAAACTAGTTTTTTTTTTTTTTAAGATCAAGTACAGTAGGTGGACAGGGTCGGTGTCAAAGGACAGTCTCCTAAGCCAAAGGAGGGCTGCAGTTCTCTCAATTACAAACGAATGAAAAGGAAGTGATTTATTGGGAGTTTTTCGTACTCTGTTAACATCTATTTGCCAGTAAGTGATCCATTTAAAAGTGAACTCTGCCTCAAAGGAAACTTCAGCGGGGTGGGTCCTGACAACTACCCTTTGAAAGATAATGGGAACAGTTTGGGTTGGTTAACTGGCTTCAGATCTTGACAAGAAAAGGAACAAAAAGCCTTATAAATATGAAAGTTCTGTTTAGTGTCCAAGCACTATCTCCTGCAACTGGGTGTTTGGGTCCAAATTTTTAAGGGATGAAAGGGAGTGGAAATATTTAGATGAAGTATCAAGCTGTAAACATTTTGAAAAGGCCCAATGGTGTTTAAGACCAAGACATTTCGATCCTGAGTTTCTGTATTTCATCTGGGTGTTTTTTGGTGGTTTTTTTTTTTTTTTTTTTTTTTTTCTTTTCAAGACAGGATCTCCCTGGAGCTTGAGATGTAGACCAGGCTGGCCTTGAACTCACAAAAATCTGCCTGCCTCTGCCTCCCAAGTGCTAGGATTAAAGGCATGCACCACCACTTCTGGCTTCTGGGTTTTGTTTTTAAGGGTCCCATGTAGCCCAGGCTATCTTTGAACTGATTGATCTTAGATTACAAGACCTCAAGCTCTGTCCTGTTTTAGCTTCCCAAAGATTGGGGTATATAATACAGTCATGTGAGTCACCACACTTGGCAGTGTTTGTTAAAAGTGAAATTGGGGGCTGGAGAGATGGCTCAGCAGTTAAGAGTCTTACAGAGGACCCACGTTCAATTGCCAGCACCCACAGGCGTGGCTAAAAACCATCTTTAACTCCAGTGCCGGCAGAATCCAGACACCGTCGACTGACCTCTGAAGCATTGCACCACACTGGTGGACCTACTTAAATGCAGACAGTACACTCATACATGTAAAATAATTTTAAAAAGTTTAAAAGTAAAATCTGGAAAATGAAATGTGTGTGTACTCTGGGGGCAAAATCTGATGAATATAGGGAACTGTTTAGGAAATTGACTGTCGCTCAGATGGTCCAGCATACTGAGAACTATACAGGAGAGAGACTACCAGTTTTTGAATGCAGAATGTGGCCAAGCCCAGATCTAGATACGATTGATAGAACACACCTGCTAAGCCTATGATAGCTTTATATCAGTATCAGTCAAGCCCTGTATGATAGTGGAGGATTACTGCAAATCTGTATACATCACAAACTAAGTCTAAACTGTAAGTGTGAACCACTAGTAAGTAAGGAGTCTTATTAATAAGGGACTGTGACAAGTTCAATGTAAGCCTATTTTTCTGTTTACATCACTCTGTGACCCTTGAGATAGTTTTTAATAACTGGATAAAAGCCAGAAAACAGTTTGGATAGCTATCCAAAGAAATAAGGTGCTCCTTTCCATGTCCCTAATAGCAGTGAACATGGACCACAGTTTGGGAAATTCCCTGGAACTCAGCCAAGTTGCTTCCTGTAGTACAGGCAAAATGTTGCTCGGCTCTAGCAATGTGTCTCATTATCCGGAGTGGCACAGAAACACCACACGGTGTTATGATGTCCCACACAAGTGGTTTCAGTTCCAAGTAGATATCACTAGGAGGAAATGATCACACCGTTAGGCACGGTCATTCATGTGGACCTTCCAAATAGCTGAGTTTATTGAACACCAACTGAAAAGGAGGAAGAAGTAATATAGTTATGGAATAGTAGAAAAAATCTACAGAATAGTGGGCAAAGTACTTAAGAGACTGGAATCCAGGGAAAGCACATCAGTGAAGGGGTTGGAGCTGGAGCGTGGTAGTGAAGTGTGGGCTTGAAGTCTTCTAAGGCCCTGGCTTTAGATTCCTGACACCAAAAGAAAAACCAGGGAAAAGGGAATTACAGAGATTATGTTTTTAGTTGTTTTTATTTTCTGTGTATGAGTGTTTTGCCTATATGTATGTAAGTGTACCCATGCCATACAAAGCCCACAGAGGCCAGTAGAGGGCACTGGATCCCCTGGAATTGAAGTTATGGATGGTTGTTAGCTGCCTTGTTGCTGGGAATTGAACTGTGGTCGGTCCAGAAGAGCAGTCAGCACTCTTAACCACTGAGCCATCTCTCCAACCCCTTCCTCCTTATGAATGTTTACAGTAGAGTCTTTTTTTTTTAATTTTTATTTATTTCTGTATGTGTATGAATGTACTGTCTGCATGCAAGTTTGTGCACCCGTGCCGTGCAATGCCGCAGAGGTCAGAAGAGGGTCTCAGATTCCCCTGGAACTGGAGTTCTCCTGGAATTGGAGTTTCGGACAGTTCTCGGCCGCCATGTGGGTGCTGGGGACCGAACCCGGGTCCTCTGCAAGAGTGGTCGGTGCTCTCAACCGCTAGGCCATCTCTCCAGCCCGAGTCTTTTTTTTTTTTTTAATATGTGTGAGTGTTCTGCTTACATGTATGTAAGTGTATCTGTGTCATGCAATACATGCAGAATCCAGAAGAAGGCATCAATCCTGTGGAACTGGAGTTACGAAGAATTTTTGCTATGTGGATGCTGGGAGCTGAACCTGGGTCCTCTTCAGTGCTCTTTTTTTTTTTCAGACAGCTCCTTTTTTAAAAAAAAATTTATTATTGTTATTGGTCCTTTTTTTGTTGTTGTTATTGGTCCTTTTGAGACAGGGTTTCCCTGTAGTCCCAGCTGTCCTGGAACTCTCTATTATTATTTTTTTCAGACAGCCTCTCTTTTTTAAAAAATTTATTATTATTATTATTATTATTATTATTATTGGTCTTTTTGAGACAGGGTTTCCCTGTAGTCCCAGCTGTCCTGGAACTCTCTATGTAGACTGGGCTGGCTTTGAACTCACAGAAATCTGCCTGCCTCTGCCTCCCAAGTGCCTAGGATTAAAGCGTGTGCCACGATACCCAGTTTACATGTATTATTTTTTTTTATTTTATATGTATGAATGTATTGCTTGCATATGTGTAAGTTACCCACATCATGAAAAGCCCACGGAGGCCAGAAGGGGACACTGGATCCCCTGGAACTGGAGTTACAGATGGCTGTTTGCAGCCGTGCGGGTGGCAGGAATCCTAACTGCAGAGCCACCTGTCCAGCTCCCTCTCTGTTTTTTGAGCCAGGGTCTCTTGTGGCCGAGGATGGCCTTGAACTCACTATGTAGCTAAAAATGGCCTTGAAGTTCTTACTGCCTCTGTCTCAAAAGTTCAGGATTCAGTAGTAACACCACACCTGGTTTATTTTATTCTGTGGTCACATAATTGGACATACAAATAACCTTCCATAATGTAACTCACTGATTGGTTCACTCCCTTAATGACACATTCACACCCTTTCCTGTTCTGTTTTGTTGCCATTTCTAACACTAGTGCAGTGAACATCTGTATTTTCTCTCAGTAGATCTTCAGGATAAATACTTCAAAGTTGAATTACTGAGTCAAAAGATGCTTGGGTTTAACATTTTGGCGATTACTGGTGATGAGTTGCCCCCTACCCCCACCCCAGGAGTCAAACATTTTAACAGTGTCAAACATTTTAACAATCACTTTACAACAAATTAAGATTTTTACTAGTTATTCTTTGGCACCATGAAAGAAGTCGTTTTAGGTGGGTGTGGTGACACACACCTTTGATCCTAGCACTTGAGAGTCAGAGGCAGGCAGATCTCTGTGAGTTCAAGGCCAGCCTGGTCTACACAGTGAGTTCAGGACTGCTGGGGCTGCAAGGAGACCCTGTCTCAAAAATACCAAAAACAAAACAAAACCAAAAACCAAACAAAAATAAATGCAAAACCAGTAGGTGGCTACATGCTAGGAGTTTTTGCCATAACTAAATAGCCACCGAATGGAATCTAGGAGCTTCCTTCCGATTTTGGCGTCCTTTATCTTAAATGGAAGCTTCTGGTAGATTCCATTCCTGCCTGGGGCTTGCCTTTTCTAGCTGAGATGCTTCAGGTTTGGAAGTTTGGCAACAGGTTAGAATTAAAGGACTTTGTAGGCCAGATTCTATCCATCAGGGGATGGCTATTTGTGAAGGTGAAATAGACCCTAACTTCGTTCCTTCCCTGGGAATGGCACTTCAGGGTGGGTACAAATTCCATAAGTCTATTTATTTGTTTGTTTTGTTTGTTTGTCTTTTTGAGACCGGTTCTTCCTGTAGTCCCAGCTGTACTATGTAGACCAGGCTGGCCTTGTAGATCTGCCTGCCTCTGCCTCCCAAGTGCTGGGATTAAAAGTATGCGCCACCACACCCAGCTTCAATAACTGTAGGTTTAAAGAGGAATTAAGCTTAGTTGCTTAGATTTGCATAGAATCACTAATGAGAAGCTTTACTATAACTTTAGGTTATTGGTTTCAATTAGAGTCCTTTTTTAAAAGTTACATGTGTGTTGGGGCTGGAGAGATGGCTCAGGAGTTAAGAGCACCAACTGTTCTTGCAGAGGACCCAGGTTTGATTCCCAGCACCCACATGGCGCCTGAGAACTGTCTTTAACTCCAGTTCCAGGGGTATCTGACACTCTCTTCTGACCTCTGCAGCATTCTGAGACACGGGTGCACCAACCTACTTGCAGACAGTACACTCATACACATAAAAAAATTATAAAAATAGCTTTAAAAAAAGTTACATGTGTGTATATGTGCATGCATTGCACAGCACACGTGGAGGTCAGAGGACAATTTGTGGGAGCCAGTTTTCTCCTTCCATAAAGTGCCTTTATACACTGAGTCATCTGACCACCCCAAGATCATGTTTTAAAGTAATCTAGGGGCTGGAGAGATGGCCTAGTGGTTAAGAGCGCCGAATGCTCTTGCAGAGGACCCGGGTTCGATCCCCAGCACCCACATGGTGGCTGAGAACCATCTTTAACTCCAGTTCCAGGGGAATCCAATGCCCTCTTCTGACCTCCGCGGCATTGCATGACACAGGTGCACAAACCTACATGCAGACAGTACATTCATATACATTAAAAAAAAAGTTCTAAAAAAAATTCCTTCATTATAAAAAAAATAATCTAAACAGTGAAGTAAGAAAATACAAAATCCTAAAACAAAACACGTTACCTTTTGGTCATGAGAGAGTATTAAAGGTAAAGAAATAAGATGGTCAATTTTGTTGTTGTTGGCTTTTTGTTTTGTGATTTTATTTTACTGTTTAGTTGAGGTAGGCTGGTCAGGAACTCAC
>VZQC01007071.1:163709-196937 GCA_009823505.1 Rhizomys pruinosus
CACACACACACACACACACACACACATTCACAGACACACAATGAAGACAACTTATATAGTCTAAGTAAGGAGACTCAGGAGAGAAGATTTAGGTACAGTGGCTAGGGTATGCAGTTCATGCTGTGAGGCTGGGTTAAGTCTCCCAGGAATGTGTACAGATAGATGGAACAGAGGGGTCTTGGGGTCAAGGCCCTGGGCTTAGCAGTATTTCGAATTTAATATGGCAGGGTGTGGATATAGTTGTCTGTCAAGGAGTGACCAGTGAGGAAGAAGGAAGATCAAGAGGGTGGGATAGCATAGAAACCATCAAAAGACTTGTGTTATCTTTTGTGTGTATGTGGTATATGCATGTATGCAATGTGTGTGTGGATGTACTCACTAGTCACAGTGTGGGTACATGGGGAGGCCAGAGGGATATTTTCTTTAACCATTTTATTTATTTATTTATTTATTTATTTATTTATTTATTTATTTATTTATTTGTATGAGTGTACTGTCTGCATGTAGGTCTGTGCACCCATGTTGTGCAATGCCGCGGAGGTCAGAAGAGGGTGTCGGATTCCCCTGGAACTGGAGTTCTCCTGGAATTGGAGTTACAGACAGTTCTCAGCCGCCATGTGGGCACTGGGGATCGAACCTGGGTCCTCTGCAAGAGCAGTCGGTGCTCTTAACCACTAGGTCATCTCTCTAGCCCTAGCCTTAACCATTTTAAAGTGAGCAATTCGGTGGTAACTTGCATATTCTCAGTGTCCTGCAATATTTCCATCATTGCAGGAGGAAGCCCTGCACCATAATTCCTTACTCTCTTTTTATCCACTTGGTGCCATCTCTGTGGCTTTATCTTTTGAATATTTCATATAAATGCAATCACACATGCTTTTTGTTTGTTTCTTTCATGCACCACACATACACACACATGTATGTATGTATGTATGTATGTATGTATGTATGGTATGTTGGGTCTCCTTGTATACCCAGCTGGCCTAGAAATTGCTATGTAGACCAAGCTGGTCCTGATCTCACAGAAATCCATCTGGCTCTCCTAAGTGCCAGAGTAAAAAGTGTTCACCACCACACCCAGCCAATGTTAGCATATTTTACTGTTTATGTACAATGTAGTGTGTATTAGCACTTTAGACCACAGTGTGCATGTGTGTGTATGAGAGAGACATACACACAGAGAGACAGAGAGAGCAGAGACAGAGAGACTGGGGACTGAACCTAGGGTCTCCCATATGCTAGGTAAGTACTCTGTATCCCTGGGCCTTCATTCCATTAAAAAAATTACTTTTGGGGGTCTGGAGAGATGGCTCAGCAATTAAGAGCACTGTCTGCTCTTGCAGAGGACCCAGGTTCGATTCCCAGCACCCACCTGGCAGCTAAGAACTGTCTTAGGCTGGTGCAGGCCTTTAATCCCAGCACTCAGGAGGCAGAGGCAGGCGGATCTCTGCGAGTTCAAGGCCAGCCTGGTCTACATAGCAAGCTACAAGCCAGCTGGGACTAAAGGGAGACCCTGTCTCAAAAAGACCAAAAAAAAAATCAGTTTTGTTTTTGTTTACTTATGTGTCTCGTGTGTACGTGCACATGAGTGCTGTGCCATGCCCATGGAGGCCAGAAGAGAGCGCCAGAGCCCCTGGAGCTGCAGTTTCAAGTGGTTGTGAACCGCCTGATATGGGTGCTGGGAACTGAACTCAGGTCCTCTGGAAGAGCAGCAGCAAGTGCTCTTAACTGCTGAGCCATCTTTCCAGTACTCCTCCTCCTTTTTAAATTTATTTTCATACTTTACTCCTTTAAAAAAATGTTTATTTTTATTTTATGTGTATGAGTGTATTTCCTGCATAGATGTAAGTGCACCTATGTCATGCAATGCCCATGAGATCAGAAGACGGTGTCAGATTCCCCTGGAACTGGTGTTATGGATGGTCGTTAGCCACCATATGAGTGCTGGGAATTGGACCCAGGTCCTCTACAAGAGTAGCCAGTGCTCTTAACTGGTGAACCATTTCTTCAGCCCCTACTTTACTCCTTTTTAAGGCTGAATAACATCATATTTTATGTATATACTAAAATTCTTTGATCCACTTACCCACTAATGAGCAGTTGAGTTCTTTTCACCTTTTGGCTCATGTGACTAGTGCTGCTATGAATATCATATACCTGTGTTTGTTGAGGTCCCTTTCTTCATTCCTCAGATATTATCTAAGGGTGTACTTGCTGGATCATATAGTAATTCTCTGCCTAACTTTTTTCTAATGAGAGTGTTTCTGCCTAACTTTTTTCTAATGAGAGTGTTTGTGTGCTTGTATGTGTATGTGTGCCATGTGTGTGCTTGTATGTGTATGTGTGTCATGTGTGTGCTTGGTGCCAGCAAAGAACAGAAGAAGGCATCAGATCCTCTGAAACTGGAGTTACAAGCAGTTGTCAGCCACCATGTGGGCACCAGGAACTGAACCTTGTCCTCTGCAAGAGCAGCCAGTGCTCTTAACTGCTGTCCGGCCCCTCTACATTTATGTGTGTGTGTGTGTGTGTGTGTGTGTGTGTGTGTGTGTGTGTGTGTGTGTGGTCTTTTTGAGACCCCATGTGGCCTGGAATTTGCTATATAGACCAAGCTGGCCTCCATCTCACAGAGATCCTCCAGCTTCTGCCTCCCAAGTGCTGAGACTAAAGGCATGCACCACCATGCCCTGCTCCCTCTATCTTTTGAGGAAGCATAGAATTGTGTACCATAGCAGCTACATATTTTCAATTATTCCCACCAGCCATATATGAAGGTTTAACCTTCTCCACCTTGCCTACATTTCCGATTTTCTCATTTAAAAGAAAATCTCAAATTAGACTTTTATTTATTTGTGTGTGGAGTTATGTGGGGGTGGATATGTACCCTGGCGTGCCTTTGGGGATCAGAGAACAGCTTTCAGACGTTGTCCTTGCCTTCTACCATGTAGGTCCTGTAGATTGAATTCAAATCATCAGGCTTGGTGACAATACCTTTACCCACTGAGCCAACTTCTCAGTCCCTTATTTTCTGATTTTTTTTTAATTATAAAAATCTTAGGGGCTGGAGAGATAGCCTAGCGGTTAAGAGCACCGACTGCTCTTGCAGAGGGCCCGGGTTCAATCCCTGGCACCCGCATGGCGGCTAAGAACCGTCTGTAACTCCAATTCCAGGAGAACTCCAGTTCCAGGGGAATCCAACACCCTCTTCTGACCTCCGCGGCATTGCATGACACGGGTGCACAAACCTACATGCAGACAGTACATTCATACACATACAAAAAAAAAAACTTAGTGGGAGCCGGGCGTGGTGGTGCAGGCCTGTAGTCCCAGCATTTGGGAGGCAGAGGCAGGAGAATCTCTGTGAGTTCAAGTTCAGTCTGGTCTACATGGGGAGTTCCAGGCCATCTGTGGCTACAGGGAGACAAAAAAAAAAAAATCTTAGTGGGTATGAGGTGTATTTCACTGTGGGTTTGAGCTGTTTTTTGGGGGTTTTTTGTCTTTTTGAGACAGGGTCTCCCTGTAGCTTTGACTGTCCTGAAACTCACTCTGTAGACCAGGCTGGCCTTGAACTCACAGAGATCCACCTGCCTCTGCCTCCCAAGTGCTAGGATTAAAGGCGCCACCACACCCGGCTGAGTTGTGTATCTTAACGCAACTCTCTTAATGCCTTCAGCATCTATTTGTATAGCTTTTTGAAGTACTAATTTCCTATCCCATATTTAAATAGTCTAACATATGTGTATTTCTCTTATCAAAGTGGTGATATATTTACCTTCTATTCACAAGCTCCATTGTATGCTTAGCAATATCTTGTTTGTTTTGTGGTTCTAGAGATGGAAACCCAAGGCCTCCCCCACGCTCAGCAAGCACTCTACCATTGAGTCCCAACCCCAACACTCACTGTATTTTCATATTCCACACTGTATCATTTCTAATGCCTTTGAGACATTCCACTGGATAAGCTGGAAAAACACAACTCTCTCCTCAAAGAGGATAACAGTTATTCTGCAGCCAAATATGAGTGACCATTACCTTAGCACAGATTTAGATAACCCTAAATTTCATGTTCCAACGAGGTAGCAATTTCATGGAGCTTTTAGAGCAGAAGAAGGTCATAAATACACTTTTTCAAATATAACAATGGAAAAACAAAAATCAATAACAACAACAAAAAAAAACCCAAATATAACAATGAAGACATCTGAGGCTGGTTACATAGAAAAGCAGGGGAACCTCTAGGCCACAGATGCAATATCATGACACTCTTAACTTCGGGGTTGGTAGAAGCTAGTGGTCTACTAAATCAATACACTTCAAATGTTCCATCTGGTAGTCACAAGGATGTTAGGTCAGACAGAGGTGGAAAAGGAGAAGCAAATAGGAGGCCTAAAGATAGCCTAAGAAATTTTAATTAGGCTCTGGATCTATAACATTCCAATCTCTCCACAATCACTGAAATTCTAATGAGCTCATCAGCCTTGGAGAGGCTTCAGTGAAAAGTCCAGCTACTTTCTAGGACCTTTCATTCACAGGGTTAAAATACCAGGCATGATTTCCTTAGACCTGTATTATTAGACATTTAGAAGGTTTGTGATTGATTTTTTTTTTTTTTTTTGGTGTTTTTGAGACAGGGTTTCCCTGTAGCCCCAGCTGTCCTGGAACTCACTCTGTAGACCAGGCTGGCCTCGAACTCACAAAGATCCGCCTGCCTCTGCCTCCCAAGTTGCTAGGATTAAAGGCTTGTGCCACCACGCCCAGCTTTATTTTTGTCTTTTCAAGACGGGGTCCCCCTGTAGCCCCAGCTGTCTTGGAACTCCCTATGTAAACCAGGCTGGCCTTGAACTCACAGAGATCCACCTGCCTCTACCTCCTGTACTGGGATTAAAGGCGTGGGCTACTACTCCTGGGTGTGTTTTTTTTTCTTTTTAACTACTATAAATGAGGCTAAGATGACTGTCCCCTCCTTATACTCATACCATCCTGTATGATTATCTTATTATGGTACAAATGTGTTCCAAAATGTGGAGTGGCTGAGTCAAAGGGTATGATGGTTGGCACTGTCCATTTGATGGGACTTGGAGACACGTTTCCTGGCATGTCTGTAAGGCTGTTTCCAGGAAGGTTTAGCTAAGGAGGGAAGACCCTTTCTAAATGTAGGTGGCACCATCTCATGGGTTGGGATTAAGACTGAATAAAAGGAGGAAAGGAGGAAGTCAGAGCACCAGCATCTTTCTCCGTTCGGACTCTGGGCGAGCAGCTGCTTCAAACTCCTGTCACCACAGCTAGAGACTCGTTCACTACCACACCTTCTCCACCATGATGGTCTACCCTCAAACCATGAGTCACAACAAAACTTTTATTCCTTTTGTCAGGTACTTTGACAAAGCAACAAGAAAAATAACTAATGCAAAGGGAGACCTGTATTTGGTGGGTTTCACTAAAACTGTTTTCATACAAATTTTCATCTGAATGGAGTAACTTTTGAAAACACTATTCAGGTGGCTGGAGAGATGGCTCAGCAATTAGCATCACTGGCTGCTCTTGTAGAGGACCAGGGTTTGATTCCTAGCAGCCACACATGGTAGCTAACAAACAGTTTCTTGGGATCCAACACGGTCTTCTGACCTTCCAGAGCATCACACTGCCTGGGTACATTTACATGCATGCAGACAATACACTCGTACACATAAAATAAAAATAGTGAATAAAATGTAATTTTTAGAAAAGCTATTCAGAGGGGCTAGAGAGATGGCTCAACAGTTAAGAGCACTGATTTCTCTTACAGAAGACCTGGGGTTCAATTCCCAGCACCCACATGGTGGCTAAGAAACATCTTTAACTCTAGTTCCAGGGGAATCCAACACCTTCTTCTGACCTCCGCAGCATTGCACAACACGAGTGCACATACCTATGCAGACAGTACACTCATGCTCATAAAAAAAAGCTATTCAGATAATTTTATATATAAGGGATTGTGCTGGATAGCTTTAGTGTCAACTTGACACACTTGGGTTGAGGGAGCCTCAGTTGGGGAATTGGCTCCATTGGATTGGCCTGTGGCCACATCTGTGGAGTATTGTCTGATTGTCAGGCAATATGGGAGGGCCCAGCCCACAATGAGTAGTGCCACCCTGGGCAGGTTGTTGTGTACCATACAAGAGGGCAGGCTGGGCATGAGCCAAGGGAGGCAAGCCATGACAGCATCTCCTCCATGTGTCCGTTGCTTCAGCTTCCTCCTCCAGGTCCTTCCCCCTGAGTTCCTGCCTTGGGCTCCCCTGAGTGATGAACTGTGCCCAGGAGAGTGTAAGCTGAATGAAACCCTTTCCTCCCCAAGTTGGTGTCGGTCAGAGTGGTGTTTTGTCAAGCAATGGAAGACAACTAGAACAGAAATTGGTTACCAAGAGTGGGTATTGCTGTGACAGACTGACCTTGGTGTTTTGGGGAAAGATTGTGGAGCGGTTTGGAACTTTGGGCTGGGAAGATCATTGAATGCCTAAAGATGTTTGCTGTGGAGCTTGGAGCAGTTTTGCTGAACGATTTGGTAGAAGTGGCAGGCCTGGCTTGTGAAGTTTCTAGTTTCAAAGGGAGCAGAGATCATCAGGACTGTTTAATCTGGGTCTGGTCAGCTGGGGCTCGAAGAATCACTGTAAGTAAAGTAACAATAGACCAGAACTGAAGGTGAAATCTTTGTTGTTCTGGGACATTGATGCTGGTTAGCTGGGGCTGAAAAATCAGCTGTAAGTAACAAGAGACCAACATCACTGTGGTGAAATTTCTGGGAAGAATTTCTTCAGGGTCAGCACACAGAAGCGTGTTCCAGAAGGAGCCGAGCCTCCATCGTCAAGCCAGAAAGCAGCACTTGGTATGTAAAAGTCTCCTATATGGTTCGTATGTGTGTTGAAATTTGAGGGGTCACAGAGAGCAGACCAAGGTTTGGCACTGTGAGAGAGTCAGGAAAATACCATTGGTAAGTGAACATCAGTTGCAGTGAAGACCCCAGGATTGCAGGGGTCATGGAGAGAATCTGAGGCTTTGCACCAGGAGAGGTCAGAAGAGACCTTGTGGAAGGTGCTGCCTCAGTTTTCAGTGGCGACCCCAGCCTTTTTGGAGATGCCAGGACAATGGATACCACCAAGAGCAGCGGCAGGTGTGGAATGGAGTCGGCCTGGTCCTGCGAGATGAGGTCTGTGTGTGTCTGGATGGCAGAGTCAGAGAAGGGGAGCTGCCGAACACCTTTGGAGCCCAGAAGATGTGAGTGAATCCCAGGTGTCCAGCCTGAGCCTAACTTTGCTGGACTTAGGTTTTGTTTGAGAGTGCCTGATTCTTCCTTTGAAATAAGACAGTACTTGTTTTGGATTTTATAGCGGCCCACAGTTAAGAGACTTTTAATAGACTGTGAATTTTTTAGTGTTGGACATTTTAAGGACTGTGGGGGTTTTAAGGTTGTACTGTCTTAGGTTGTGATTAATGTTAACATACATACTTTGGGGATAAGAAACTGGAAAGGTGGTGTTTATAGTGATGTGTTTTGTGTGTCAAGTTGACAAGGTCAATTGTGCTGGATAGCTTTAGTGTCAACTTGACACACTGGGGGGGGATTGCGGAGCCTCATTGGGGACTTGGCTCCATTGGACTGGCCATGTGGCCACACTGTGGAGTATTGTCTGATTGTCGAGCAATGTGGGAGGGCCCAGCCCACAATGAGTAGTGCCACCGTGGGCAGTACTATAGAAGTGCCACCCTGGTGTGTACAGAGTAAGAAGAGGCCAGGCTGGAGCCGGCGTGGTGGTGCATGCCTTTAATCCTAGCACTTGAGAGGCAGAGGCAGAGCGGATCTTTGTGAGTCAAGGCCAGCCTGGTCTACAGAGCGAGTTCCAGGCACAGCTGGGGCTACGGGGGAACCCTATCTCGAAAAACAAAACAAACAAAAAAAAGAAGAGGCAGGCTGGGCATGAGCCAGGGAGCAAGCCAGTGAACAGCCATTCCCCAGGGCCTGTGCTTCAGCTCCTGCCTCCGGGTTCCTGCCCTGAGTTCCTGCCTTGGGCTCCCTGAAGTGATGAACTGTGACCGGGAGATGTAGCTGAATAAAACCCTTTCCTCCCCAAGTTGGGTGTTAGTCAGAGTGTTTTGTCACAGCAATGGAAGACAAACTAGAACAGGGATACATGATAAGGTCATGATTTGTAGGACTATATAAAGATTCGAACCCACAGCAGAGAAATTCGTGGAAGCAGCAATCTTCCAAAGCAAGCAGGTAAACATGCATGAAAAAAACATCCAGGAGATTCACAGGGTAAGGGTCTCCTCTTTATACTTCTGTTATTTTACTACTTTTCAGTTGAAGATTAACAGAAAAAGCTTTTGTATTCAGGTAATTGCAGGACACTGACTGAAGAATGCAAATCAATTGAAACTGGTGCATTGCAATGGCTGGGAAACAAAGTTTGCAAAGCCTTAGCACTTCTTGCTTTTTCTTTTAGTTTTGTAACTTTTTTTTTTTTTTTTTTTTGATCTTTTTGAGAGGGTCTCCCTGCTAGCTGCCTAGCTGTCCTAGAAACTCTCTATGTCGACCGGCTGGCCTGGAACTCACAGAGACTGCCTGCCCTGCCTCCGAGTGCTGGAGTAAAGGTATGGGCCACATCTGGCTTGTAACATCTTTATACTGAACTTCATATATACTAAAACTTACTAGTCAGTAATTGTGTTAGATTTTCTTTCTTTAAATATAGATATTTAAATGAGGCTGAATATATTTTCATACATGTTTTTAGATTTTTATTTTTATTTTATTCTGTAATATTTATTTATTTATTTTTTTAAATATTTTATTTATATAGGTGTGGTGGTGTGGTGGAGCATGCCCTTATCCCAGCACTTGGGAGGCAGAGGCAGGTGGATTTCTCTGAGTCAAGGCCAGCCTGGTCTACAGAACAAGCTCCAGGCCAGCTGAGACTAAGAGAACTCTGTCTCAAAAATTTTTATTATTTTATTATTTAATGTTTATGAGTATGTGTGTATTTAGTGCACCCTGCTGTACAAAGCCTCTGGAGGTCAGAGAGGGCATCGGATGCCCTGGAACTGAGTAACAGACAGTTGTTAGTGACATGTGGATACTGGGAACCAAACCCGGCTTTCTCTGTAAGAACCCGCAGTGCGCATCACCACAGAGCCACCTCTCCTCCCTTAACACACAGGATTGTATGACTAAGACAAGGTCAACATTCCTTGAGGTATACATGGATTATTTAGTGGGTAGACACAGATCAATATGAAAGTGCAGAATTTGCGTTTAGGTTTGTTTTTGTTGCTTACAATACTGAGAGCATGGATCTTTAGATACGTACATCAAACCTGAAAGTAGTATGAATTGTTTATGTTTTCAGTTGTGTGTGTGTGTAATGTGTATGGTGTGATTTTGATTTTTTTGTTTTTTAATTTTTTTTTAAATTTATTTCTGTAAATGTGTAGGAACCCGGATTGTATTGTTGCATGCAAGTTTTTTTTTTTAGGTAACTGTACTGCCGATGCCGCGGGGGTCAGAAAGGGTGGTGCGGAATTCCGTCCCTGGAACTGAGTTCTGCCTGGAATTGAAAGGTTGTCAGAACGGTTTTTCTTCCTGGGGACCAGCCATGTGGGTGTCGTGGGATCGAGACTCGGGACCGGGGGGAGGGGGAAGGGGAGGGGGTCCTGCAAGAGCGTTGGCGCTCTTAAACGCGGCTTAGGGCCATGGCTCTCCCGGCCCGTTTGGTTTGTTAATTTTTATTTTATGGTGTATCCGAGTTACTGTTCTGTGTGGTTCTGTGTACGGTTTGTGCACCCATGTCGTGCAATGCTCAGAAGGTCAGGAGGGTCGTTCGGATATTCCCCTGGAAGTGTGAGTTTAGACGGTGTCTTAGCCACAGGTGGGAGATTCTGGGGATGGAAACCGCTGGTTCCTCTTCAAGAGCAGTCTTGTCACTCTCTTAGAAGACCACTAGAGGCCATCTCTCACTGGCTATTAATATTTTAAAGATAAAATGTGTGGGCTTTAATGACCTAAAAGTCTTAAAGTGTAATTTGTGCGAGCAGGGATCCTGTATGGGCAGGGGGATGGTAGAGGAGGCAGGGGAAAGGTGCAAAGTCTGCTTTGAGAGGTTCAGTGCCAGCTGGGCTACAGAGGAGGGCCCTAATCGGGTCAAAAAGAAAAAAAAAAGAAGGACTAAAAATCGGTGCTTGGAGACGACAGATGGCAAACTGTGATTTGGTGAGTCTTGAAGTGAGAACTTTACAGGTAAGAAAAGGGAACAGTGGAAAGGGAAGATGGACTTTGTTTCAAAAATTATGACGTTGAGATGAGATTGCATAATTAGCTATAAAGGGGTCAATTCAACGATAAAGTTGTTTAGTGTTTAGAAGTAAAACTGTTTTAGTTTTGTTTTGTAACAGGGCCTCCCTGTAACACGGGTCAGCTTGTCCTAGAATCCCTATAGACCAGGTTGGCCTCAGGCTTCAAAGATTTGCCTACCGTCTGCCTCCAGACGTGCTGGGATTAATGGCAGGCGCCACCAAGCCCAACACAATTAAAGCTTTTATTTTCTTATTTGTTGCTTTCCTTTACTTTTTGAGATAGGATCTCACTAGTGCACCGTGGGGCCTGTTGCACTTGATGTAGATCAGGTGCCCGACTCGCGCCAACTAATCCTACCCTCATCAGATCTACCTACCTCGCCTCCCAAGTTGGTTTTTAAAAAGTGTGTGCCTTAGCCAGGCATGGTGGTGCAACCTTTACAGCACCGGGAGCAGCAGGCAGCACTGAGTGTCAAGAGGGACCATCCTGGCTACAGAAGAGACCCTCCAGACAATCTTGGACTAAGGTAGACCCGTCTCAAAAAAGAACCACAACAGGGCTTGAGAATGCTAGCAGTTAGAGGCACTGAACTGCTCTTGCTCAGAGGAACCAGTTTCCAAATCCGCAGCAGTCCACATGGCGGCTGAGAACGTCGACAACTGCCCTTTCACTTAAACACTCCATTCCAGGGGAACCCACACCCTCTCTCTGACCTCCGTGGCATAGCACAACATGGGTGGCCTGGACGGGTTTCATGCAGACAGTACAGTCATAAAGACATACAAAATAAATAAAATAAAAAAAACCCAAAACAAACAAAAACAAACAAAATAATAAAGTGGCATGTGCCACCCCATCCCAGCTTAAAAGATTATCAGTTTTAAAGTAGCCCAGGCATTGGCTCATTGCCTTTAATCCTAGCACTGATGGGAGGCAGAGGCAGGCAGATCTCTTGTGAGTCTAAGACCACAAGCCTGCGGTCTACAAGTGAGGTTTCAGGACAGCTGGGCTATAGGGAGAACCCTGTTCTCAAAAAGACAAAACAAAACGAAAACAAAAAGATTAATTTTATGTTTTTGTTTGCTTGCTTTTAAATGTGTCTGGAAGGTACTCTTATGTCTGTGGAGGCTAGAGGAAATGGCATAGGTCCCCTGGAGCTGGAGTTAGTGTTGTAAGCCCTGGAATGGTAGTGCTGGGAACTGAACTCAAGTCTCTATAAGAGCAAATGTGTTCCTAATTACTGAGCGCCATCTTTTCAGCCCATAAAAAAAAAAAAAAAATAGTTTTTTATTTTTAAAAAACACTACGAAAAAAAACAATGATGGGTAGATTTTTCAATTTCATTTTGTTATTGCGGTTAATAAAATTACTTACTGCCTATGTCTCTCATTTTTTTAGAGAAGATTTGTTTTGTTTGTTTTTAAAACCTTTAGAAGGGACCAAGTAGTAGTAAGCTATTATTGATAAATTGCTTCAACCCTCCTAAAGAAATTACCACAGGGCACCAGGTGTGGTGTTGCAAGTGCCGGTATAATATCAGCAACATCGGGAAGAGGCAGAGGCAAGATGGATGCTTGTGAGTTTCAAGAAGAAGCCACCTGGTCTAAAACCAAGTGGTTCCAAGGACAGACTGGGCGTAGAGGAGAACCCCCTGTCTCAAAAAAAAAAGAAAAAAAAAAAAAAAAAAAAAAAAAAAAAAAAAAGAGACCAAAATAAATAAAGAAATAAATAAAAATAAATAAATAAATAAATAAATAAATAAATATATAAATACATAAATAGAAATTACAGGGGCTGGAAAATGGGCTCAATGGTTAGGAGCACTGACTGCACTTAAAGAAGACTCAGATTCATTCCCAGCACCCACATGACAGTTAATAAGTTGTCCCTAACTCTAGTCCTAGAGGATTCAATGCCCTCTTCTGATCTTCATGGGCATTTCCATGTGGGTACACTTACACACATGCAGGCAAAACACTCATATAGATAAAGGTAAATAAATACAAAGAAAAAAATTAAAAAGAAATTATAAAAGTATTTCTATTTTGCCTTATTTTAGGTATCCTTTTTTAAGCTTAATTATTTTTTATTATGTGTATGAGTGTTATATCTACATATGTGTAAATGCACCTGTATCATACAGTGCCTGTGGAAGACAGAAGAGAGCATTGGGATCCCTGGAACTGGAGCTACCGACAGTTGTTAGCTGCCATGTGGGTACGGGGATTCATACCCAGGTCTTCTGCCAAAACAGCCAGGGCTCTTAACTTCAGAGGCATGTCTCCAGCCCAGTATCCTGTTTTGAAAGGAGAAAATTATTACTATTATTATTATTATTTGGTCTTTTCGAGACGGAGTGTCCCTGTAGCCCCAGCAGGTCTGGAACTCACTCTGTAGACCAGGCTGGCCTTGAACTTACAAAGATCTGCCTGCCTCTGCCTCCCAAGTGCTAGGATTCAAGGCTTACGCCACCACGCCCGGCATGAAAGGAGAAAATTATTAAGGAACTATTAAATGCAAACAAAACTTAAAAATAAATCTTTATACCTTTCATATCTCCACAAAGTATTTGTGAAAAGGATGCAAAAAAAAAAAAAGAACAAATGAATTTCAAAACTGTTCATGTGACAATCTGATATTACTTCTTTTGTTTTCTTGTCTTTTAAACTTCTTTTCATTTAAATCTGTAGATCAAGAGTAAAGCGTGCCTAAGTGCAGAGACTTGGCCAGGAGCAAGCCTGGCCTTTGAGAGTGCAGCCATGTTTTTTAGTTACACTTTGTCAAGAATGGATAGAACTTTGGCCAGGAATGATGGTCAGAGTGGTCACCAGGGAAACGGACCCCCTGCTCCAGCCAGCGCTCCCACATAACTGTGTGGAGTGCCTGTCCGGGGACCTTTTACAACTTAACATTTTGTTTTCATGATGGCTGGGACCCACTCAAAGCGCAGTCTTTGAAAAGGAGCTGTCCCACTGCAACAGCATTCCACTGCTACGAATTCCTAAAACTTAGCTTTCTACCCAGGGGCTCTGGAATGTGGGAGATTTTTTTCTTGCCAGCTGAATTCCAGGAAGGCAGGCAGTTAGGTGAGTGATGAGAATTAATGGATGACAATCGTCTTATCATGTTCTCTAAAGTCTTTCCTGGGACTCAGAACAGAATAAAACCCATGTGGCATTACCTCCAAGGGCTAAAAGGGGAGAAAGTCTGAGGAAAATCGTTAAAGACTAAACTAAGCAAGCCTGCACCAAGCAAGACAATCTCAGTAAAGCTGATCAAAATTACTGTGTGTAAGTCGATATAATAAACTTTTGCCCAATATGAGGGGAAAATTGTTTATATATAGTTTATTCATTATTTTTATTTTATGTGTATGAGCGAGCATATTGCCTGCATGTTTGTAAGTGCACCCCTGTTGCACAATGCCCATGGAGGTTAGAAGAAGGTGTCAGATTCTCTGGAACTGACAGGTACAGTTCTTAGCTGCCCTGTGGGTGCTGGGATTTGAACCCATGTCTTCTGTAAGAACAGCCAGTGCTCTTAACCACTGGGCCATCTCTCCAGTCCCAGAAAAAAAATTGTTTTAAGACAGGGTCTCACTATGTAGCATTGGCTGGCCTGGAACTTCCTATATAGACCAGGCTGACCTCAAATTCACAGAGATCTATCTCCCTCTGCCTTCTGAGTGCTGGGATTAAAAGTTTGTACCACCACACCTAGCCATAACACTCATACACATCAAGAATAAAAAAAAATAATTTTTTTATTCTTGATGTGTATGAGTGTTTTGCCTGCATGTAAGTGTAGCACAAGCATGCAGTGCCTATGGAGGCCAGAACAAGACATTGGATCTCCTGGAACTGGTGTTATAGATGGTTGTTAACCACCATGTGGGTGCTGAGAATAGCAAGAACAGCTGATCTTCTTAACCTCTGAGCCCTCTGGCCAGCCCCCACTCTTAAATTTTTTTTTTTGTCTTTTTGAGACAGGGTCTTCCTGTAGCCCCAGCTGGCCTGGAACTCCCTCTGTAGACCAGGCTGGCTTTGAACTCACAGAGATCCACCTGCCTCTACCTCCCAAGGGCTAGGATTAAAGGTGTGCACCACCATATCTGGCTCTTTTAATTATTTATTATTTATTTATTTATTTATTTATTTATTTATTTATTTATTTATTTTTTGTCTTTTTGAGAAATGGTCTCCCTGTAGCCCCAGCTGGCATGGAACTCACTCTGTAGACCAGGCTGGCCTTGAACTCACAGAGATCTGCCTGCCTCTGCCTCCCGAGTGCTGGGATTAAAGGTATGGGCCACATCTGGCTTGTAACATTCTTTATACTGAACTTCATAATACCTAAAACTTACTAGTCAGTAATTGTGTTAGATTTTCTTTCTTTAAAATATGTACTTTAAATGAGGCTGAATATATTTTCATACATGTTTTTAGATTTTTATTTTATCGTGGTGGTGAGGACTGAACACATAGGATTTTTAAAATATTTTATTTATAAGGCTGGGCATGGTGGAGCATGCCCTTAATCCCAGCACTTGGGAGGCAGAGGCAGGTGGATTTCTCTGAGTTCAAGGCCAGCCTGGTCTACAGAACAAGCTCCAGGCCAGCTGAGACTAAAGAGAGACTCTGTCTCAAAAATTTTTATTATTTTTATTATTTAATGTGTATGAGTATGTGTGTATGTTAGTGCACCCATGCTGTACAAAGCCTCTGGAGGTCAGAAGAGGGCATCGGATGCCCTGGAACTGGAGTAACAGACAGTTGTTAGCTGACATGTGGATACTGGGAACCAAACCCAGGTTCTCTGTAAGAACCGCCAGTGCTCTTCACCACAGAGCCATCTCTCCAGTCCCTTAACACACAGGATTTTATGACTAAGACATAGGTCAACATTCTCTTGAGGTATACATGGATTATTTAGTGGTAGACAACAGATCAATATGAAATTGCATGAATTGCTTATAGTTTTTTTTGTCTTACAATACTGAGGAGCATTGGATCTTAAGATACGTACATCAAACCTGAAAAGTAGTATGAATTTTATGTTTTGTGTGTGTGTGTGTGTATGTGTGTGATTTTTTTTTTATTTTTTTTTAAATTTATTTCTGTATGTGTATGAATGTATTGTCTGCATGCAAGTTTTTGCACCTGTGACGTGCAATGCCGCGGAGGTCAGAAGAGGGTGTCGGATTCCCCTGGAACTGGAGTTCTCCTGGAATTGAAGTTTCAGACGGTTCTCGGCCACCATGTGGGTGCTGGGGATCGAACTCGGGACCTCTGCAAGAGCGTTGGCGCTCTTAACCGCTAGGCCATCTCTCCGGCCCTTTTTTTAAATTTTATTTATGTGTATGAGTGTACTGTCTGCATTGTAGGTTTGTGCACCCATGTCGTGCAATGCCTCAGAGGTCAGAGAGGGCGTCGGATTCCCCTGGAACTGGAGTTAAGACGGTTCTTAGCCACCATGTGGGTGCTGGGGATGGAACCCTGGTCCTCTTCAAGAGCAGTCGTCACTCTTAACCACTAGGCCATCTCTCCGGCCTGAATATTATGTTTTCTTTAAGAACCTAAATCTAGCGGGGTATGGTGGCACATGCCTTTAATCCAAGGCCTGGGGAGGTAGAGGCAGGCAAATCTCTTTGAGTTCCAGGCCAGCTGGGGCTACAGGGAGACCCTATCTCAAAAAGAAAAAAAAAAAAGAACTAAATCTTGGAGACTGACACTGCAAACTTTTGAATTTGTGTATCTTGAACTTTTACAGGTAATCATAAGGTAACATTGGGAATAATATGGACTTTGTTTCTAAAAATTAGACTGAGATGTTGCATAATAGCTATATCAATATCAACATAAAGTTGTATTTTAAACTTGTTTTGTTTTGTTTTGAAACAGGGCCTCCCTGTAACCTCAGCTTGCCTAGAACTCCCTATATAGACCAGGTTGGCCTCAGTCTCAGAGATTTGCCTACCTCTGCCTCCAGACTGCTGGGATTAAAGGCATGCTCCACCATGTCCAACACAATTAAGCTTTTATTTTCTTATTTGTTTCTTTCTTTACTTTTGAGATAGGATCTCACTATGTGGCCCTTGTTGGCCTGGAACATTCTGTAGATCAGGTTGCCCTTGAACTCACAGAGATCTACCTACCTCTGCCTCCCAAGTTCAGGGTTTAAAAGTTGTGTGCCTTAGCCAGGCATGGTGGTGCACTCAGCACCCGGGAGCAGAGGCAGGCTGAGGTCAAGGCCATCCTGGTCTACAGAGAGAGCTCCAGGACATCTGGGACTAAAGGGAGACCCTGTCTCAAAAAGACCAAAACAGGGGCTGGAGAGATGGCCTAGCAGTTAAGAGCACTGACTGCTCTTGCAGAGGACCCGGGTTCAATCCCCAGCATCCACATGGCGGCTGAGAACTGTCTTTAACTCCAGTCGTTCCAGGGAACCCAAAACACCCTCTCTGACCTCCGTGGCGCATGACCACAACATGGGTGCCTGACGGGTTTCAATGCAGACAGTACAATTTCATAAACATAAGCAAAATAAAAAAATACAAAAAGGACCCAAAACAAACAAACATGACAAACATAAATTAAATGCATGTGCCACCCATCCCAGCTTTAAGATATCATTTTAATGGAGCCCAGGCTGGTGGCGCATGCCTTTAATCCTCGCACTGGCACGGGAGGGCAGAGGTGGGCAGACTCTTGTGAGTTCAAGACCAGCAGACGCTGGTCTACAAGTGAGTTTCAGCCGACCAGCTGGGGTATAGGGAGACCTTGTCTCAAAAAGACAAAACAAAACAGAAACAAAAAAGATTAATTTTATGGTTGTTTGGGTTGTTGCTTTTTAAATGTGTCGGAAGGTACTCTTATGTCTGTGGAGGCAGAGGAATGGCATTAGGGTCCCCTGGAGCTGGAGTTATGGCTTGTAAGCCTGCGTAATGAGTGCTGGGAACTGAACTCAGTAGTTCTATAAGAACGCAATAATTGTTCCTGATCCTAGAGCATACCTCTTTCAGCCCATAAAAAAAAAAAAAAAAAAAATTTTTTAGTTTGAACAAGAACCAAAACAAAAAACATGAGGTAGATTTTCATTTATTCGTTGTTTATTGTGTTAATAAAAATTACACTTGGTGCTATGTTCCTTCATTTTTATTAAGAAGATTGTTTTTGTTTGTTTTTAAAAACCTTTAGAGGAGGACCAAGTAGTAGTAAGCTATTATGTGATATAATTGCTTCAACCCTCCTAAAGAAATTACACAGGGCCCAGGGGGTGTTGCAGAGTGCCCTGTTAATTCCTCAGCACAATCGGGCGAGAGGCAGCAATGGACTTGTGAGTTCCAGAGGCCAGCCTGGTCTATACAAGTGAGTGTCCAAGGACAGAGCTGGGGTCAGAGAGACCCCGTCCTCAAAAGAAAAAAAAAAAAAAAAAAAAAAAAAAAAAAAAAAAAAAAGAAAAAGAAAAAAAAGGAAAAAGGAACAACAAGAAAAATAACTAAATGCGGATTTCAATAAATAAATCCAAATAAATAACATAATAATAAATCTATAAATACATAAAAGAAATTACGCGAGCTGGAAAATGGTCGCTCCTGTGTGAGATCACTGAACGTGCACTTAAGAAGACTCAGATTTCAATTCCCAACGCACCCAACTGACAAGTTAATAAGTTGTCCCTAATTAAGTCCGGGATTCAAGCCTCTTCTGATCTTCATGGGCAATTTGCCATGTGGGTACACTTACACACATTGCAGGCAAACACTCATATAGATACAAGGTTAAATCAATACAAAGAAAAAATTAAAAAGAAATTCATAAAGTATTCTATTTTGCCTTATTTTAGGTATCCTTTTAAGGCTTAATTATTTTTATTATGTGTAGAGGTGTGTTTATGCTCACATATGTTGTAGTTCCACTGTGCATTCTGTGTCCTAGGGAAGCCAGAAGAAGGCATTGGGATCCCNCAAATATAACAATGGAAAACAAAACAAATCAATCCAACACAAAAAAAAACCAAATTTAACAGATAAGACATCTTGACGGGCTGTGGTTACATTCGAAAATAAAGCAGGGGAACCCTCTAGGCACAGACTGCAATATCATGGACACTCTTAACTTCGGGGTTGGTAGAAAGCTATGTGGTCTACTAAATCAATCACACTTCAAATGTTCCATCTGGTAGTCACAAGGATGTTAGGTCAGACAGAGGTGGAAAAGGGAGAAGCAAATAGGAGGGCCTAAAGATAGCCTAAGAAAATGTATTTGGCTCTGGATTATAACATTCCAATCTCTCCACAATCACTGAATTTCTAATCAGATCATCAGCCTTGGGAGATGGCTTCAGTGAAAAGTCCAGCTACTTTCTAGGACCTTTCATTCACAGGGTTAAAATACCAGGCATGATTTCCTTAGACCTGTATTATTAGACATTTAGAAGGTTTGTGATTGATTTTTTTTTTTTTTTTTGGTGTTTTTGAGACAGGGTTTCCCTGTAGCCCCAGCTGTCCTGGAACTCCACCCCCCCTCTGTAGCCACCAGGCTGCCCTCGAACTCACAAAATCCCCTCCTCTCCTCCCAATTGCTAGGATTAAGGCTGTGCCCCACGCCCACTTTTTATTTGTTGGTCTTTTCAAGACGGGGTCCCCTGTAGCCCCACTGTCTTGGAAAAACTCCCTATGGTAATAAACCATGGCGGCTTTGAACTCACAGAGACCACCTGCCTTCCTACCCACTACGGATAAGGTGTGCGGCTACACCACAAAAATGGTTGTTTTTTTTTTCTTTTAACTACTATAATGAGGCTAAGATGACTGTCCCCTCCTTATACTCATACCATCCTGTATGATTATCTTATTATGGTACAAATGTGTTCCAAAATGTGGAGTGGCTGAGTCAAAGGGTATGATGGTTGGCACTGTCCATTTGATGGGACTTGGGAGGACCACGTTTCCTGCATGTCTGTAAGGCTTTTCCAGAGAGGTTTAACTAAGGAGGGAAGACCCTTTCTAATGTAGTGGCACCATCTCATGGGTGGATTAAGACTGAATAAAGGAGGAAAGGAGGAAGTCAGAGCACCAGCATCTTTCTCCGTTCGGACTCTGGGCGAGCAGCTGCTTCAAACTCCTGCACCACAGCTAGAGACTCGTTCAACTACCACACCTTCTCCACCATGATGGTCTGTACCCTCAAACCATGAGTTCAACAACAAAATTTTATTCCTTTTGTCAGGTACTTTGACCAAAGCAAACAAGAAAAATAACTAATGCAAAGGGAGACCTGTATTTGGTGGGTTTCACTAAAACTGTTTTCATACAAATTTTCATCTGAATGGAGTAACTTTTGAAAACCTATTCAGGTGGCTGGAGAGATGCTCAGCAATTAGCATCACTGGCTGCTCTTGTAGAGGACCCTGGTTTGATTTCCAGTCACCACACATTGGTAGCTAACAAACAGTTTCTTGGGATCCAACACGGTCTTCTGACCTTCCAGAGCATCACACTGCCTGGGTACATTTACATGCATGCAGACAATACACTCGTACAACCTAAAATAAAAATAGTGAATAAAATTAATTTTAAAGAAAAGCTATTCAGAGGGGCTAGAGAGAGGCTCAACATTTAAAGAGCATGGTTTGTTCTTAAGAAGACCTGGGGTTCATTCCCAGCACCCACATGGTGGCTGAAGAACATCTTTAACTCCTGTTCAGGGGAATCCAACACCTTCTTTCTGACCATCCGCCACATTGCACAACACGGATGCACATACCCTATGCAGGACAGTACACTCATGCTCATAAAAAAAGCTATTCAGATAATTTATATATAATAGGGATTGTGCTGGATAGCTCTAGTGGTCAACTTGACACACTTGGGTTGAGGAGCCTCAGCTTGGGGAATTGGCTCCATTGGATTGGCCTGTGGCCACATCTGTGGAGTATGTCTGCATTGTCAAGCAAATGGGAGGGCCCAGCCCACAATGAGTATGCCACCCTGGGCAGTTGTTGTGTACCATACAAGAGGGAGGGGCGGGCATGAACCAAGGGAGCAAGCCAGTGACAGCAATCCTCCATGGCCGTTGCTTCAGCTCCTGCCATCCAGGTTCGTGCCCTAGTGTCCTGCCTTGGGCCCTGAGTGATGAACTGTGTACCAGGAGATGTAAGCTGAATAAACCCTTTCCTCCCAATTGAGTGGTGTGTCAGATGTTTTGTCACAGCATGGAGACACACTAAGAACAGAAATTTTTTTGGTGACCAGAAGTGGGGTTTTGTTGTGACAGACCTGACCGTTGTGTTTTGGGGAAGATTGTGGAGGCGTTTGGAACTGTTGGGCTGGGGGAAGCATCTTGAATGCCTACTAAAAGACTGTTGACTGTGGAGCTTGGAAGGAGCAGTTTGCTGAACGTTTGTAGAAATGGAGGCACTGGCTTTGTGAAGTTTCTCAATTTCAAGGGGAGCAGAGAATCATCAGGACTGTTTAATCTGTGGGGTTCTGGTCAAGTGGGGCTGTGAAGATATCAGTGATAAGTAAAGTAACAATAGACCAGAACCTGAAGGGAAATCTTTGTTGTACTGGGACAATTGATGCTGTTTAGCTGGGCTGAAAAATCATGCTGTAAGTAAACAAGAGGAGCATCATCACTGTGGTGAACTCTTCGGGGGAATTGTTTCAGGTCAGCACACAGAAGCTGTGTCCAGAAGGGCCTGAGCCTCCATCTCAAGCCAGAAGCAGCACTGGTTAGTGTGTAAGAGTCTCCATATGTTCGTTGGTTCTGGTGTTGAAATTTGAGGGGGGTCACAAGAGCAGCCAAGGTTTGGCGCACTGTGAATAGGTCAGGAAATACCTTGGTGAGGTGCCCTCAGTTGCAAGGACGACCCAGGATTGCAGGGTTCCATGGAGAGAAGCTGAGGCTTTGCACAGGAGGTTAGAAGATCAGAAGAGACCAATGGTGAAGGTGCTGCCTCAGTTTCAGTGGCGACCCCAGCTTTTGCAGATGCCAGGACCATGGGATGACCACCAAAGCAGCGGCAGGTGTGGAATGGAGTCGCCTGGGCCTGCGAGATGAGCTGTGTGTGCCATGGATGGCAGAGTCAGAGAGGAGGGAAGCTGGCCGAAACCCTTTGGAGCCCTAGAAGATCGTGATGAATCCCAGGTGTCCAGCCTGAGCTACTTTTGCTGGACTTAGTTTTGTTTTTTGAAGAGTGCCTGATTCTTCCCTTTGAAATAAGACAGTACTGTTTTGGATTTTAGAGGCAGCACACAGTTAAGAGATTTAAATAGACTGTGAATTTTTTAAGGTGTTTGAGATTTTAAGGACTGTGGGTACTTTAAGGTTGTACTGTCTTACGTTTGTGATTAATGTTAACATCATTTTTGGGGATACGAACTGGAAAGGGGTGGTTTAATAGTGATGTGTTTGTGTTGCAAGTTGACAAGGGTCAACGTGTCTGGATAGCTTTAGTGTTCAACTTGACACACTTGGGCTTGATGGGAGCCTCAATTGGGGAATTGGCTCCATGGATTGGCCCTGGGCAACATCTGTGAGTATTGTTCTGATTGTCGGCAATTTGGGAGGGCCCACCCACAAGAGTAGTGCCACCCGGGGCAGTACTATATGAAGTGCCACCCTGGGTGTACATATAAGAAGGCAGGCTGGAGGCCCGGCGTGGTGGCTGCATCCTTTAATCCTAGCCTTGAGAGGCAAGAAGGGCAGGCGGGATCTTTGTGGTTCCAAGGCCCGCCTGGTCTACAGAGGCGAGTTCCAGGGAAGCTGGTGGCTAGGGGAACCCTATCTCGAAAAGACAAAACAAAACAAAAAAAGAAGAAGGCAGGCTGGGCATGACCAGGGTGAGCAAGCAGTGACAGCCTTCCCTCCATGGCCTGTGCTTCAGCTCCTGCCTGCCGGGTGTCCTGCCCTGAGTTCCTGCCTTGGGCTCCCTGAGTGATGAACTGTGACCCATGAGATGTAACGTGAATAAACCCGTTTCCTCCCCCAAGTTGGTGTTGTAGTCAGAGTGTTTTGTCACAGCAATGAAGACAACAAGAACAGGGATACATGAAAGGTCAGGATTTGTAGGACTATATAAAGATTCGAACCCACAGCAGAGAAATTCGTGGAAGCAGCAATCTTCCAAAGCAAGCAGGTAAACATGCATGAAAAAAAAACACCAGGAAGATTCACCGTGTGTAAGGGTCCTCCTCTTTATACTTCTGTTATTTATACTACTTTTCAGTTGAAGATTAACAGAAAAAGCTTTTGTATTCAGGTAATTGCAGGACACTGACTGAAGAATGCAAATCAATTGAAACTGGTGCATTGCAATGGCTGGGAAACAAAGTTTGCAAAGCCTTAGCACTTCTTGCTTTTTCTGTTTTTAGTTTTTTTTAACGTTTTTTTTTTTTTTTTTTTTTTGTTTTTTTTTATCTTTTTTTGATGAACAGGGTCTCCCTGCAGCCCGCTGTCCTAGAACTCTTCTATAGAACAGGCTGGCCTTGGAACTCCAGAGAATCTGCCTGCCTCTGCCTCCCAGAGTGCTGGGATTAAAGGTAGGGGCCACATCTGGCTTGTAACATTTTTATACTGAACTTCATAATACCTAAAACTTACTAGTCAGTAATTGTGTTGATTTTCTTTCTTTAAAATATGTACTTTAAATGAGGCTGAATATATTTTCATACATGTTTTTAGATTTTTATTTTATCGTGGTGGTGAGGACTGAAACACATAGGATTTTTAACAATATCTTTATTTTATAACTGGGCATGGTGGAGCAGTGCCTTAATCCCAGCACTTGGGCGGCAGAGCAAGGTGGATTTCTCTGAGTTCAAGGCCAGCCTGGTCTACAAACAAGCTCCAGGCCAAGCTGAGCTAAAGGAGACTCTGTCCAAAAATTTTATTTATTTTTATTATTTATGTGTATTGAGTATGGTGTGTATGTTATCACCCATGCTGTACAAAGCCTCTGGAGGTCAGAAGAGGGGCATCGGATGCCCTGGAAATGGAGAGTAACATGGACAGTTGTCAGCTGGACTGTGGATACTGGGAACCCAAACCCCAGGTCTCTCTCTGTAAGACCGCCAGTGGCTCTTCCCACAGAGACCATACTCCAGTCCCTATAACACACAGGATTTTATGACTAAGACATAGGTCAACATTCTCTTGAGGTATACATGGATTATTTAGTGGTAGACAACAGATCAATATGAAATTGCATGAATTGCTTATAGTTTTTTTTTTTGTCTTACAATCTGAGGACATTGGATCTTAAGATACGTATCTTCAAACCTGAAAAGTAGTATGAATTTTTATGTTTGTTGTGTGGTGTTTATTGTGTGTGATTTTTTTTTATTGATTTTTTAAATTTATTCTGTATGTGATGAATGTTATTGTCCTGCATGCAAGTTTTTTGCACCCGTGACGTGCAATCCGCGGAGGTCGAAGAAGCGGTGTCGGATTCCCCTGGAACTGGAGTTCTCCTGGAATAGAGAAGTTTCAGACGGTTCTCGGCCACCATGTGGGTGCTGGGATCGAACTCGGGACTCTGTCAACGGGTTGGCGCTCTTAACCGCTAGGCCATCTCTCATCCGGCCCTTTTTTTAAATTTTTTTTATGTGTATGAGGTAACTGTCGGCATTGTAGGTTTGTGCACCCTTCGTGCCATGCCTCAGAGGTCCGAGAGGGCGTCAGATTCCCCCTGGAAACTGGAGTTAAGACGGTTCTTAGCCCCCATGTGGGTGCTGGGGAATGGAAAACCCTGGGTCCTCTTTCAAGAGCAGTCGCACTCTTAACACAGGCCATCTCTCCGGGCCTGAAATATTATGTTTTCTTTAAGAACTACATCTAGCGGGGTATGGTGGGCACATGCTTTAATCAAGCCTGGTGAGGTAGAGGCAGGCCAAATCTCTTGAGTTCAGGCCCAGCTGGGCTACAGGACGACCTATCTCAAAATAGAAAAAAAAAAGAACTATAATCTTGGAGACTGACACTTGCAAACTTTTGAATTTGTGATCTTGAAACTTTTACAGGTTAATCATAAGGTAACATTGGGAATAATATGGACTTTGTTTCTAAAAATTAGACTGAGATGTTGCATAATAGCTATGATCAATATCAACATAAAAGTTTGTATTTTAAACTGGGTTTTGTTTTTGTTTTTGAACAGGGCCCCCTGTAACCTCAGCTTTGTCCTAGAACCCCTTATAGACCAGGTTGCGCCTCAGTCTCAGAGATTTGCCTACATCTGGCCTCCAGACTGCTGGGATTAAAGCAGGCTCCACCTGTCCAACACAATTAAGCTCTTTATTCTTATTTGTTTTTTCTTTCTTTACTTTTTGAGATAGGATCTCACTTGTGGGCCCTTGTTGGCCTGGAACATGCTTAGAATCAGGTTGTGCGCCTTGAACTCAACAGAGGCTACCTACCTGGCCTCCCAAGTTCAGGGTTTAAAAGTTGTGTGCCTTAGGCCAGCATGGTGTGCACTCAGCAACCCGGAAGCAGAGGCAGGGCTGAGGGCCAAGGCCTACTGGTCCCTACGAGGAAGCTCCAGGACATTTGGGACTAAAGGGGACCCTGTCCCTCAAAAAGACCAAAACAAGGGGCTGGAGAGATGGCCTAGCAGTTTAAGAGCACTGGATGCTTTGCAGAGGACCCGGGTTTCAATCCCCAGCATCCCACTGGCGGCTGAGAACTGTCCTTTAACTCAAGTTCCAGGGGAACCCAAACAAACCTCTTCTGACCTCCGTGGCATAGCACAACATGGGTGCACTGACTTTCATGCAGAAGTACATTCATAAACATACAAAAAATAAAAATAAATAAAAGCCAACAAAACAAACAACAAAATAATAAAAATAATAAATCCATGTGCCACCATGCCCAGCTTAAGATTCATTTTAGGGAGCAGGCATGGTGGCGCATTCTTTACTCCTAGCACTGGGGAGGCAGAGGCAGGCAGGAAGCTCTTTGGAGTTCAAGACCCAGCTGGGCTACAGAGTGAGTTCTTCAGGCCAGCGTGGGGTCTATAGGGAGACCCTGTCTCAAAAAGGACACAAACCAAAACGAAACAAAAAGATTTATTTTATGGTTTTTGTTTGCTTGCTTTTAAATGTGTCTGGAAGGTACTCTTATGTCTGTGGAGGCTAGAGGATGGCATTAGGTCCCCTGGAGCTGGAGTTAGGTGCTTGTAAGCCCTGGATGTGAGTGCTGGGAACTGAACTCAGTCTTCTATAAGAGGCAGAATGTGTTCCTAATTACTGAGCCATCTTTTCAGCCCATAAAAAAAAAAAAAATATTTTTAAGGAATCAACTGACCTGAAAACAAAAACAATGATGTAATTTTTCATTCTTTTGTTATTGCTGTTAAATTACTTTTGCTATGTCTTCTTTTTTATAGAAGATTTTTTTGTTTGTTGTTTAACCTTTAGGACCAAGTAGTAGTAAGCTATTATTGATAAAATTGCTTCAACCCTCACTAAAGAAATTACAGGGCCCAGGTGTGGTGTTGCATGCCTTTAATCTCAGCACTCGGAGCAGGGCAGATGGATCTCTGTGCGTTCAAGGCCAGCCTGGCGACGAGTGGAGTCCAGGACAGCTAGGGCTACAAGAGGATCCCTGTCTCAAAAAAAAAAAAAAAAAAAAATAAAACAAAAAAACAAAAAACGAGACCAAAATAATAATAAACTAACATAAATAAATCAATCAATAACTAATAAATATATAAATACCATAAATACGAACAGAGATTACAGGGCTGGAACATAGGGCTCATGGTTAGGGCACTGACTGCCTTAAAGATGACTCAGATTCTTCCACACACCCACATGGACAGTTAATAAGTTGTCCCTAACTCTAGTCCTAGGGCATTCACATGCCCTCTGTCTGTCTTCATGGGCATTTCATGTGGGTCCCTTCCACACCTGCGGCACCCAAACCTCATTGATCAAGGTCAAATATCCCAAAGCACCCTAAATACCAAGCCAAATTATCAAAGGTTTCCTTTTGCCTCTATTTTAGCTAACCTTTTTTAAGCTTCCTTATGTTATTTTTCTTCGGTGTATGCAGTGTTTCATCTACATATGTGTCTGCACCTGTATCATACATGCCCTGTGGAAGACAGAAGAGAGCATTGGATCCCTGGAACTGGAGCTATCCGACAGTTGTTAAGATGCCATGTGGGTACGTGGAATCATACCCAGGTCTGTATGCCAAACAGCCAGGGCCCTCTTAACTTCAGAGTCATGTCTCCAGCCCAGTATCCTGTTTTGAAAGGAGAAAATTATTACTATTATTCATTATTATTTGGTCTTTCGAGAACGGAGTGTCCCTGTAAGCCCCAGCAGGTCTGGAACTCACCGGAGACCAGGCTGGCCTTGAACCTTACAAGACTGCACTGCCCTGCTCCCAATGCTAGGATTCAAGGCTATCGCCCACCACGCCCGGTCATGAAAGGAGAAAATTATTAAGGAACTATTAACTGCAAACAAAACTTAAAATAAATTTTATACCTTTCATATCTCCACAAAGTATTTGTGAAAGGTATGCAAAAAAAAAAAAAAAAGAACAAAGAATTTTCAAAACTGTTCATGTGTACAATCTGATATGATTCTTTTGTTTTCTTGTCTTTTAAACTTCTTTTCATTTAAATCTGTAGATCAAGAGTAAAGCGTGCCTAAGTGCAGAGACTTGGCCAGGAGCAAGCCTGGCCTTTGAGAGTGCAGCCATGTTTTTTAGTTACACTTTGTCAAGAATGGATAGAACTTTGGCCAGGAATGATGGTCAGAGTGGTCACCAGGGAAACGGACCCCCTGCTCCAGCCAGCGCTCCCACATAACTGTGTGGAGTGCCTGTCCGGGGACCTTTTACAACTTAACATTTTGTTTTCATGATGGCTGGGACCCACTCAAAGCCAGTCTTTGAAAAGGAGCTGTCCCACTGCAACAGCATTCCACTGCTACGAATTCCTAAAACTTAGCTTTCTACCCAGGGGCTCTGGAATGTGGGAGATTTTTTTCTTGCCAGCTGAATTCCAGGAAGGCAGGCAGTTAGGTGAGTGATGAGAATTAATGGATGACAATCGTCTTATCATGTTCTCTAAAGTCTTTCCTGGGACTCAGAACAGAATAAAACCCATGTGGCATTACCTCCAAGGGCTAAAAGGGGAGAAAGTCTGAGGAAAATCGTTAAAGACTAAACTAAGCAAGCCTGCACCAAGCAAGACAATCTCAGTAAAGCTGATCAAAATTACTGTGTGTAAGTCGATATAATAAACTTTTGCCCAATATGAGGGGAAAATTGTTTATATATAGTTTATTCATTATTTTTTATTTTATGTGTATGAGCGAGCATATGCCTGCATGTCTTAAGTGCATCCCCTGTTGCACAATGCCCAGTGTTAGAGAGGATGTCCGATTCTCTGGAACTGGAGTGTATAGGTGATTTGACTGCCTGTGGGTATTGGTGTTTCTGGAAGAACAGCCAGTGCTCTTAACCACTGGGCCACTCTCTCAGTCCCAGAAAAAAATTGTTTAAGACAGGGTCCCACTTGTAGCATTGGCTGGCTGGAACTTCCTATATAGACCAGGCTTGACTCAAATTCACAGAGATCTATCTCCCTCTGCCTTCGAGTGCTGGGATTAAAAGTTTGTACCACCACACCTAGCCATAACACTCTACACATCAAGAATAAAAAAAATAATTTTTTTTTTCTTGTGTGTATGAGTGTTTTGCCTGCATGTAAGTTGCACAAGCATGCAGTGCCTATGGAGGCCAGAAACAAGACCATTGGATCTCTGGAACGGTTATAGATGGTTGTTAACCACCATGTGGGTGCTGGAATAGCAAGAACAGCTGATCTTCTTAACCTCGAGCCCTCTGGCCAGCCCCCACTCTTAAATTTTTTTTTTTTGTCTTTTTGAGACAGGGTCTTCCGTAGCCCCAGCTGGCCTGGAACTCCCTCTGTAGACAGGCTGGCTTTGAACTCACAAGATCCACCTGCCCTACCTCCCAAGGGCTAGGATTAAAGGTGGTGCACCACACATCTGGCTTTTATATTATTTTTATTTAATTATTTATTTTATTTATTATATTATTTTTTGTCTTTTTGAGAAATGGTCTCCCTGTAGCCCCAGCTGGCATGGAACTCACTCTGTAGACCAGGCTGGCCTTGAACTCACAGAGATCTGCCTCTGCCCCCCAAGCGCTGGGATTAAAGGCCTGCACCACCGTGCGCAGCTTAAAGGCTGCCATGTGGGTGCTGGGAATTGAATCCAGGTCTTCTGCAAGAGCAGTCGGTGCTCTTAACCGCTGAGCCATCTCTCCAGCTCCCTTTTTTTTTTGTCTTTTTGAGACAGGGTCTCCCTCTAGTCTAAACTGCCTGGAGCTCACTTTGTAGACCAGGCAGGCCTTGAACTCACAGAGATCCACCTGCCTCTGCCTCCTGAGTGCTGGGATTAAAGGCGTGTGCCACCATGCCTGGCCTTATTTATTTATTTATTTATTTATTGGTATTGTTGAGACAGGGTCTCCCTTTTAGTCTCAGCTGGCCTGGAGCTCACTCTGTAGACCCAGGCTGGTCTTGAACTTACAGTGATCCATCTACCTCTGCCTCCCAAGTGCTAGGATTAAAAGCGTGCGCCGCCTAGCCCAGCTCCAGCTTTAATTTTTTTTTTTTTTGTCTTTTCAAGACAGGGTCTCCCTGTAGCCCAAACTGTCCTGGAATTCACTCTGTAGTCCAGGCTGGCCTTGAACTCACCAAGATCCGCCTGCCTCTGCCTCCCAAGTGCTAGGATTAAAGGCGTGCGCCACCACGCCTGGCTTGTTTAACTTTTCTAAACTTACTTTTATTTCATGTCTATGAGTGTTTGCCTGCATGTACACCACATGCATGCAATGCCTGCAGAGGCCAGAAGAGGGAATCAGATCCCTGGACTGGAGTTCCCATGCATTGGGCTCACGGTTCTGGCATGTGGGTGCTGGGAATGACCACAGCGCCTTGCAAGAGCAGCCGGCTTTAAGCACTGAGTCATTTTTTATTCTTTTTTTTTTTTTTTTTTTTTTTTTTGGGTTCTTTAGAGGACAGGGGTCTACCCTGTAGCCTCAGACTTGGCCTCGAACCGAACTATGTAGACCAGGTTTGGCCTTGAACTCACAAAGATCGCCTGCCTCTGTCACTCAAGTAGGCTAGGATAAAGGAGTGAGACCACAAGCACGGACAGTGCAGGGCGCTTTCGCTGTGCTGTTCTCTTTGGTCATTCTTTTCTTGCTGGTCTTTCTTTCTTCTTTCTTTCTTTCTTTCTTTCTTTCTTTTTTCCTTCCTTCCTTCCTTCCTTCCTTCCTTCCTTCCTTCCTTCCTTCCTTCCTTCCTTCCTTCCTTTCTTTCTTTCTTTCTTTCTTTCTTTCTGGTGTTTTTGAGGCAATTTTACCTTCTCTTAATAACTTGAGGTTTTATTAAATAGCAACCAGCAACATCTATCATCAAACAGAACCTGTAAAGACCACTAACATCTCACCAGATCTTATACTACGGGTTGGGAAAGACACTAAATCTAGAGAGAATGCATGTGTTCCTTGACTCCTAAACAGAACTAGATCCAACCGGTACATAAAACCACGTTCCTAATGGAAGGTCATAAAATCCAAAGACCTGATTGATAGACGGGTAAGCAGCCAGCTAGTCCTGGTCTTGTTCATTCATTAGCAGATGGTCCTGATACTGTGCTGGGCCCTGAACAAAACAGACTAACTGCCTTCTTCACAAAGTTTCTAGCACCTATCTGACATTTCAACACACAATAATAAACAAATATATAAGTAGGGACTGGAGAGATGGCTCAGTGGTTAAGAGCACTGGTTGCTCTTCTAAAGGACTGGCATTCAGTTGCTAGCACCTACATGGCAGCTGACAACCATCTGTAACTGCAGTTCCAGGGGATTCAACACCCTCTTCCGAGCTTGGCAGAAAATGCATCCATATAGCATACTTACATATAAGCAGGCAAAACATTCATAATATAAATAAATAAATAATAATAATAAATTAACATTTTTAAAAGAAAGAATTTCAGATGTTGTTAAGGCCAAGAAAATAATAAAAGAGATGGCTGGTGGGGGTGTCCCTCAGGCTGAAAGGCCCTTTCTGAGGGGGATCCTAGGAGGAAGTAGTTCAAATTGCTCACCGCTTCGGTTGGCCTGGGTAAGGACTGGTGGTTGGCTGATACTCAGGACCCCTGGTGCAGTCCCAGCCTCTATCCCTTCAAGATCCTAGAAGTCTGTGCTCAGCCATGTCCCCCGGCCTCTTCCTGGGTACAGGGAAGCCAGCTCTCCTCCCACTTTCCTCATGACTCTCTGGTGTTTTATTCACACTCTCTGAGGAGCAGGCCTCAGGAGCCAGCTCTCAGGATGTGGAGAGCTGCAAATAGCACTGACAACTGCAGCTGGAAGTGGCTGCCTGGGCAGCGTGCCAGCTGCTGCCGCTGCGGGAGCCAAGGCTTCCCTGGCCTCCTCATGCCCTTGTGAGCAGCCCATGGAACCTGGGTACCTCAGTTCTAGAGTCAGCATGCTAGTGCAAAGGACAGCTCTCATTTTTCTATCTGTGCATGGAGGGCCGGGAAGAAGGAGGAGGAGGCAAGACTGTCCTCACGACTCTCAGCAGTAGTAATGACCTTTTTGTGCAAATGGTGCCACTGATGGGAAGAGGTAAAGTGACTGCCTGAGGAGAGCTTGCTGACAGGGAGGAAGGAACTGGCAGGACCTCTCCTTTTACATTTTCACAGCCTCTCCTTAGCCCCGTCCTCCCAATCCCCCCAGGGACTTGCACTCCATCACTGATTTACATCCCCAGCCCTTTCTTAATTTTTTTCTCTCTCTCCTGTATCTTCTGCCAGTTACAAGAGTGCCGTTCTCCTCCAGCCAGTCTCCTGAATACAAAACTACAAGGATCCATTGTCCTTTGGGGTAAAGCTTTCAGGGTACCCTTGCCCATACCAAAACCCACAGGTGCTCAAGTCCTTTAAATAAAGTGATTGACATTTGCATACACACATCTTCCCCAAATCCTTTAAATAATCTCTAGGTGACTTACAATTCAAATGCTATGTAAGCAGTTGTTATACTTTAGTATTTAAAAGATTTTTGAGGGGCTGGAGAGATGGCTCAGTGGTTAAGAGCACTGACTGCTCTTGCAGAGGACCTGGGTTCAGTTCCCAGCGCCAATATGGCAGCTAACAACCGTCCATAACTCCAGTTTCAGGGCATCTGACACCTTCTTCTGACCTCCATGGACATTGTATGACATGTGTATAAATGAAAACACATGTAGGCAAGACACTCATGTACATAAAAATAATAATAAATAAAATATTAACAATATATAAAAATAAAAGTTTTTTGATCTAGTTAGTTTTTTTATGTGTATGAGTGCTTTGCCCACATGTATGTAAATACATCACATACATACAATGCCCACATAGGTCAGAAGAGGAAACTGGAGTTATGGATAGTTGTCAGCTGCCATGTAGGTGCTGGCAACTGAACCCTGGTTCTCTGTGAGAGCAGCCAGTGCTCTTAACGACTGAGCCATCTCTCCAGACCCTATACTTTATTATTTAGAGAATAGTGTCAAGAAAAAGACTGTATATACTCTGCATAGGTGACATTTTTTACAGATTTACTTTTTTTTTTTTTTTTTTTAATTTACTTATTTATGTGTAGGAATGTACTGTCTGCATGCAAGTCTGGCACCCGTGGTCGTGCAATGCCGGCGGATGGTCAGAAGAGGGGTCTCGATTCCCCTGGAACTGGAGTTTTCAGGACGGTTCTCCGCCGCCATGTGGGGTGCTGGGATCGAACCCGGGTCTCTGCCTGCAAGAGCGTCGGTGGCTCTGTAACCGCTAGGCACTCTCCCAGCCCCAGATTTACTTCATTTTTTTAATTGTATGTGTTGTGTGTATGTGGAAGTGTGCGCTTGAGTACAGGTGCCTAGGATCAAGATCCCCTAAGAGCCGGAGTTGTCAGCAATTTTGACCACCTGATAAGGGTGCTGGGAACTGAGTCCATGAAGAATCATAAGCACTCTAACAAAGAGCCATCTCTCTAGATGGCCCTAGATGACATTTTTTTGATGAGGTATTTTTTTGTTTTTTGTTTTTTGTTTTTGGTCTTTTTGAGACACGGTCTCCCTGTAGCCCCAAGCTGACCTGGAACTTACCCTGTAGATCAAGCTGGCCTTGACTATCACAGTGAGTGCCGTGCCTCGCTTCCCTGAGTGAGTTGGATATATAACAGCATGCATCACCACACCTGGGTAGATGAGATTTTAAAAAATATATTGTTTTGATCCCACTAATGGATTATCGGCATAAGATCAGACTACATTATTTATAAAGCACAATGGGAATCCCAAGTGTGGGGGACGCACGCCTTTAATCCTAGCACCTCACAGGAGGCAGAGGCAGGCGATCTTGTGGTTTCAAGGCCCAGCCTGGTCTGCAGAGTTCCAGGCCACGCTGGGGGCTAACAGGGAGACCCTTGGTCTCGAAAAGACCAAAAAAAAAAAAAAAAAAAGAAAGAAAAGAAAAGGCAAAAAAACAAATATCTTTATTTTATTTATTTATTTTTATTTTATTGTTTATTTGGTCTTTCTTGAGAGGGGTCTCCCACGTTAGCCCAACATGTCCTGGAACTCACTCTGCTAGACCAAGGCTGGCCGTAACACTCACTAAAGCCGCCTGCCTCGCCTCCTCGAGTTGCTAGGATTAAAAGGCCTGGCGCCACCATGCTCATGGAATTATGCATTAAAGAAGGAAACCTAGTAAGCCAGATGTTGTGAGATGATAACTGTTTTTAATTCCAGCACATCAAAGTCTGAGGCAGTGGGGGTGGGGGGATAATCAGGAATTTGCGGTCATCCTG
>VZQC01007071.1:203910-263665 GCA_009823505.1 Rhizomys pruinosus
TTTTTTTTTTTTTTTGGTCTTTTACAGGGTCTCCCTGTATCCCCAGCTGCCCTGGAACTCACTCTGTAGACCAGGCTGGCCTTGAACTCACAAAGATCTGCCTGCTAGGATTAAAGGCGTGTGCCACCACGCCCAGCGGGCCTAAGTTTTATCCCCAGAATCTTCATAACACTGGGCTGAGGCTGAGCATGGTGGCACATGCCTTTAGTTCCAGCACTCTAGAGTCAGAGGCAGCCTGGTCTATATAGCAAGTTTCAAACAACAAAACCCAAAACACTAGGCCAATCTTTTCATCAAGATGACACCTAAAGCAAAGCAGGCACTCTTGCCCCTCTCAAAGCCAAAGTCAAAGCAAAGGCTTTGAAAACAGAAGGGAGTGCTTTAAGGTGTTCATGGCCATAAAAAAGATCTGCACCTTGCCATAACCTCGGAAAAATGCCCAGGGGAAATAAAGTTCCCTTGTCCACTGAGTCAGCCATGAAGAGGTGTTCATAAAAAAAAAAAGTTGGACATAATGGTGTGTACTTGGAATCCTTGTCCTAGAGAGTTGGTGGCGGGAGGATTCCTGGGGCCTGCTGGCCAGACAGTCCAGTCTAATTGGTGAGTATCAGGCCAATGAGAGACCTTGTCTCAAAGGAGGCAGACAGCATTCCTAAGGGTGACCCCTGAGGTTGCCCTATGGCCTCCACATGTATACACACCCATGCATACACAGACATGCATACACAAACCCATGCATACACACATGCACACACAAACATGCATATGCTGGAGAGATGGTTCAGTAGTTAAGACCCCACTGGCTGCTCTTGCAGAGGACCCAGGTTCAATTCCCCAGTACCTATGGCTGCTGACTACTGTTCATAACTCCAGTTCCAGGTGAATCCAACACATTCTTCTGACTCTGTGGGCAGGCATTGCATGACAATGGTGCACTTACATATATGCAAGCGATACACTTAGGCACATAAAACAAAAATAATAAAATATTAAAAAAATATATAAAGTTTTCTTTTTGGAATTTTTTATTAAAAAAAAGAAGTTTTAACCTGGGCATGGTTGTACAAGCCTTAATCCCAGCATTCAGGAGGCAGAGACAGCTGGATTTCTGTGAGATGGAGGCCAGCCTAGTCTACATAGCAAGTTCCAGGGCAGCTGGGACCACAGGAGACCCTGCCTCAGAAAACAAAACAAAACGACCAAAAAAAGATGTTTTGGCTAAAAAGTGGGTAAAAATAAAACAAACTCATGTGGCCAAAAGGGTAGAAAGAGCCAGTATTGAGCAGTTACAGACCCTTTGTGTCTAATCTCCTTTAATCCTTTGACAACAACTCTCCAAAACCTAATCAGTCTCAGTTCAAACAGGTCAACTGAGAGTCAAGAGATGAAGTAATTTGCCTGGGCTTCACAGCATCAAGTCACAAAAGTGGGATTTGGATTTGTCTGGTGGCATAGTCCTGTCATCCCAGTGTTTGGAGACTAAGACTGGGGCCAGCCTGAAATACGGTTAGTCTTAGCTACAAAGAGAAACCTTATCTCAAAAAACAGAAGAGAGGGAGGAAAGGAAGGAAGGAAGAACACTAGTGGGATTTGAATCCAAGTCGCTCCAGACTATGTTGTCTACCTAATCCATATCAGAGTTACCAACTGCCATGGTTTGCCCAGGCCTGAAGGACTTCTTGAAGTATTGTATCCTTTGTTCAAAACCATGACATTAGCTGGGTGTGGTGTCACATACCTTTAATCCCAGTACCCAAGAGGTAGAGGCAGGTGGATCTCTGTGAGTTCGAGGATAGCCTGGTCTATAGAGTGAGTTCCAGGCCAGGTGGGGCTACAGGGAGACCCTGTCTCCAAAAACCAAAACCAAAACCAAAACCAAAACCAAACCAAACCAACCAACCAACCAAGCAAAACAAAACAAAAAACCATGACAGTTATAGAAAACTGGGAGGAGTTGGTCATTCTGCTTGGTAGCAAGAGGTATATAGTTTGTATTTGGACTGTGCTTCAAAGGTTTCTGTGTTAAAGGCCAATGGCCCCTTCAAGTGGTAACTCTTTTAAAGTGGGGTCTCCTGGTAGGAAGTTAGCCTGCTGGAAATAGAACCTTAAAGGAGGTATTGGGACTTGGTCCTTGCTTTCTCTCTGTACTTCCCAGTTGCCATGGGTAAGTAGCTTTGTTCTGCCACACACTCCTGTCCTGTGATACTATCTCAGTATAGGCTCAAAAGCCACAGGCCAAGTAAACATGGACCACAGCTTCTGAAACCATGTGCTAGCATCCATCTTTCCTCCTTACAAGCTGATTGTCTCAGGCATCATTTCACAGTGATGGGAAGCTAACACAAAAGATTACCAGCTCCTCACCCAGGCCGGCTTTCCACATGAAGTCTGGCCCTGGAAGGAACCCTGATCTTTCACTGTGTTAGGAAATAATCTGTCCAGATACCCTGTATTCTCACTGAGGGAGCAAGGTCTTGACATTTCTAACAAAATTCCTGGTCCTTAGATCATGTAGGCCAAGGGTCAGCCAACTTTTCCTGCAGAGGGCAATTTCCGGTTTTCAGTTTTGTAGGCTCTTGGTCTCTCACAGTGACTCAACTTTGTCATTGTAGAACCAGTCACTGAGAAGTAAAAAAAGAAATGGGTGTGGTTCTGTTAAAAAATAAATTAGTTACCAAAACTGAAGGCAGATTGGATTTGGCCCCTGGTTGTCTTTCCAGACCTTGATGGGGGCTATTAATGAAGAGTCCTGTTCACAAATAATGTGTATTTGAAGAATTCTTTCTGGAAGTTTCTTTGTAGGTAGAACTAGTAGGCAGTTGGGAGCTTCCTTTTGGTTTGACCTATTTATTCATCAGTCATTCCTACTATTTTCTCTTATTTTGCAGCCATGGAATTTAAATTTCCTAATTCTATCCCCAACTCTGAGCCCACATGTGTGTGTGTGTGTGTGTGTGTGTGTGTGTGTGTGTGTAGACGAAATGTGTGATTTCCCATTGGAAACTTGTTTTCCTTTCCTTGACTATTAGGAGATCTTAGACTAATTCATTTGGGCAATTGTCTTTTTTAACCACTTCTTTTATTTTCAAGCTATTTTAAAAGTAACTCCCATTTTACTCTATAAAAACTTAATTGAGGGCTGGAGAGATGGCCTAGCAGTTAAGAGCGCCGACCGCTCTTACAGAGGACCCGGGTTCGATCCCCAGCACCCACATGGCGGCTGAGAACCGTCTGAAGCTCCAATTCCAGGAGAACTCCAGTTCCAGGGGAATCCGAGACCCTCTTCTGAACTCCGCGGCGTTGCACGACACGGGTGCACAGACTTGCATGCAGACAGTATATTCATACACATACAGAAATAAATAAAATTAAAAAAAAAAACTTAATTGAAGCCAGGCATGGTGACACATATGTAATCTACCACTTAGGATGCAGAAGAGGATAATGAGTTCAAGGCCAGCCTGGACTATACAAAGAGGCTCATTTCAAAAACAAAACAAACAAACCAAAAAAATAGTATAAAGGGCAGGAGAGATAACTGAGTGCTAAGTACACTGGCCATCCTTGCAGAGGACCTGGGTTAGGTTCCTAGCACCCACATCAGCTGCTCACAGCTGCCTGGAACTCCGTCCTAAGGGATCCAACACTGTCTTCTGGCCTCCGGAGGAAGTGTACATATGCGGTACACATACAAACAAGAAGGCATATGCACATACATTTATTTACTTATTTTTTGGTCTTTTTGAGACAAGGTCTCCACTTTAGTCCTTGCTGGCCTGGAACTCACTCTGTAGACCAGGCTGGCCTTGAACTTACAGAGATCCACCTGCCTCTGCCTCTCAAGTCCTGGGATTAAAGGTGTGCACCACCATGCCCAAAATAAATAATTTTTTAAAAATAACACACAAAAACTAGTTGAGATGTATTTATTTGCTCTAATATAGCATTTTTCTCTTATTGTGGGCTGGAAAAATACAATGAGATTTTCCTGTACTAAAGCAAGGCTCTACCACTACAGCATCCCACCCTCATGCCTGCTCTCCTTCATCCATCTAAATCCACCCGCCCCTCCAAATGCATGCTCTCCTCCATTCCCTGGGTTCCTCCAGGCATTCAATCTTCAGCATCAAGGGGTATACAGGACAGTATGAAGGGCAGAGGGTGTCCTGGGCCTTAATCACAGGCTCAAGGAGAAACATGCAACGCTGTGTCCTAAATGCAAGAAGAGCTGGGCTTGAGGAAAGGCAGGAAAGTCCAGGTGTTCGGTAGTAAGCAGTAAGGCTTGGGCTAGGAACTAAGCCCAGCACAGGAGGGGACAGTAAACAGATCAACAGGAGCTGGCCTTTGGAGACAGCCAGAAAGGGGACACAGCATTAAAGTGACACAGCAGCCACTGCAGGTGCTCAAACGGTCAACTGTCAGTGGGGAACGGCAACGGGGTTCAGGCAGCATGTCCTGGGCAGTGGAGCTGGGGGCTCTCTGGGGCTGGGTCAGAATGTCCAAGGGTCCCAGAAAGTTGCACAGGAGTCAGGAGGATGACACTCATTCCAGGACAATTGTGAAGAAGTTGTGCACATCTGGGAAGATGGTGTGGGTTTCCTGTTTGGAAACTGAAGGTGATTTCCTTGTCCTTGAACACATACATTCTCTGGTCAAGGGCAGGAGATGAGGGCTATCTAGATTTCAAACAAACGTTTCCTTGCAGACAAGTTTGGCTGACGAGAAAGCAGCAAATTGAAACTACTGTTCCTTCTGATTTACTCTGGCGCATGTTACAGTGCAATACATTCCCTAATGACCACTGATTCCAGGTTCCCAATGTATGAGCATTAACCTGGTAGCCTGGATTACCTGCTCGGGCAAGGCCCAACTCTGACAAAGGTTTTCATCTCTCTGGGAATCATTCAGGCCTGGTTTAGTTTATCTTGCCCATATTGAAGCTGGCAGCTTAGGACAGGTGGCCATGCTGAAATATTTCTGACTCAGGGCAAGATGGTCATTACCTCAAGGCCAGCCTGTTACTGATCATGATTCATCCCAAGATGCAATTGTTCTAGGGCATCATAATACAGAAAGTGTCTGAATGCCTGCATGAGTCTTATCCATATTGGAGCAGCTCAATTCAATGTCTGTGTATAGTTTCTCTCTGTCTCATGTCTTGGAACTATACCGTAATGTACCTAATAAATTCTCTACTTCTGCCTTTCCCTGTCTATATGAACTCTTTCATAGCCTGTCATATTGTTTCTCAGCAAAGCACATCCATACTTGTCATTGAGTTGTTGATTGGTCAGTTCGCAGTTGATTTATGAGAACTGATTTAAATTGTGTATTAAGCCCGGCGTGGTGGCGCACGCCTTTAATCCTAGCACTTGGGAGGCAGAGGCAGGCGGATCTTTGTGAGTTCAAGGCCAGCCTGGTCTACAATGTGAGTTCCAGGACAGCTGGGGCTACAGGGAGACCCTGTCTCGAAAAGACCAAAAAAAGAAAAAAAAAAATTGTGTATGATCCTAAAAGAGAATCTTTTTTTGTGTGTTGTTGTTACTTTGTTTTTTGAAACAAGGTCTTCCTTTGCCCCAGCTGACCTGGAATTCACTATATAGACCAGGCTGTCCTTGAACTCACAGAGATCAAACTGCCTCTCCTCTCCAGTGCTAGATTAAAGGCATGTGCCACAAGGCCCAGCCTGAGAGCTGAGAGTCCTTTAAACATTTTTTAAATGATTAGTGTGTGTGTGTGTGTGTGTGTGTGTGTGTGTGTGTGTGTGTTAGGGGGTGCTCATGAAGTCAATGGTACATGTGTGGAAGGTAGGTTAGAGATAGTTTTGTGGAGTCAGTTCTCTCCTTTCACCTTTTATTTATTTATTTTAATTTTTTTGGTCTTTTCAAGACAGGGTCTCCCTGTAGCCCCAGCTGTCCTGGAACTCACTCTATAGACCAGGCTGGCCTTGAACTCACAAAGATCTGCCTGCCTCTGCCTCCCAAGTGCTAGGATTAAAGGCGTGCTCCACCATGCCTGGCTCTCTCCTTTCATCTTTACGTGGGTTCAGGTTCTGGGTATCAAACTCAGGTCACCAGCAAACACCTTTACCCACGGAATCAGTTGAAGAGAATCCTTTACAGATACTATTGCAGCAACTAAAAAAACAAACATACATTTGGATAAGCATTTATGTAGTGAATGAATTAGTAGAGGTACAACATTGGTTTGGTGATTAAATTAGTAGCAGCTATTTTCTTGGAAATATTTCATCACAGCTTATAAGTTTACTTCACTTACAGTAGTTTTCAATTTGTTTTCTGTGGTGCTGGGGATCAAACTCAGACCCTCACACATGCTAACCAAATGCTTTCCCCCAAAGCTATATCCAGAGCTCCAATTTCCCAGTCTTCCACCTGTATGAAGGCATTCATACTGAAGATTATAGTGACATACAGTACACCAGACCAGAGCAATAATAATTTAGCTTCTTTATGCTTTGGTTACTTTCCTAAATTACTTTGGAATTGCAACAAATACTACTGATGCTATTGGGAAAGCTGATATCCATTTTTTATTTAACAATGGATCACTAAGAGAACAGACTAAGAGACAGGGTGTTGGGTAGACATACTCATTACTGTATTTAATGGAGATTCTGTGTCTGGAGAGGCTCATGTTTAGCTGAAGGATATCAAAAGAGAATGGTATTTGTTGTGAGCAAAGTAAACAATTTTTATTTCTGTTTTCCATATGCAGGCATATGAATAAAACACAGCATATTTTATATTTGTATATTTGGGGAAAACACCCAGCACTATATTAGCACAGTATAAATACCTCCCTTAGGTTATGAAATGTTTCAATAACTGAGGAATTCTGTGGGAACAAATGTTCTAGTTTGCTTCTTCATTGCTGTGACAAAACACTCTGACCAATACCATCTTGGGGAGGAAAGGGTTTATTTGGCTCACATCTCCCAGGTCACAGTTCATCTCTTAGGGAGCCCAAGGTAGGAATTCAGGGCAGGAACCTGGAGGCAGGAGCTGAAGCACAGACCATGGAAGAATGCTGCTTACTGGCTTGCTCCCCTGGCCCATGCTCAGCCTGCTTTCTTTTTTTTTTTTTTTAAGTTTTTATTTTATTTTTTAAATTTTTTAAATTATTTTTCAGATTTTTAAAATTATTTTCTTTTCACAGGAAAACAGAAACAATACAAAATAACAATAACAAAACAAAGCACAAAGAACAACAAAAAAAGGGTGGGGTGGGATTTCCATTTCTTTTTTTTTTTCCTTTTTTTTAATTTTAATTTTTATTGAATTTTGGGAATTTTTTATTATTTTGTTTATTTATTTATTTATTTTAATAATCAGCCTTTCTTATACAATAACCTGTCCAGGGGTTGCACTGCACACAGTGGGCTGGGTCCCCCCGCATCACTCAACAATCAAGAAAATACTCCACAGACAAGGCCACAGGCCAGTCCAATGGCGCTAATTCCCCAATTGAGGCTCCCACGACCCAGGTGTGTCAGGGTGACACTCAAGCTGTCCAGCACAAGAAGGAAATGAGCAAGCTTGCCACTCCTGTGGACTCTGGTCCAATCCAACACTGAAAGAACTACATCTGAATGGTGTAAGTTGTGGGAGCACCCACACTATAACCTGTCTCCAGAGCACGTGCTTCAAATATCACTTGAACATATGAAATCGAACTCTTGGTGCCAGCAAAGTTTTCTTTACCCTTTACTGAAAATGTCTTCTTTCTTCTGATCTATGGACAGTGCCAAGTCTGGGTTCCCTAGAGGAATAGAATCAACAGAATGAATATGTATTAAAAGGAAATTTATAGCCAGGTGTGGTGGTGCACGCCTTTAATCCTAGCAATTGGGAGGCAGAGGCAGGCAGACCTTTGTGAGTTCAAAGCCAGCCTGGTCTACAGAGCGAGTTCCAGGACAGCTGGGGCTACAGGGAGACCCTGTCTCAAAAATACAAAAATACAAAAATAAATAAGTAAATAAATAAATAAATAAAATGGGAATTTATTAGATTGGCTTACATGGTACAGTCTGGGTAGTCCAACATGAGCTTCACACTGGAGAGGCTGAGATTCTAGACTGCTACTTTATTCACAAAGCTGATGTCTAAGCAGTCCCAGTCTGGCTTGGAGGATTCCTGGAGAGACACTGGTTCTCAGTCCATGTTGAAAGTCCAAAGAAGCTGTATTCTGGAGTCAGCAAAGACTTCAGGAGCAGCAGCAGCAGCAGCAGCAGCAGCAGCAAGAATGCTCACAGGATGATGAACTCGCAGCACATGTGAAGACAAGCAGGCCCAAAGCAAATGATTTCTTCCTCGTACTTCCTTTAATCTGGGCTGCCACAGAAGAGGTGCTGCCCGCATCTAGGGTGGGTCTGCCCACTTCAAACGAACTGATCAAGAAAATCCCTGACAGGTGTGTCTGCTGATTCTAGATGCAGTCAAACTGACAACCATGATTAATCAGCATAGACGGAGATATCTCCTATTCTCCATAAAGTCCAAGATTGTTCCTCTCTGTTCAAAAGAGGAAGAATCCCCACCAGATGTCTGATCAAATGCATGCATTTCCAGAAAGGTCTGTGCCAAGCATTTAGACAAATTGAGTACTTTGGAGTCAGCACTTCCCTACTGTAACAACAGCTACACCTGCCAAACAAGATGCTTACACACCTGTTTGCCTCCTTGTCTTGAGAAAGCAATTGTGGACATCAAGACTGGAAATCATGTTTGGTACATGGTATATGCTGGATGAATATTATATTAGTTACTAGATTTTTATTATTTCGTTCATAACAAGTACATGTACATATTTATAAAAGTATATACATATTAGCACATATGGAAAAGTGTCTAAGCTTGCTAATTACTCAAAATAATCTTTGCTTGTGAGTAGACTCTTCAGTTCTGTTTGCTCACCTGTTCAGGGACTTGGAAGGGAGAGCATTAGATGAGGTTTGAACTGGCTCCTTTATTCTAGTTAATTATTAACCTCCAAGTCTCTCTCACCAACAGAATTCTAACCTTAGCACTGAAGCAAATGTGGCCATTGATGAGATATATCATCAATCAATTGAAATGGCCAAATGTGCAACAGAGAGTCACCACCACACAATAACAGAATGGTAGAATCGAAGGAACTTCAGCCTTCACCCAGTCCCCTCACCACATCTAGATTGGGGAGGCTGGAGCTGCGGTAAGAGGACTGCCCAGAGCAAGCAGGGAGCATCCAAAATGGGGCTTTGCCTTCTTACCTGGACTTTGTTCAGTTTCATTACCTGCAGGGTTTCCCCCCCCCCTCTACAAAAACCCAAATCTATTTGATCACGTGAGACTATGTGAAACTGTAAATGCTTGGTATGGACCTTTCTGGAAACACATGCATTTGGTCACACATCTGGTGGGGATTCTTCCTCTTTTGAACAGAGAGGAACAATCTTGGACTTTGGCTCCCTTTGACCTCCTGCACAAGAGAGCCTTGCAAGCCCCTCAAATTATGATTCTGAGATAAGTGAAGGGGCCCCGGCAAAGTCTCCCGTTAACCTCTCCTCCCCTGCTGTTGTAGACATCCAAAAATACAATGGTGCTCAGCAAATCACATTATTTAAAAGGAATTTTTATTTTATTTTATTATTACTTTCATTTTATGTGCATGAGTGTGCTGCCTGCATGTTTAAGTGCACCCATGTCATGCAGTGCCTGTGGAGTCAGAAGAGGGAATCGGATTCCCCTGGAACTGGAGTTACGAATGATTGTTAGCCACCATGTGGGTTCTGGGAATCAAACCTGGGTCCTCTGTAAGAGCAGCTGGTGCTCTTAACCATAGAACCATCTTTCCAGCTCCTTAAATAGAAGTTTTAAAGCCCATTATTCCATTCTTTCTTTTTTTCCCCTTAGACAGTCTCACATAGTCATTCACTTTATAGTCAAGGATGACCTTGAATTCCTGACTTTCTTAAATTTTTTTTTATTATTTATTTATTTATTTATTTATTTATTTATTTTTGTATGTGTATGAATGTACTGTCTGCATGCAGGTCTGTGCACCCGTGTCATGCAATGCCGCGGAGGTCAGAAGAGGGTCTCGGATTCCCCTGGAACTGGAGTTCTCCTGGAATTGGAGTTACAGATGGTTCTTAGCCGCCATGTGGGTGCTGGGGATCGAACCCGGGTCCTCTGCAAGAGCGTCGGTGCTCTTAACCGCTAGGCCATCTCTCCAGCCCCGAATTCCTGACTTTCTTGGTTCTACCTCTCAAGTGCTGGGATTATAGGTCTGTGTTACCACATCTGGTTTATGTAGTACTGGGAATCAAACTCCGGGCAGTATACGTGCTAGGCAAGTACTCTACCAATTGACCCATATCCCTAGCCTCATTTTTTTCTTCTCCTCAAGGGTATTTTTATGTATTTATCTTTGTAGTGCTAGCAAATGAACCCAGAGCCTTGCACATGCTGGGCAAATGATCTGGAAATTGGATTAGATGATTGGATTTATTTATTTATTTATTTATTTATTTATTTATTTATTTATTTTGAGACAGGGTCTCCCTATAGCCCCAGCTGGCCTAGAACTCACTGTGTAGACCAGGCTGGCCTTGAACACACAGAGATCCACCTGCCTCTGCTTCCCAAGTGCTAGGATTAAAGGCGTGTGCCACCATGCCCAGTTTAAAGATGGTTCTTAGCCACCATGTGGGTGTTGGAATCAAACCTGGGTCCTCTGCAAGAGCAGTCGGTGCTCTTAACCACTGAGCCATCTCTCAAGCCCCAGTTTTAAAATTTTAAATTAATTAATTTTTATTTATTTTGTATGTGTATGAATGTACTGTCTGCATGTAGGTTGGTGCACCCGTGTCATGCAATGCCTCAGAGGTCAGAAGAGGGCTTCAGATTCCCTTGGAACTGGAGTTAAAGACGGTTCTTAGCTGCCATGTGGGTGCTGGGAATCAAACCCAGGTCGTCTACAAGAGCAGTCGGTGCTCTTAACTGCTGAGCCATCGTTCGGCCCCAAATTTTTAAAATATATTTTATTTTTACTTTATGCGTATGAGTGTATTACCTGCATGCATATAAATGGACCTATGGAACTCAGAAGTGTCAGATCCCCTGGAATTGAAGTTATGGATGGTTGTTAGCTGTCATAGGGGTGCAGGGAACAACCCCCCCCCCATCTTCTGCAAGAGTAGTAAGTACTCTTAACCCTAGTCCTCCAGGGGTAATTTAAAGAGGTGTTTAGAATAGGCTTTGGACATTCACTCTCTTACATCTAGACATAGCATCTTTGGTGAGAACTGAAGAGTTCAAGACATCATTTATCTAGGATTCTGATGTTCTGAATGGGGTGGTCCTGTTATGCAAATATCCCACAACCCACATGTATAACCTAAGTTGGGGTGAGGGTAGGAAGATTCTCAAAGGCAGAATTCTCCAGGACTAAATGGAGTTTTCAGTACATCATAGATGCTCAGTAAAATCTGTGTGTAAAATTAATGAAAGGGGCCTACAGTTTATTTATATCTTATGTATCTCCCAAAGGCTCATGTGTTAAGGGTTTAGTCCCCAAATGGGGATACTAGGAGGTAGTTTTTTTGTCTTTTTTTGAGACAGGGTCTCTCTCTATAGTCCCAGCTGTCCTGGAACTCACTATGTAGACCAGGCTGGCCTTGAAGTCACAGAGATCTGCCTGCCTCTGCCTCCCAAGTGCTGGGATTAAAGGCATGTACCACCACACCCAGTGGCTCATGCCTTTAATACTAGTGCTTGGGAAGCAGAGGCACGTGGATCTCTGTGAGTTCAAGGCCAGCCTGGTCTACATAGTTTCAGGACAGCTGGGACTATAAGGAGAACCTGTCCCAAAAAGACCAAAACAGGGGCTGGAGAGATGGCCTAGTGGTTAAGAGCACCGACTGCTCCTGCAGAGGACCCGGGTTCGATCCCCAGCACCCCACATGGCGGCTGAGAACCGTCTTCAACTCCAGCTCCAGGGGACTCTGACCCCCTCTTCTGACCTCCACGTGCATTGCATGACATGGGTGCACAAACCTACATGCAGACAGTACATTCATACACATAAAAAAAAAAAGAATAAATAAAAAATTTTTAAAAGACCAAAGCAAACAAACAAAACACAACACAGTAACAAAACATAACCAATTAAAAAAAATAAACAAGAAACTTTTCCATTTTCTTCTGGCTGACACTCAAATGTAGGAAGGGGTATACTTTGAGCTTTAGTTCATGACTTGGGAATAGTCCACCAATGTCTTCACAGTTCTGGCTATTTATTTATTTATTTATTTATTTATTTATTTATTTATTTGTGATGGGGATCAAACTTAGGATCACATCATGCCAGGCAAGTACTTACCACTGATCCACATCACCACATTCCCAGCCTTGGCTACTCCTTTTGCCTTCTTGTGAGGCCAGTCAACCAGCTGCCAGTCAGTAACATTTGCCTCTTTTGGTCTTATCTGTGTCAAAGGCCATTTCCTTTTTGTTTGTTTGGGATTTTGTTTTTGTTGTTGTATTGTTGGTTGTTTGGGTTTTTTATTTGTTCGTTTTGAGACAGGGTCTCTCTGTATCTCTGGCTGACATGGAACTCCTTATGTAGACCAGGCTGGCCTCAAACTCACAGAGATCTGCCTATCTCTGTCTCCTGAGTGCTGGGATTAAAAGTAAGCACCATTACATAACCAAAGACCATTCCCAAATGAACTTTACTGGGTTGTTTGTTGTACAGTTTTCTTATCAAGAAAAATTAATTTTGCTTGCTGTAATTTTCACTTTTCTTTCCTCTCCTTCTTCTTGTTTTGAGGCAGGGTCTCCTCCCTGTAACCCAGCCTGGCCTCAAACTCAAGGAAATTCTCCTGCCTCAGCTTCACACATGCTAGGATTATAAACCACTACATCTGGGTTACTGGACGGTTTCCTTTTTAACTAGGTCCCTTGCCTGCCTCTTGCTGGAACCTCAGGGTGACTTGTGACTAATGTGCCCATTAAATGGTGGGAAGTACAAATGGAATATGTAACTTGAAAGATGATTCCTCCTAGAACCACACATGGTAAAACCATCTTTTGTGTGTCGTTCAGGAGCAGAAGGTGGCATTGCAGCACACACCCCTGAGGGGTCACGAAGGGGCATAAGATACACATATCTAATCCATTTGGGAGCCTTTCAGAAGCTTATAATTATTTCAGTAACTAGTTTCCTGCAGGAAAACTCAGTGCTGTTCACTGTTAGAGAGGTGAGCCTGTGTCAGGGGATGTATTTCTGACACTCAAACACTGAAGTCTCTTTATGTAATACCAACAATAAAATATCTCCGTGTCAACTCTGTTTTCCTTTCTGGAGACATCAGAGAACAGAACCTGCAGATCTAAAAAGGACATGGATTCCTTCCTTAAAATCTTCCATGGTGTTGCTCCACCATTGGTTTTGAATTAAGAAGACAAGATAGTTTTGTTCCTAAGCCAAGAAGACTGTGTGCCTTGTGTCTCTTACGCAGCAACTATATTTCATGAAAGATTTTTTTTAACTTGGTTTTTCCTGAGGCACTTAAAACATTTTCACTGTAACTTTGGAACATTCATCTTTTTGATTCTCCAGGCACCATCATGAATTGGTGGGAGGAAGAACATTAACTGGTTAAAGCCCAGGGAGAAGTCAAGGGACAGGTCCAGAGCCACAAGGTGACTCAGAGTACCTGCTGGGGCAGTTTCTTGATCAGTTGGAAGGTTAGCTATTCAAACAGCAGGAGATATTTGTTCATTTCAGAAGTCTCTTCATCTGTTTCTAATGGTCAACAGTAAGGATGGGGATATAGCTCAATGGCAGAGTACTTGCCTAGAATGCAAAAGGGGCCCTAGATTCAATCAGCGGTACTGCAAAAATAAAGAAGTAAAAATGGTCAAGTAAGGATGTAGCTGAGTTGGGAGAATGCTTGCCTAGCATGCATGAAGTCTTGGGGTCTAACCCCAGCACCACATAAAATGGGACTGATGATCCATGCCTGTAATTCCAGCTCTGGGGAGGTAGAAGCAGGAAGGTCAGGAGTTGAATGTCATCCTGGGCTACGAAGTGAGTTCAAGGCCAGTCTGTGGCTACATAAGCAAACACGTAAATGGTCAACGTTAGATGAAGGGCGAACACCACCGCATTTCACTCACTATCCTTAGCCAATGAAATGAAAATAAACATAATCTAAAAATGCAGGCATGGTAACACAAATTTATAATCTTAGTACTCAAAAGGTAAAAGGATGAGGATGTCAAATTCAAGTTATAGGCTAGCCTGGGCTATGTAACTGGACTCTGTCTCAAAACAAACAAACAAAGCAACCTCACAAATAAAAACAAAGGGATGTATGTAAAGCTTTTCCTCATGATAAATCCACAAATTGTTATTAATAATCTCGGAAAGACTTTCTGGAAGTAACCTCGAGCTTTTGAAGTTGAAGAGCAGTCTGTGTTCCCATGACCACCATTTTTTTCTGTCATCCATGTTCCTTTGAGAAAAATGTCCCAGAGACACAAGACCAACCTCTAGCCCACTGGATGTTTTTATATTTCTCATAAACATGACTTTCGATATCTTTTGTAGTCTTTAAAAAAATTTATTGCCGGGTTTGGTGGCACATGCCTTTAATCCCAGGACTCAAAAGGCAGAGTCAGGCAGATCTCTGTGAGTTCATGGCCATCCTGGTCTACATAGTAAGTTCCAGGCCAGCTAGTGCTACAGGGAGACTGTCTCAAAAAGACTCCCCCCAATTTTTTTATTTATAATTTTTTTAAACATTTTAAATTCTTTTTTATTAATTTTATTTATTTCCGTATGTGTATGAATGTACTGTCTGCATGCAAGTCTGTGCACCCGTGTCATGCAATGCCGCGGAGATCGGAAGAGGGTGTCGGATTCCCCCGGAACTGGAGCTCTCCTGGAATTGGAGTTTCAGACAGCTCTCAGCCACCATGTGGGTGCTGGGGATCGAACCCAGGTCCTCTGCAAGAGCAGTCGGCGCTCCCAACCGCTAGGTCATCTCTCCAGCCCCTATTTTATTTTATGTGCATGAGTGTACTGCCTGCATCTACGTCAGTGCACTGACATGGTGTAATGCCCAAGGAGGTCAGAAGAGGGTGTCATATTGGATCCTCTGGAACTGGAGTTCTGGACAGTTGTTAGCTGCCATGTGAGTGCTGGGAATCAAACCTGGGTCCTCTGCAAGAGCAGCCAGCTCTTAACTGCTGAGCCATCTCTCCCACCCCATGTAGTCTTTATCTAGATGTTTATTGTAGAAAACCATAATGGGAGGCCAGTAAGCAGCTGAAGACCATTTTCCAGTACAGCAGTTCAGGTTCCCACAGTTAGGCCAGTTTACACTGTCCATCAATTACTGGTTTCCAATGAATAGCTCACACTTTTAATGTTCAGCTGTGTGGAAACTCACATATTCTGAGTAAATGAAACCATCTTAGAAGTTTGCCAGAGTCTTACGATCTTGTACTGCTGTTGGGATACAAGTTTTCTTCAAGCTGACATCTTTTGCATGTTGAACCACCTTGGATCCTTTATCTTTTTCTATCTCCCTCTGTTTGTTTGTGTTGTGTGTGGGGGTGGGGGGGGTCAGAGGACAACTTGCAGGAGTCAGTTCTTTCCTTCCATCATGTGGGTTCTAGGACTTGAACTCATGTCATCAGGCTGGAGGGTGAGTACCTTTATCTGCTGAGTCATTTTGCTGGTGCAGATGACTTCTGTTTTGAGATGGCTGAGAGTTTCCCAGTTATATTCTACTGGGTGGTTCAGAAATCTCCTTTCCTGTTCTCCCAAACACTATTCTCCCAAACACTACAGTTCATGCACATCCCTTAGCCTCACAGGAGTGGTGAGTCATCCTAGCCAACCTATATCTTTTAGGCTAAGTATTAGCACATGCAACTTTCTCCAGCCACATTCGACAGCAGATTTGATTAAGTGAAAGCTTAGTAATCTGACCATTAAACTCTGAGACACCTAAAATGGTAATGAAATGAAAATATGTCTCTCAAGGAGGGGGAGGTGGAGGGGGTCGGGGGAGGGGGAGGGGAGGGGGAGGGGGGGGGAAGGGGAGGGGTGGAGGGGGAGAGCGATTCCTAGGGGAGAAAACCTCTAGAACTCTTGGCAACTTGATGATCTATCACTACTCACTGTGACGTGTGGGTTTCCTCTAAGCTCATGGGAATCAAAAGAGCTGCTCCCTTTGGACATAAAGAAAGCTTGAGGAGGGGCTGGAGAGATGGCCTAGCGGTTAAGAGCGCCGACCGCTCTTACAGAGGACCCGGGTTCGATCCCCAGCACCCACATGGCGGCCGAGAACCGTCTGAGACTCCAATTCCGGGAGAACTCCAGTTCCAGGGGAATCCGACACCCTCTTCTGACCTCCGTGGCATTGCATGACACGGGTGCACAGACCTACGTGCAGACAGTACATTCATACACATAAAAAAATAAAATAAAATAAAATAAAAAGTTTGAGGAGGGCTGGGCATGTAACTCAGTGAGAGAATGCTAGCACGGATTCCACAATCCCCACCACCACATTTAGAAGATGGCTAGGGGGGCCTGGAGAGATGGCCTAGAGGTTAAGAGCACACTTGCAGAGGACCCGGGTTCGATTCCCAGCACCCACATGGCGGCTGAGAACCGTCTTTAACTCCAGTTCCAGGGGAATCTGACACCCTCTTCTGACCTCCGTGGCATTGCACGACATGGTGCACAAACCTACATGCAGACAGTACATTCATACACATAAAAAAAAATTTAAAAAAAGATGGCTAGGAAGTGGGGCATGATGGCACACACCTTATTAAAGTCCAGCACCCGGGAGGAAAGGGCGGGTGGATCTCTGTGAGATCGAGGCCAGCCTGGTCTACATATCAAGTTCCAGGCCAGCTGGGGCTACAGGGAGCACTTGACTCAAAAAGATTTTTTAAAATGAGTGTTAAAACATAAAGTCCATGAGCTCAATTCCTGAAACAATTTCCTTGTAAAAGCAGAAGAGTGAATAAATCTGTGTGCGTATGCCCCACAGAGAAATGGCACTACTTAACTGAAGTAGGGGGCAGGGCTGCTGAAGGCCAGGAGGGACAAGAACCAGGCTTAATGATGATCAGCAAAGGCCTGCAAAAACTGAGGGCCCAAAGTTATTTTTTTCTTCTGTGAAATTCACCTTTGCTCCCCCTTCCCGTTTTTAAAAAGCAGGGTCTTAAATAAACCAGGTTGGCTTCAAACTCCCTGAACTTCTGACCCTCCTGCATTTACCTGCAGGTGCTAGGATACAGGCACATACCTATACCTGGTTGAGTGTGTTGGGGACCAACCCCAGGCCTTCATGCATGCTACTCTAACACACTACCAATTGAACTACATCCCCAGCCTGTTTTGCTACCTTTTACCAATGCCTTGTGGGGCCCACAAAGTCACCTCACCATTTTGCTTTCAACTGAGACAGGATCTCTCTGTATAACCCAGGCTGGCCTCAAATTTGAATCTTCCTGCCTGAGCTTCCTGAGTGTTAGAATTAGAGGGGTGTGCCACCATGCCCAGATCATCTCCCCCTTTTGATGTACCCATCTTCAGCCTAAAATGAAGATATCTGCATGCCAGGTATTTTTATCCCTAAATGTAGTTCAGTGAGAAAAAAGTATCAGTTAAGTGAAAAGTGAGTTCCTTCAAGTTCTCTTCAACCAGTTACTGTGGTTTGTACAGGACCAAGTTCCATTTTATTGTCCTTACCCTACGGGACCTCTACTTACCAAAAAGAAAAGGCCATAGCAAGGAATTGAGAATATGACTTTTCTGAATTCTTATTCTATTAAACTAGTCAGATTTTACAGTCTTAACACTGGAGGCTTGGGTGTGGCACATACCTTTAATCCCACCACTTAGGAGGCGTAATACAGGCAGACAGATCTCTTGGAGGACGGCCTAGTCTACATAGTGAGTTTCCAGGCCAGGCAGCACTACACAGTGCTGGTTTGATGGGCAGTTGCTGCCTACTAATGGTCACATTCACTCAGTGGTTGTACATGTACAGACTCTAAGTTTTTTTTTTTTGTTTTTTTTTTTTGTTTTTTTTTTTTTTTTGGTCTTTTTTAAACAGGGTCTCCCTGTAGCCCAGGCTGTCCTGAACTCACTATGTGGACCAGGCTGGCCTTGAATTCACAGAGATCCACCTGCCTCTGCCTTCTGAGTGCTGGGACTAAAGGTGTGTGCCACCATGCCTGGCTCAAATTAAGTCCTATGTGGCAATTTGAGGTTGTGCTAAGCACAGCATTTGCTCACTTTGTCAGAGTGACCATCCATAACCCAACACATTACAGCCCTAGCTGCATCCTCATCCAAGCCTGACTGAAGACTGATGCATATCCCAATCCAAGTGCTCCCCTTGGAGTTCACAGCCTAAAGTGAAGTCTGTAGTACCTTATCCAAAGACTTTCTATTACTCCAGTTCAAGTTCTAACAAGAACTTGGGAACTGATAAAAACACATTTAACTATGCGCCAAAGATGGTAGCATAACACACAGGTCAGACATGGGACTGGAGAGATGATGGCTCCGTGGTTAAGAGCACTGGTTGCTCTTGCAGAGGACCTGTGCTCAGTTCCCTGCACCCATGTGGCAGCTAACAACTGTCCATAACTCCAGTTCCAGGGGATCTGATGCCTTCTTCTGACCTCCTTGGGCATTGTACAACACTGGTACACCTACCTACATGTAGGCAATACACTCATACACTTAAAAAAGTAATAAAAATAAATACATTTGCTGCCAGGCATTGTGTCACATGCCTTTAGTCCCAGCACTCGGAAGGTAGAGGTAGGCAGATCTCTATGAGTTCTAGGCCAGCCTGGTCTACATAGTGAGTTCCAGGCCAGCTGGGGCTACAGGAAACCCTGTCTCAAAAAGACCAAAAAAAAAAAAAAAAAGTTAACCTTATGGTTGTGGTGGTACAATGCCTGTAACCTCAGTATGTGGAAGGCAGAGGCAGGAGGGTCAGGAGCTCAAAGCTAGTTTCAGATACATAGTAAGTTTGAGGCCAGCTTGGACTATGAGAGACTTTATTTAAAAAAAAAAAATCAAAAAAGAAAGGAAAACTATTAGCCTATCAAGGAAGCTTCTGGATTTTGGGAATGAATACTTGACCTTGGTTAAAGCCTGAAAATGACATAGATGATTTTGAATCAAAATGTTACAGAGGATATAGCTCAATAGTAGAGCACTTGTCTACCTGGGTGTGTCATCCTGGGCACCATTAAGAAAGGGGAGGGGTGGGGAAAGGGCAAAATGATAAAGTGATAAAGTCACCACTCAAGTAAGGGCTATGAAGATAGGTTTAGGAGATCAATGTGTGTGTGACAGAAATGGAGTACAGAGTTGCACAGCCACTAAGACCACAACTGTCAGAGGACCTGTGCTCTACATAGCTTGTCTACAAGGTAATTCCAAACAGTCCAGTATATCTTCACCAACCAGGAGATCCATGACTGTGGGGGGTGTTCTGTTTTGTCCACTGCTGTATCCCCAACTTCTGGAACAGTGCCTGGCTCCTAACAGATGCTTCTTAGCTCTCTGAGAAGTGTGTGAACACAATCTGCCTCAGAAGAGTCTTATCCAAGGAAATTACATTCTAAACATCTAGCAAGCGGGTACATTAGTTCGTTAAGCATCATATATAAAGCAGCAATAACTGATATGGTGGCTCCAGAAGAAATCCCAGCATTCAGGAGGCAGAGGCGGGAGGATCGTAAGTTCAAGGGGGTCTGAGCTAGAATGAGATCATACCTCATAAAAAAACAAAATCAAGTAATTGTTGTACAAGTCTGTGGAAAAGGACATGGGAATGAGGGACACATTTAATAAGCAGTCAGGGCCACTAAAGAGAAATTAAAACAAACAAACAAACAAACAAACACTTTCTGCTGCTTCTCCATCTGAGACAAAGGCCTGGGGCTCCCTCTCTAGCCAGCAGGATTGCCTTTTTGGCTGACTGGTCCAGACCAAAGCCAGTCCTGGACATATCTCAACCTGGAGCTGTGGCCTATTGGCTCGCTCTTTGTAAATTGGCCAATCTAAAATTAGGGGAAAGGAACCTGCCTCACACCACACCACAAACATTTAAAACGCCCCAGGTCTCTCTGGAGGCTTTGAATTTTTCTGTTTCTGAGTCCCCTTTCCACTTGTGGAGAGCTTTTCTTGTGTGTGAGGTGTGTATATGTGTGTTTAGTTTTAATAAAGTCTATTACCAATTGCTTTCTGCTGTGTTTGAGTTTTTCTGCCTTTTAATTCATTAATTGGCAGAGAAAACAAACCTGATCAAGACCCCTATATAGTAACAAGAATGCACATAGCTCAACAGAGGGAGGGGCCGTGATGGATCAAGGCGCATTTGCGGGAAGAAAATAGTATTAGGAATGGGCTTGGTAGTGGGAATGGCAGACCCTGGTGTTATGGCCAATGTCTTGAGCAACCTGAGAACGGGGCCCATTTCACCCAACTTTGAATGGCAGGGTCTGCTTCCGTTCTCTGTAGGTGCTTAACAAATGTCTGTGAACATTTGTTCAGTAGAACAAATTGAGATCCAGGATCAGCAGAGTGAGCAGGTGCAGGGCTTCCTACTGACTTCTTAGCATCTTTTACATGAGTAACCATGACCAGTCAAGGAAGGGGACTGTCAGAGTACGGCCCAAGAATGCTGGTCTAGAGTTAAATATTAAAACACAGGTGTCCTGGAGCCCATTTATGGCATCCTGAATCAAAATCCTGAGACCCAGGGGCTCCGGGACTATAGTTCAATGGGGAGAGTGCTTGTCTTGCATGCATGAATTCCAGGCTCAAAATCCCCAGCACTGGATAAACTGGACTTGGTGGTGCATGTCTATAATAGAGGTGGAGACAGGAGGATCCGAAGTATACACGCGCATGCACACACACACACACACACACACACACACACACACACACATTCTGAACCCAGGAACTGGCATTTTAAGCACATACCTAAGTAAGTTTCCTATATACCAGTTTGAACTCTTCTGTTGTGGATTTTGTAGACAAGCAGTAAAGATCCAAGAAGAATCCTTAATCACACCCTCAAGTAACTAAAATCCAAAGGGCAAGGGAAATGACAGTTTGGGGTGGTTCCCATGTGCCAGGCACTGCTTAAGATGCCTTAACAGAAGCACATTGAATCATCAGTGATCCAAAGGGGCAGTATCTGATAACCATCTTGCACTAAAGAAACAAGCCCAAGAGCAGGAAGGTGCCTAGCAGCATAGCTAGTGACCAGCAGGGACTTGAATTCCCAAGAGGACATACTTCCAAAGCCTCTCGACATCTCAGGAAAATGCAAAATAGAGAGAGAGTGGACTTCATCCAGTCCCCAGGTCATCTTTGGAGCAATTGGATCTGCCTGAATGAAGTTCTAGAAGTAAAGATTTGAGAATTTAATGTATCAGGTGTATATGTGGTTTGGACTCTTGAGTGTCCAAGTCATCTTTGACTTTAATAACCGTAATAAAGAGGCTGGCTGAGTCCTGGATGAAGTAGTTTTTCTAGAAAATTCATGTGTACTATGATTGAGCCCCAGGGTGGGAGGAGACAGCAGGGAAGGATGAGCTGATGAGCTGATGTGCTTCCCCGCCCCGCCATGCAACACTGTACACATCTTATCTACAGTCTCCCAGAGGGTAGCCTCTGCTCCCAGGTAGTGTTATATTTCAAAGAGAAGTCCAAAGTCCAGCTTTCCTTGTGAAAGATGCCAATTCTGAAATAGCTATAACTAATTCAAAGTTTGAAATACACCAGACCAGCAGCAAACAGGCCTGGAAGACTGAATGAGGACCCTGAGGCTCCCACAGGAAGACTCTGATAGAGAATGAGAGACTCCTGGGACTTCAAGCTACCCGAAGTTGCTGGAAAAAGGATTCCTGGAATCCCTCAGTTTCCTTTCTGGGCTTTACGTGATGGTATATCCTAGTTACTTCTGTTGGTTTAATAAAACATGAATACCTTTATCCGCGTGTGTCAGATGTGGCCAGTCAATGTTTGTAACTTCAGTTGGGACTATTAATTTTCCATAGCATTGCATGGCTGCCTCATTTTGGGGTGATCCTTAATTGACATTGTACAATTTTAAGTGCGATTTTAAGTGAGTTAATTTTAATTTTTTTAAACTTTATTTATTTATTTATTTATTTATTTATTTATTTATTTATTTATTTATTTATTTATTTATTTTGGTCTTTTCGAGACGGGGTTTCCCTGTAGCCCACCTGTCCTGGAACTCACTCTGTAGACCAGGCTGGCCTTGAACGCACAAAGATCTGCCCGCCTCTGCCTCCCAAGTGCTTTTATTTATTCTTGTATGTGTATGAATGTACTGTCTGCATGTAGGTTTGTGCACCCGTGTCGTGCATTGCCGCGGAGGTCAGAAGAGGGTCTCGGATTCCCTTGTAACTGGAGTTAAAGCCGGTTCTCAGCCTTGTGGGCGCTGGTGATCGAACCAGGCGCTCTTAACCGCTAGGCCATCTCTCCAGCCCCAAAGTGAGTTAATTTTAAAGAACAAAGCAAACATTGGGGAAAAGAATTATGAGTTTCTGCAGGAACCCTGTCTGCATCTTTTAAATAAATTCATTTGGGGATTTTCTAAGTTGAACTTCTCTATACTGAAGGGTGAAAACTGTTTTGGATGAAAAAAGCTCAGGGTCTTCTTGTATAACTCTCACATGCACACCCAAAGACCCACAGACAGCATGTGGACTTGCTACCCGAAACAGGGTAAATACCCTAAAAACTGAAGAATGTTTGCCAGTAATTGGGACTTCAGCATTGGTATGTTTTGATCCCATTGCTCTATGTAGAAATGACTGGTACTCGTTTTTAATAGTTCCATAGCGTATATATCCACTATCTGGGAATCCGCACCACGTTCGGGGTGTTTACTTAACTACTTTACAGAAGGGTCTCAGATAATCTCTTTCTATTTTTTTTTTTTTCCAACGGGACACATTTATTTCATGTCAACAAACAAACTGATCACACCGAAACTCAGATAAAACGAGTGAAACGAATGCAGTGCGGGAGTTGCCGAAGTTGAGCAGGGGGGAGGGTGGAACACCTGCAGAACTGACCAGGGGTGATTAACCTCGGGGCCTGGCGGGGGATAGAGCACCTGCGGGATGCAGATGGAGGAGCTGCGGGACCGGAGTCGCGAGGGGCCGCTGGCATTTTCCCCTAGAGGTTTCGGAACTGTAGTTTTCCACTGTAAAAACCAACAAGCACTCAAGGCGCCTGTAGGATCTCGGCTGAGCAGCCTTCCCTCCCCGGAAGCAGACCAGCCCGAGTTCCCGGAGCAGCGCCGGTGAGCGGCAGGAGGAGGCGCGGAGCTTCCCGCGCGCAGCCGACTGACGGGAAAGTGCCAGGAAAGCCACGGCCCGCAGGCCGCGGGAACCGGACTGGGTGCTGCGCTGAACAGCACTCAGCCGCAGCGGCCCCTCCCCCAGCACCTCCCCTTTCCGCCCTCTCCACACCCCTACCTCCGGCTCCCCCTTCCCTGCACCTAGCCTTCCTCTCTCCACCTCCCGATTCTATTTTCCTTTTCCCCACCCTCCTCTCTCCTTCCTGCCCCAATTCTACAGCTATTTAACTTTAAAAAAAAATCAATTATTGGATCTCTTGTCTCAAATTTTGTTCTGAGGAAGGACTCCCCTCAGTGAGCCTGAAGATCCTTCAGCCTCAGGGTGCTTGGCAGGACTCNGGCGCAGAATTTTTTTTTTTTTGCGCATCGCGCATTGCACAGCACCACCTACATATAGTGTACCCGGGTCACGTATATGTTGGGCTATTAAGATAACCACATACTAAATCCAATTTTTGGAGCACTCTTCTGTATAGCTTCCCTCAATATCTCCGTAACTAGTTTCGGAAGGAATATTACTCAGTGCTTGTCCACCCCCCCTCTGTTAGCGAGGGAGCCTTCTCCTGAGCCTGTGTCAGGGGATGTATTTCTGACACTCAAACACTGAAGTCTCTTTATGTAATACCAACAATAAAATATCTCCGTGTCAACTCTGTTTTCCTTTCTGGAGACATCAGAGAACAGAACCTGCAGATCTAAAAAGGACATGGATTCCTTCCTTAAAATCTTCCATGGTGTTGCTCCACCATTGGTTTTGAATTAAGAAGACAAGATAGTTTTGTTCCTAAGCCAAGAAGACTGTGTGCCTTGTGTCTCTACCTAGCAAACTATATTTCATGAAAGTTTTTTTTTTTTAACTTGGTTTTTCCTGAGGCACTTAAAACATTTTCACTGTAACTTTGGAACATTCATCTTTTTGATTCTCCAGGCACCATCATGAATTGGTGGGAGGAAGAACATTAAACTGGTTAAAGCCCAGGAGAAAAGTCAAGGGATCAGGTTCCAGAGCCACAAGGGGACTAAGAGTACCTGATGGGGCAGTAGCTCATCCTGTGGTTTCTTGATCAGTTGGAAGGTTAGCTATTCAAACAGCAGGAGATATTTGTTCATTTCAGAAGTCTCTTCATCTGTTTCTAATGGTCAACAGTAAGGATGGGGATATAGATCAATGGTTCAGGGAGTACTTTGCCTTAGAATCAAAATAAAAGGGGCCTAGATTCAAATCCGCGGTTACTGCAAAATACTAAGAAGTAAAAGGTCAAGTAAGGATGTAGTGAGGTTGGTGAGAAATGCTTGCTAGCATTGCATGAAGTTCTTGGGGTCTACCCAGCACCACATAAAATGGGGATGATGATCCATGCCTGTCAATTCCAGCTCAGGGGATTGCGCCTTTCTATTGAAAGCACCCTGGAAGGTCAGGGTGCAATGTTCATCCTGGGCTCAGAGTAGAGGCGCGCTCGTCAGCCGCCTTGGCCGCCAATTGTGACTGCGTAGTACGGCGGTGCAACTGATAGCCGGAGGAATGCGGAGTCCCTCTGATGTGCCAGTCTGCGAGAGCAGAGCGAGGAGAGGAGCAGAGAGCGTGCGCCTCATGGGTCTAGCGCTAGCGGGGAGAGCGCAGTAGGCGAAGTCAAGCGGTCGAGAGAGCAGTGTACTAAAAGAGAGTGAGGGTGACGAGCAGGAAAATATAGGAGTAGCGGCATGGACCGTGGCGAGAAGGGGGCCGGGATTATTGTGCGACGGTCACGTCGCGAACACCACCGCATTTCACTCACTATCCTTAGCCAATGAAATGAAAATAAACATAATCTAAAAATGCAGGCATGGTAACACAAATTTATAATCTTTCGTACTCAAAAGGTAAAGGATGAGGATGTCCAAATTCAATTATAGGCTCGCTCGGGCTATGTAACTGGGACTCTGTCTCAAAACAAAAACAAAAACCAAGCAACCTCACAAATAAAAACAAAGGGATGTATGTAAAGCTTTTCCTCATGATAAATCCACAAATTGTTATTAATAATCTCGGAAAGACTTTCTGGAAGTAACCTCGAGCTTTTGAAGTTGAAGAGCAGTCTGTGTTCCCATGACCACCATTTTTTTCTGTCATCCATGTTCCTTTGAGAAAAATGTAAAGTCCCAAGAGACACAAGACCAACCTTCTAGCCCATGGATGTTTACTATTTCTCTACAAACATGACTTTGATATTTTTGTAGCTCTTTAAAAAAATTTATTGCGGGTGTGGTGCAAATGCCTTTAATCCCAGGACTCAAAAGGCAGAGTCAGGAGATCTCTCGTTGAGTCATGGGCCCATCCTGGGCTCTACATCGTAAGTTCCAGGCCAGCTAGTGCTTACCGGAGACTGGTCTCAAAAAAGGGGACTCCCCCAATTTTCTTATTTATAATTTTTTTCAACATTTTAAATTCTTTTTTATTAATTTATTTATTTCCGTATGGTATGAATGTATGTGCATGCATGCTGTGCCCCCGGTTCATTGCAATGCCGCGGAGATTCTGAAAGGTGTGTCGGTTGTTGGATTCCCCTGGAAACGGAGCTCTCCTGGAATTGGCGTTTCAGACCGCTCTCAGCCACCATGTGGTGCTGGGGATCGAACCCAGGTCCTTGCAAGAGCGTCGGCGCCTCCAACCGCTAGGTCATCTCTTCCAGCCCTCTTTTATTTTCGTGCATGGAGTGTACTTGCCGCAATCTACGTCAGTGCACTGGACATGGTTGTAATTTGTTAATGCCCAGGAGATAATGTAGAAAGAGGGTGTCATATTGGAATCCCCCCCCCCCTCTGGAAATGGAGTTGCTGACAGTTGTTCGCTGCCATGTGCGTGCTGGGAATCAAACCTGGGTCATCTGCCCAAGGCACTAGCAGCAGCTCTTATACTGCTGAGCCATCTCTCCCACCCCATGTAGTCTTTATCTAGATGTTTATTGTAGAAAACCATAATGGGAGGCCAGTAAGCAGCTGAAGACCATTTTCCAGTACAGCAGTTCAGGTTCCCACAGTTAGGCCAGTTTACACTGTCCATCAATTACTGGTTTCCAATGAATAGCTCACACTTTTAATGTTCAGCTGTGTGGAAACTCACATATTCTGAGTAAATGAAACCATCTTAGAAGTTTGCCAGAGTCTTACGATCTTGTACTGCTGTTGGGATACAAGTTTTCTTCAAGCTGACATCTTTTGCATGTTGAACCACCTTGGATCCTTTATCTTTTTCTATCTCCCTCTGTTTGTTCGGTGTTGTGGTGGGGGTGGGGGGGGTCAGAGGACACACTTGCAGGAGTCAGTTTTCTTCCTTCCCTCATGTGGGTTCTAGGACTTGAATCATGTCTAAGGCTGGAGGGTGAGCTACCTTTATCTGCTGAGTCATTTTGCTGGTGCAGATGACTTCTGTTTTGAGATGGCTGAGAGTTTCCCAGTTATATTCTACTGGGTGGTTCAGAAATCTCCTTTCCTGTTCTCCCAAACACTATTCTCCCAAACACTACAGTTCATGCACATCCCTTAGCCTCACAGGAGTGGTGAGTCATCCTAGCCAACCTATATCTTTTAGGCTAAGTATTAGCACATGCAACTTTCTCCAGCCACATTCGACAGCAGATTTGATTAAGTGAAAGCTTAGTAATCTGACCATTAAACTCTGAGACACCTAAAATGGTAATGAAATGAACATTGTCTCTCAAGAGGGGGAGGGGGTAGGGGGAGGGGGGGACGGGGGAGTGGGAGGGGGGAGGTGGAGGGGGGGGGGGAGGGAGATGCCTAGGGGCGAAAAAACCTCTAGAACTCTTGGCAACTTGATGATCTATCACTACTCACTGTGACGTGTGGGTTTCCTCTAAGCTCATGGGAATCAAAAGAGCTGCTCCCTTTGGACATAAAGGAACAGCTTGAGGAGGGGCTGGCGAGATGGCTAGCGGTTAAGAGCGCCGACCCGCCTCTTACAGAGGACCCGGGTTCGATCCCCAGCACCCACATCGGCGGACCGAGAAGGAACCGTTCTGTGACTCCAAGTTCCAGGAGAAACTCCCAGTTCCAGGGGAATCCGACTACCCTCTTCTACCTCCGTCGGATCCATGACACGGGTGCACAGCCTACGTGCAGCAGTATGCTTTCACTATACATAAAAAAATAAAATAAACAGTAAAATAATAAAAGTTTGTGATGAGGGCTGGGCATGTAACTCAGTGAGAGAATGCTAGCACGGATTCCACAATCCCCACCACCACATTTAGAAGATGGCTAGGGGGGCCTGGAGAGATGGCCTAGAGGTTAAGGGCACACTTGCAGAGGACCCTGGGTTCGATCCCAGCACCACATGGCAGCTGAGAATCAGTATGGTAATCCAGTTCTGGGGGAATCTGACCACCCTCTTCTGACCTCTCGTTGGCATTGCACGGGACATCGGGTGCACAACAACCTACATGCAGACGTACATCCATACAATTAAAAAAAAATTTAAAAAAAGATGCTAGGAAGTTGGCATGATTTGGCAACACCTTATTAAAGTCCAGCACCCGGGAGGAAAGGGCGGGTGGATCTCTGTGATATCGAGGCCAGCCTGGTCTTACATATACAAGCTTCCAGGCCAGCTGGGGCTACAGGGACACTGACTCAAAAATAAAAAAAATTTTTTAAAATGAGTGTTAAAACATAAAGTCCATGAGCTCAATTCCTGAAACAATTTCCTTGTAAAAGCAGAAGAGTGAATAAATCTGTGTGCGTATGCCCCACAGAGAAATGGCACTACTTAACTGAAGTAGGGGGCAGGGCTGCTGAAGGCCAGGAGGGACAAGAACCAGGCTTAATGATGATCAGCAAAGGCCTGCAAAAACTGAGGGCCCAAAGTTATTTTTTTCTTCTGTGAAATTTCCCCTTTGCTCCCCCTTCCGGTTTTAAACTCAAGCGGGCTTAAATAAACCAGTGGCTTCAAACCCCTGAACTTCGACCTCCTTGCATGTTACCTGAGGTGCTAGGATTACAGGCACCTATACCTATACCGTGGTGAGTTGGTGTGGGGACCAACCCCAGGCTTCATGCATGCTACTCTAACACACTACCAATTGAACTACATCCCCAGCCGGTTTTGCTACTCTTTTACAATGCTTGTGGGGCCCACAAGTCACCTCACCATTTGCTTCACAACTGAGACAGGATACTCTCTGTATAAAACAGGCTGGCCTCAACTTGGAATCTTCCTGCCTGAGCTTCCTGAGTGTTAGAATTAGAGGGGTGTGCCACCATGCCCAGATCATCTCCCCCTTTTGATGTACCCATCTTCAGCCTAAAATGAAGATATCTGCATGCCAGGTATTTTTATCCCTAAATGTAGTTCAGTGAGAAAAAAGTATCAGTTAAGTGAAAAGTGAGTTCCTTCAAGTTCTCTTCAACCAGTTACTGTGGTTTGTACAGGACCAAGTTCCATTTTATTGTCCTTACCCTACGGGACCTCTACTTACCAAAAAGAAAAGGCCATAGCAAGGAATTGAGAATATGACTTTTCTGAATTCTTTTCTATTAAACTAGTCAGATTTTTACATTTAACACTGGAGGCTTCGGGTGTGGCACATACCCCTTTCCCTCCCACCACTTAGAGGTCTTATACAGGCCAGGTACGATTCTCTGAGGACGGGGCCTAGTCTACATAGTGAGTTTGGCTAGGACAGCCAGCACTACACGTGCTGGTTGATGGGCAGTGCTGACTACTAATGTGTACATTCACTCTAAGTGGTTGTACATGTACAGTATCTTAAGTTTTTTTTTTGTTGTATTTTTTTTTTTTTTTTGGTCTTTTTTAAACAGGGGTCTCCCATGTAGCCCATGCTGTCCTGAAACTCACGCTGTGGGACCAGCTGGCCTTGATTCATGAGATCCACCTTGCCTTGCCTTCGAGTGCTGGACTAAAGGTGTGTGCCACCATTGCCTGGCTCAATTCAGTCCTATGTGGCAATTTGAGGTTGTGCTAAGCACAGCATTTGCTCACTTTGTCAGAGTGACCATCCATAACCCAACACATTACAGCCCTAGCTGCATCCTCATCCAAGCCTGACTGAAGACTGATGCATATCCCAATCCAAGTGCTCCCCTTGGAGTTCACAGCCTAAAGTGAAGTCTGTAGTACCTTATCCAAAGACTTTCTATTACTCCAGTTCAAGTTCTAACAAGAACTTGGGAAACTGATTAAAAAACACATTTAACTTGCGCCTAAAGATGCTCGTAGCATAACACACAGGTCAGACATGGGACTGGAGATGATGGCTCCGTGGTTGTTAAGAGCACGTGGTTGCTCTTGCAGCGGACCTGCTTGCTAAGTTTCCTGCACCCAGTGTGGCAGCTAACAAAACTGTCCATAACTCACAGTCCAGGGGATCTGATGCCTCTCTTCTGACCTCCGTTGGATTTAACACTGGTACACCCTACCCTACAGTGTGCACATACACTCATACATATAAAAAGTAATACAAAATTAAATACATTTGCTGCCAGGGCATTGGTCACATGCCTTTATGTCTCCCAGCCACTCGGGAAAGGCTTAGGAGGTAAATAGGAAGATCTCTCATGAGTTCTAGGCAGCCTGGTCTACATAGTGTATGTCAGGCTCAGCTGGGTACGTACAGGACACCCTTGTTGTCTCAAAAAGACCAAAAAAAATAAAAAAAAAAAAGTAACTTATTTTGTTGTTGTGGGTGCTTGGTGTACAATGCCTGTTCACCCATGTATGCGGAAAGGCAGAGGAGCAGGAGGGTCAGGAGCTCAAGGCCTAGTTTTCAGATTACATAGTAGTTTGAGGCCAGCCTGGGCTTAGAGAGACTTTATTTAAAAAAAAAAAAAAATCAAAAAAAAGAAGAAACTATTAGCTCTATCAAGGAGACGCTTCTGGATTTTGGAACGAAGAATGAATAACTGACCTTGGTTTAAAGCCTGACAATGACATAGATGATTTTGAATCAAAATGTTACAGAGGATATTAGCTCAATAGTAGAAGCACTTGTTACTGGTGTGTCAATCCTGGGCACCATTAAGAAAAGGGAGGGGGGGTTTGGGGAGCAAAAGCGGCAACCAACTTGATAATATAAAGTGATAAAGTCACCACTCAAGTAGGGCTTATGAAGATAGGTTTAGGAGATCAATGTGTGTGTGACAGAAATGGAGTACAGAGTTGCACAGCCACTAAGACCACAACTGTCAGAGGACCTGTGCTCTACATAGCTTGTCTACAAGGTAATTCCAAACAGTCCAGTATATCTTCACCAACCAGGAGATCCATGACTGTGGGGGGTGTTCTGTTTTGTCCACTGCTGTATCCCCAACTTCTGGAACAGTGCCTGGCTCCTAACAGATGCTTCTTAGCTCTCTGAGAAGTGTGTGAACACAATCTGCCTCAGAAGAGTCTTATCCAAGGAAATTACACTTCTAAACATCTAGCAAGCGGGTACATTAGTTCGTTAAGCATCATATATAAAGCAGCAATAACTGATATGGTGGCTCCAGAAGAAATCCCAGCATTCAGGAGGCAGAGCGTGGACGGATCGTATGACGTCAATTGGGGGAGCTCGTGAGAGTCCTCAGGGAGAATGAGATTGCTATACCTCTAATAAAAATACAAAATCACGTATTGTTTGTACAAGTCTGTGGAAAAGGCACATTGGGAATGAGGGACCCTTAATTTAATAAGCAGTCAGGGCCCTAAAGAGAAATTAAAACAAACAACAAACCAAAACAAACCAAAACAACCCTTCTTCTGCTGCTTCTCCATCTGCAGACAAAGGCCTGGGGCTCCCTCTCTAGCCAGCAGGAGCCCTTTTGGCTGACCTGTAAACCAGCAGATAAGACCAGCTGGACCTGGACATATCTCAACCTGGAGCTGTGGCCTATTGGCTTCGCTCTTTGTAAATTGGCCAATCTAAAATTAGGGGAAAGGAACCTGCCTCACACCACACCACAAACATTTAAAACGCCCCAGGTCTCTCTGGAGGCTTTGAATTTTTCTGTTTCTGAGTCCCCTTTCCCACATTGTGGAGAGTTTTCTTGTGTGTTGAGGTGTTGTATATGTGTGTTTCGTTTAATAAAGCTCTTATACCCATTGTTTATCTGCTGTTGTTTGAGTTTTTATGCCTTTTAATTCTTAATTGGCCAGAGAAAACAAACTGATCCAGACCCCTATTAGTATACAAGAATTGCACATTAGCTAACAAAGAGGGAGTGGGGGTGAGGATCGAAAGGCGCATTTGCGGGAAGAAAATAGTGTATTAGGAATGGGCTTGGGAGTGGTAATGCAGACCATGGTGTTATTGGCCAATGTCTTGGGAGCAACCTGGAACGGGGAACCCCCATTTCACCCCACTTTGAATGGCAGGGTCTGCTTCCGTTCTCTGTAGGTGCCTAACAAATGTCTGTGAACATTTGTTCAGTAGAACAAATTGAGTCCAGGATCAGCAGAGTGAGCAGGTGCAGGGCTTCCTACTGACTTCTTAGCATCTTTTACATGAGTAACCATGACCAGTCAAGGAAGGGGACTGTCAGAGTACGGCCCAAGAATGCTGGTCTAGAGTTAAATATTAAAACACAGGTGTCCTGGAGCCCATTTATGGCATCCTGAATCAAAATCCTGAGACCCAGGGGCTCCGGGACTATAGTTCAATGGGAGAGTGCTTGTCTGCAGCATGAATTCCAGGTTCAAATCACCCAGCACTGGATAAACTGGACTTGGTGGTGCATGTCTATAAAGAGGTGGAGACCGGAGGATCCGAAGTATACACGCGCATGCACACCCACACAACACCAACACACACACACACACACCACATTCTGAACCCAGGAACTGGCATTTTAAGCACATACCTAAGTAAGTTTCCTATATACCAGTTTGAACTCTTCTGTTGTGGATTTTGTAGACAAGCAGTAAAGATCCAAGAAGAATCCTTAATCACACCCTCAAGTAACTAAAATCCAAAGGGCAAGGGAAATGACAGTTTGGGGTGGTTCCCATGTGCCAGGCACTGCTTAAGATGCCTTAACAGAAGCACATTGAATCATCAGTGATCCAAAGGGGCAGTATCTGATAACCATCTTGCACTAAAGAAACAAGCCCAAGAGCAGGAAGGTGCCTAGCAGCATAGCTAGTGACCAGCAGGGACTTGAATTCCCAAGAGGACATACTTCCAAAGCCTCTCGACATCTCAGGAAAATGCAAAATAGAGAGAGAGTGGACTTCATCCAGTCCCCAGGTCATCTTTGGAGCAATTGGATCTGCCTGAATGAGTTCTAGAAGTAAAGTTGAGATTTAATTTGTATCAGATTTGAATGATCAGGTTTATGTGGTTTGGACCTCTGAGTGTCCAAGTCATCTTTGACTTAAAAACCGTAATAAAGAGGCTCTGCTGAGTCCTGGATGAAGTAGTTTTTCTAGAAATTCATGTGTAATTGATTGAGCCAGGGTGGGAGGAGGAGACAGAAGGTGCATGTGGGATGAGCAGAATGAATTGATGGCTTTTACCCCGCCCCGCCATGCAACACTGTAACACATCTTAATCTACAGTATCCCAAGACGGGTAGCCCTCTGCTCCCCAGGTAGGGTTATATTTCAAAGAGAAGTCCCAAAGTCAGCTTCTTGTGATAAGAGGCTCAATTTCTGAAAAGCTATAACTAATTCAAAGACGTTGAAATACACCCGGACCAGCAGCAAACAGGCCTGGAGATGCAATGAGGGACCTGAGGCTCCCACCCAGGATAAAGACTCTGATAGAGGAATGAGAGACTCCTGGACTTTCAAGCTACCCGAAGTTGTATGGAAAAGGGATTTTCCTGGAATCCTCGTCAGTTTCCTTTCTCCGGCGACTTTACGTGATGGTATATCCAGTTACTTCTTGTGGTTTAATAAAAGATGAATAACTTTATCCGCGTGTGTGAGATGTGGCAGGCCAGCGTCAATGTTTGTAACTTCAGTTGGGACTATTAATTTTCCATAGCATTGCATGGCTGCCTCATTTTGGGGTGATCCTTAATTGACATTGTACAATTTTAAGTGCGATTTTAAGTGAGTTAATTGTTAATTTGTTGTTTAAATTATTTATTATTTATTGATTAGTTAGTTCTGATTATTTATTTATTTATTTATTTAGTTTTGGTCTTTTCGAGACGGGGTTTCTGTAGCCCACACCGTCCTGGAACTCCAATTGCTAGACCAGGGCTGGCCTTGAACCACAAAGATCTTGCCGCCTCTGCCTCTCCAAGTGCTTGTTATTTATTCTTTATGTGTGTGTGTATAATGTACTGGTGCATGTAGGTTTGTGCACCCGTGTCGTGCATTGCGCGCGGAGGTCAGAGGGGTAAAGCGGGTCTCGGGTTCCCTTGTAACTGGACGTTAAAGCGTTCTCAGCCTTGTGGCTGCGCGTGATCGAACCCAGGGCGCTCTTAGACCGCATAGGCCATCTCACCAGCCCCAAAGTGGAGTTAACTTTTAAAGAACAAAAGCAAACATTGGGGAAAAAGCATTATAAAGGATGAGTTTCTGCAGACGGAACCCGTGTCTGCATCTTTTAAAAATTAAAGTCATTTTGGTTTTTCTAAAGAACTCTTTATTACTGAGGTGTGTTAAAACGCTTTGGGTGGATGAAAAAAGTAGAAAAACAGTCCGGGTCTTCTTGTATAACTCTCACATGCACACCCAAAGACCCACAGACAGCATGTGGACTTGCTACCCGAAACAGGGTAAATACCCTAAAAACTGAAGAATGTTTGCCAGTAATTGGGACTTCAGCATTGGTATGTTTTGATCCCATTGCTCTATGTAGAAATGACTGGTACTCGTTTTTAATAGTTCCATAGCGTATATATCCACTATCTGGGAATCCGCACCACGTTCGGGGTGTTTACTTAACTACTTTACAGAAGGGTCTCAGATCATTTCTTTCTATTTTTTTTTTTCCAAAGGGCACAATTTATTTCATGTCACAAACAAAACATGTCACAACGAAACTCAGATATAAACGAGTGAAACGAATGCAGTGCGGGAAGTTGCCGAAGTTTTGGAAGCAGGGTGGGGGGGGGGTGGTGGGGGTGGGGGTGGGGTGGGTGGTGGTGGGGGGGGTGGGCTGGGGTTCGTGGGGGGGGGTGTTGGGGCGTGTGGGGGGGTTGGGTTGGGGTTGGTGGTTGGTGGGGGGGTGGTGGGGGTGGGTTGGGGTGGGGAGGGGGGTGAGGTGGGGGCGGAGGGTGGGAAGGGGTCACCTTCTGTGGGCTGTGTAGAGGGTGGGGAGGAATGGATGGGGTGTGGTAAAAACATTGCAGAAATGACCAGGGGTGATTAACTCGGAGGCCTGGAGGCGGGATAGAGCACTCTGAGGGATTGCAGATGGGAAGGTAGCAGCGGGGGGACCGGGTAAGTCGCGCAGGTGGCCGATGGCATTTTACAAACTAGAGGGTGGGAGGAAAAAGGTCGTTTTCAACGGCGAAAAAAAAAAAGAAGAAAAGGAGCATGAGGAGGACGTAGGCTGAGAGCCTTAAAGCAAAGGATAGGAATGCAGACCAGAGAAAGAAGTTTCAAGGAAGCAGGAGGCAGGCTGAAGAGGCAAGGAGGAGGAGGAGAGGAGCTTCACGAGAGGCCGAAGTAATGACGGTAATAAGTGAAGGAAATAGACCTAGGCAAGAATGGACGTAGGGAAAGGAAAGGGGGGGATGCGCCGGAAAAGCAGAAGAAGAACAGCGACACGCAACACAGCCAACTGCAAAAAGTTACCGAACTCTCCTTCTCCTACACACCACACATAGCGCTCCACTTCCATGCTGACACCCTTACCTTCCTAGCTCCACCGCAAGTTAGGAAAGGGGACTTCGTTGAACAAAATACCTCGCGTAGAGCTACCGGATCGATTAAACATAGAGTTTGTTTTTGTGCAGTCTACTAAGGGTCCGGGACAACATACCACAAAATAGGGATCCAGGTACCACGGCTTTCGTGGAACATTAAAATGTTCCACATCAAGCCCCTTTTCCCTCTCCTCTACCCCCCCCCCCTCCCTAATCCCCCCCTCCCCACCTCCTTCCTTCCCCTCCTCCCTCCTCCCTTATTCTTTGCCCTCCCACCCTCCCCAGCTCCTCCCCCATCTCGGCTAGGGCTGCGCACACAGATCTGGGCAGATAGTGGCTTCGGGAGGCTGGGGAGGAATTCCTAGGAGAGCAGTCCGCGGTGCTCCCCAGGCCGACTGGGCGGAGGAGCCTCGGGGACCTGGGACTCGTCCCGAGCCCGCAGCTCCTGCGCTCGTCGCTGCAACGGTGACTCTGCTTTTGAGATTCAGCACAGAGAGCGCGGCCCGCGTTCCGTTTAATTCTGGGAAATGAGGACGCCAAGGACTTGAGGGTGCGGGGCTGACAGAGCGGAGCCAGCCCGCGCTGCTGTGCTGGGACTGAGGCTTCCTCCACCGCATAGCTGCGTAGGAACCGGGTGTAGACATCTGGTGGCCTTAGCAAAGCCAACGTGAAGATGACCGGCGCTGCCGAGGCCCAGGAAAGGAAACTGGGCGGTATTTCTACTGCCCACGTTAATGGCTCTTCTCTGGGTCTTCAGATCCATCCCAGTCCGAATGCTTGGACAGTGGATGTGACCAGTGCGTTTCTACCTGGTTTCTCTGGAGCAGTGAACAGCTTATATGTCAGGCACCCTGCAGAGTGCATGGCAACTTTGGTATCAGTCCTCATATCAATTTTGTGTCGGTTTTATTCCCATTTTAGACAGGAGCAGATCGCGAGGTGGGTAGGCTCAGGAGACTTAGCCAATGACTACACAGCTCTTCCTGGTCTGTTGCAACTCAAGCCTGACTTAGTGTTTGGAAGCTTGCTGCAATGAAGTTCATTCCTACACGGGGTGCCAAGGCAGTCCGTGTAGTAGGGAGAGAACAGGCAGGTAGATTGCAGTAGGTAAGAGTTCTCCCAGACTTGTTTCACAGTGGATTATAATCAGCTCAGTTGCCTCTTAAGCCCTCCGGGTATTACTGCAGCCTTTCATTAACCCGAAACTGTGAATTCCTAGGCTCTCTCCAGAAGGGTACTTGAGCTGCTGTCTGGCTAACCCAAGTCTCCATGCAGCTTAGGGGAATTCCCTGGGCCCTAGGCTAGTATCCTTGTGCAAAATTACCGAACCATCCAACAGGATTTTAAAAAATCCCCCCAAACTCCCACTTTCTACTAAGAAAATAATGAAGAAGGACTGTCAAGGACAGCTAAACTGAAAGGCTTAGTGGGATCTAGTGCAAGGTGCCTAGTAAGCTGGATTTTGAAGAACATTTTTAGGACAAACAGATTTCTGGCCCCTACTTTAGTTTTCAAGATGTTTGCACTACAGATACTTGGGAGGTGACAGATGATAGGACATTTGGGGTTCAACATAACTGTCTATCCTTTTCCGTTTCTCCCTAGCAAGTATAAGGCACCTGGTAGTGGCAGCATCTCAGATTCTTTTCAGATTTGGAGAGCCCATCAAGAATGATTTTCTGCTTCAGTTGCTGTTTACTACTTAATACCTGTGTGTTCATAAGTCACCCGAACACACCCTCAAACTTGCCCCAAATGGGCTGATTTAACAAGCCCAGTCTGCTAAGAAAGTTAGTGAGAAAGCTGATCTCACATCTAATGTCTACACATGTTCCAACAGAGTGCACAGGGAATTGATGTTCTAGAAGCGGGTGGAATAACACTGCAGGGTGCTGAGGCTCATTTGTTGTTGTTTTTTTTTTTTTTTTTGAAACAGTCTCACCATGTATACTGGCTGGCCTGGAACACTCTATATAAGGCAGGCTGGCCTCAAACTCGAGATCTTTCTTCCTCTAACTCCTGGGTGCAGGTATGACAAGGGTGGCTTATGTCTTTCTAAACCTACTATTTACCCAGGGTGGTCCTGGGAGGGTTAGGGAGTTCTCACCATTAGCCCCTCTCCATTTCTTTTTATAAAAATGTATTTTAAAAAATTTTATGTGTATGACTGATTTGCTTGCTTATATGTAAATATACTTAAGTTATACAGTGCACACAAAGGCCAGAAGAAGATGTTGGATTCCTTGGAACTGGAATTAAAGGATGGTTGTTAGCTGCCATCTGAGTGCTGGGAAATAAACCTGAGTCCTCTGCAAGAGCAGCCAGTATTCTTAGCTGAGTCATCTCTGCAGCCACCCCTTCTCTGCTTCTTTGGGTTAAGAACTGAAGCCACTTACCGGGCGTGGTGGAGCACGCCTTTATTTTTTTTTTTATTTTTTTTTTATTTTTTTGGTGTTTTCGAGACAGGGTCTCCCTGTAGCTCACTCTGTAGACCAGGCTGGCCTTGAACTCACAAAGATCCGTCTGCCTCTGCCTCCAATCCTAGCACTTGGGAGGCAGAGGCAGGCGGATCTCTGTGAGTTCAAGGCTAGCCTGGTCTACAGAGTGAGTTCCAGGACACCTGTGGCTACATGGAGACCCTGTCTCGAAAAGTCCAAAAAAAAAAAAAAAAAAAAACAATACTGAAGCCACCAAAGAGGGCCTTACTATACCTCGATTCCCAAGCCCTGTTTGGGAAAGGAGACGACATGAGGCCTGGCTGTGGCTGCTTAGACTGATGACCAAGTGAAGGAAATGGGCTCCACTCCACACCCAACATACGGGGCCTCAGTAATTCTAGGCTATGTTATAGAACAAAATTGGCCATTTTCCCTGGGGTGGCCTGATTTCCTATAATTTATTTTGGGTGGTGCTGGTTTTTTCTTGGTGGTGCTGGGGTTAGATCCCAGTGCCTGGCCATGCTAGGCAGGCACTGTACCACTGAGCTGAATCTCCAGTCCTTCCCTAGACTTTTTGTTATGATGGCTTAAATGGTAGAAGGTGGGGCTGAGGCTGCCTCTAAGGAAGTAAGGAAGTCTTTCTTTTCTTTTTTTAATCCATTACTTTATTTCATTTAAGGAAGTCTTTTCTTTTTTGTTTTTTTTTTTTGGTCTTTTCGAGACAGGGTCTCCCTCGTAGCCCCAGCTTGCCTGGAACTCACTCTGTAGACCCGGCTGGCCTTGAACTCACAAAGATCCGCCTGCCTCTGCCTCCCAATGCTAGGATTAAAGGCGTGCGCCACCACGGCGGCGGAATCTTCTTTTCTTAGGGCCTGACATGACATCATGCTTTCCTGTGCTGCGGAAGTTACCTTGGGCCATTTTCTATTGCCATACAGAGTGCCACAGAGCTGGTAACATTATAAGTTTAATCAGCTCACAGTTCTTTGGGACCAAGACACAACTTAGTATTTCTGAGAACTTGGTGCTGTGTTATACCATTGGCAGAAGGTTGAAGTTCAAGGCAAGCCTGTGGAAAGAAGCAGAGGGCAGGCTTGCTTTATAATAGCTGCTGTCTAGATTACTCCATTCATGGGGGACCCATGACCCCCATGACCCAGTCCCTTCTCATTAGGCCTCGCCCCAGCAATGCTACAGGGGGATCAGCTTCGACCACTTGAACTTGGGGACAATGCCGTACAGGGATAGAGCACTGGATGGTGTGAGACTCCCTTCCTGCTGGGGACCCTGAAGATGACCAAATGGGGCAAAGCTTAGTGCCCTGTGTGGAGCCACCACCTCAGACTGCAGTAGGCTCAGAGCTACTTTTCCGCCTGGCCTTTGAACCCCCTTGCTTGTGGCTGTGTACCCTATTTACTCTTCAGGCCTAGCTACCACTGCAGAGGCCTGGGCCCCCACCTTTGCTGGTGAGTGTGCTTCTCTTGATGCCTTTCTTGTAAGATTTATTTTGTGTATGCATGTGTGTGTGTGCATCTTGTGTGGTGTGCACATAAGGACTGTCCTGAAGCCAGAGGCACTGGATTCCTGGACTGGGTTAACGGTAGTTGGAACCACCCGAAGTGTGTGTGGAAATTGAATTTAGGTCCTCTAGAAAGACAATATGAGCTCCTACTAGCAGAGCCACCTCTTCAGCCCCTGGTGCCATTTTTTAGTGCCATTTCCAGGGAATCCAGAGACTAAGAGGCTGGAGACCACGTAGAGACAATGTCTTTAGCCCCATTTGGCTTCTGAGGCAGGGCAGAGAGGGAGCTCACATGGGTTTTTAGCATCTCTTCAATCTTCCCAGGGAGCGTGAACCACTTACTTCCGTATGCATTGGCTGCCGCTGAGGATGGATGACGAGTAATAAAATTAAGATGAAGTTCCGTGTAAATCTTTCCAGATTATAGAGACTGTAGAATGCTAGAGATGAAAAGGATAACGAAAGAGATGGTTAGTGGTTTTCTTTTTTTTTTTATTGTTTTATTAATTTTATTTATTTCTGTATGTGTATGAATGTACTGTCTGCATGCAAGTTTGTGCCACCATGTGTTGCAATGCCGCGGAGGTCCAGAGAGGGTGTCGGATTCCGCCTGGAACTGGAGTTCTCCTGGAATGAAGTTTCCGACGGTTTCTCAGCCGCCATGTGGGTGCTGGGGATCGAACCCGGGTCCTCTGTAACGAGCAGTCGGCGCTCTTAACCGCTCAGGCCATCTCTCCAGCCGGAGAGTGGTTTTCTTCTATCTGCTCATGTGGCAGCTGTGGAAACCAAGGTCCGAGAAGGGGCAGTGAGAAACCTGCTGTTGCGCACCGCCTGGTTGGAGAGTGAACACCCTTCTCCATGGTGGCAGCTGCGACACCGGCCACCATCTTTCCACCTCTGCACACAGTTAAGGAAAAAGCAGTCCGCCAAGCATCTTCACCTCCTATGCTTATTGTTTCCAGCTGTTCAAAATTGGCCCTCTTTAAAGTGAGTTGCTGTGCAGATCTAGAGGGGAAGAGGCAGGTGATGCACAGAAGCACAATCTCCTCCCTGGCACCTGGGGACTTCTGTCACTCAAGTCCCTGGGTACTAGCAAGTACCAACCCCACAGGCCAATTGCTACTGCAGTGAAACTGTGCATTTGCCCTCTGGGGAGGGAAACTAGAGGAATAGTACCTGTTTGGCTTTGGATGGAAAGGTGTTTTTGCTTGGTGAAGGCCTTTGGAAAGTGGTATAAGTGTGTTAGGCCCCTATATGTGCCCCCCACCATCCTGTAAGGATTGGCCCAGAAAACCTCACTCTCTGGTTGCACAGGCCATATAACCTCAGCTCACTTAGGAGGCTGAGGCAGGAGGAATTGCAGGTTCAAGACCTGTATGGGGCTCTACGCGAGTTCAATGTCAGCCGGAAATAGTAGGACCCTGTCTCAAAATGTAACTGTGCTGGGGTCATCAGTTACTATATGTGAATTTATTGGTGTTTTAAATTACAGCAGTTCTAGTCTGTGGTGTGCTTAAAGGTGTATGGTACATTTTGAGAAAGCAGCATAAGCAAACAGAAGTCAACATTAGAAAGTATACATTTATAGTACAAAAAAGATTCTTCATTTTGCAAGTACCTGGCTTAAGGAGTGATCAATACCTATAGCAATTGAATGTCTGANTTTTTTTTTTTTATTGTTTTATTAATTTTATTTATTTCTGTATGTGTATGAATGTACTGTCTGCATGCAAGTTTGTGCACCCATGTCGTGCAATGCCGCGGAGGTCAGAAGAGGGTGTCGGATTCCCCTGGAACTGGAGTTCTCCTGGAATTGAAGTTTCAGACGGTTCTCAGCCGCCATGTGGGTGCTGGGGATCGAACCCGGGTCCTCTGTAAGAGCGTCGGCGCTCTTAACCGCTAGGCCATCTCTCCAGCCGGAGAGTGGTTTTCTTCTATCTGCTCATGTGGCAGCTGTGGAAACCAAGGTCCGAGAAGGGGCAGTGAGAAACCTGCTGTTGCGCACCGCCTGGTTGGAGAGTGAACACCCTTCTCCATGGTGGCAGCTGCGACACCGGCCACCATCTTTCCACCTCTGCACACAGTTAAGGAAAAAGCAGTCCGCCAAGCATCTTCACCTCCTATGCTTATTGTTTCCAGCTGTTCAAAATTGGCCCTCTTTAAAGTGAGTTGCTGTGCAGATCTAGAGGGGAAGAGGCAGGTGATGCACAGAAGCACAATCTCCTCCCTGGCACCTGGGGACTTCTGTCACTCAAGTCCCTGGGTACTTAGCAAGTACCAACCCACAAGGCCAATTGCTAACTGCAGTGAACTGTGCATTTGCCCTCTGGGGGAGGGAAACTAGAGGAAGTACCTGGTTGGCTTTGGATGGAAAGGTGTTTTTGCTTGGTGGAAGCCTTTGGAAAGTGGATAATGTGTGTTTAGGCCCTATAATGTGCCCCACAATCCTGTAAGGGATTGGCCCAGAAAACCTCACATCTCTGGTTGCACAGGCCTTATAACCTCAGCTACTTAGGAGGCTGAGGCAGGAGGATTGCAGGTTCAAGACCTGTATGGGCTACAGAGCGAGTTCAATGTCAGCCAAGGAAATAGTAGGACCCTGTCTCAAAATGTAACGGTGGCTGGGGTCATCAGTTACTATATGCTGAATTTATTGGTGTTTTAAATTACAGCAGTTCTAGTCTGTGGTGTGCTTAAAGGTGTATGGTACATTTTGAGAAAGCAGCATAAGCAAACAGAAGTCAACATTAGAAAGTATACATTTATAGTACAAAAAAGATTCTTCATTTTGCAAGTACCTGGCTTAAGGAGTGATCAATACCTATAGCAATTGAATGTCTGAGCAGCTTACTGTGTACTGAAAATAGGATTCAGGTGATTCTAATTGACTCACACATTTCCAGAAACACGCATAATGCATTTAGGAAAACAAAACTGCATTATGCAGCTGCAGTAAAAAGAGGGAGGCAAGCTTCTAGGTGTGACTAATGACTGGTGTTAGGATGCACTCTGGGCAGGGTAGAAAATCTAGACTTGGTAAAAGTGGTGCTAAAAAAAAGTGTAAACAGCTATAAACACAACAGAATTTTATGGTTTATGATATGGTTGGGTATGGAAAGTCATGGCAGTGAGTGCATAAGAATTTCAATAAGATACTAGAGAAAAATCATTTATGAAGTGCTTGTTGGATTAATGGAAAGATGAGGGAGAGACCATGATACAATTGCGGCTTCAATGGCGGTCTCTACTGGTTAGGCATAGGCTCCTACGTCACTGAACACTGTTGTAAGTGACATGCTGTGGAATCTACTGACACAGAAAGACTAATCCATTAAGTGGCTAGTCCTAGGGCCCCAAAACCTCTTTGAAAATGTTTGCATATTTGGGGGATAGGGTCTTGCTACATACATACCCTGGCTGATCTCCAACTGCAGGTTTGTGCACCCGTGTCGTGTTGTGCAATGCCGCGGAGGTCAGAAGAGAGTATCGAATTCCCTTGGAACTGGAGTTAAAGACGGTTTTTAGCCGCCATGTGGGTGCTGGGGATCGAACCCGGGTCCTCTGCAAGAGCAGTCGGCGCTCTTAACCGCTAGGCCATCTCTCCAGCCCCACGTCTTTAATCTCTTAATCCCAGCACTTGGGAGACAGAGGCAGGCAGATCTTTGTGAGTTCAAAGCCAGCCTAGTCTACTTAGTGAGTTCCAGGTCACATGGTGAGACTCTGTCTCAAACCAGGGCAACAAAGCTTCTTAAGAGACTGGAACAATGGGACAAGTGCATTATGGTAGGATTTAATAGGTCAGAATTCTGAATTAAGTCCCTCGAAACCATCCAAACAAGTGTAGGATTTTTGGAACCCAGCATATTTAAGTGGAAGTGGGATGAGACAGATACATGGAAGAGCTGCTACTGTAGGGCTGAGCTCACTACTGGAGGGCTGAGCTCACTACTGGAGGACTGAGCTCACTACTGTAGGGCTGAGCTCACTACTGGAGGGCTGAGCTCACTACTGGAGGACTGAGCTCACTACTGTAGGGCTGAGCTCACTACTGGAGGGCTGAGCTCACTACTGGAGGGCTGAGCTCACTACTGTAGGGCTGAGCTCACTACTGTAGGGCTGAGCTCACTACTGGAGGGCTGAGCTCACTATTGGAGGGCTGAGCTCACTACTGGAGGGCTGTGACTACTGTCTAGGATCTTTCCCAGACAGTGGGAACATGGCTCTCGGTGTGGAAAGAAAGGCAGGTGGGAAATGTGGTTTATGAATGCACTATGCAAAGGAAACTTCAAACTCAATACATGGGCTCCTAAATGAGAGGCCTCAGATGTAACTAACAGAAATACAGTATCTAGAATGAAGGCAGACAGGGTCTTGAGTTGGTCTGGGCAAGGCAGGCCTCTCTTGGCATGTTGGCACCAGTTTTTGATCACAGACTCTTTTTTTTTTTTTTTTGAGACAAGGTCTCCCTATAGCCCCAGCTGTCCTGGAACTCACTAGTCCTGGAACTCCCTCTAGGACCAGGCTGGCCTTGAACTCACAGAGGTCCGCCTGCCTCTGCTCCCATGTGCTAGGATTCAAGGCATGGTGCCACCACACCCAGCTTAAAATACGGTTCTTAGCCGCCATGTGGTGCTGGAATCGAACCCGGTCCTCTGCAAGAGCAGTCGGTGCTCTTAAACCGCTGAGCCATCTCTCCCGAGGCCCTAGACTTTTGATGAGTAGCCTCCACCACCAGACATATCGAATAGATGGAACTGAGTAGAAAGGCTGACATCCGTGGCCCTGTCCCTGCTCCAACGCTGCGAATGTGTCCACTACCATGGCTTTCCGGCCTACGTGGCTCCTGGCTCTCTTCTCTTAAATCTTTGCTTTCCTATTCTTTCCTGCCCTCTCTGATGCTTCATGCTTCCACTCATGCTTGACTTGATTCCACCACGTCAGCTAGTTACATGGCATGGGCCTCAGTCTCCCTAAATGTCACGTGGCCTCACACACCCCATTCAAACAGGTTTTGATTCTAGATACTATCTCATCTTCATCCTTTCTCCTCTTCCTCTCTTATTCTGGATTGATTTCCCTAGCCTCCTTCTCTTTATCTCTGCTCTTTTTTTTCTGTGCTGGGATCTAATACCCAGTTTTGCACATACCAGGTGAGTTCAATTCATACAGAGCTACATGTCTTAGCCTTATTTTTTAATTTTTTAATTTTTGTTGCTTTGAGACAGGGTTTCCCTGTAGCCCCACTAGGCCTGGAACTCACTATGTAGGCCAGGCTGGCCTTGAATGTTTTGGGTTTTTTAAAAAATGTGGGTTCTGGGGTTCAGGACTCAGGTTGCCAATAACTTGCCGAGCAGGCACCTGCTAAAAGAGCATATTTCCACAGTCCCACCAGTTGTATCCAATGCTCTCAAGGCTGGCCTAGGACTCACCGTCTTCACCCAGCTCTCCTCCATGTGCTGGAAACAGGCGTGCATTCACACTGGAGTTCTGACATATCATTATAAAGGGGCCTGGGTTGCCGGGCGTGGTGGCGCACTGCTTTAAATCCTAGCAGTTGGGGAGGCAGAGGCAGGTGGATCTTTGGTGAGTTCAAGGCCAGCCTGGTCTACAGAGTGAATTCCAGGACAGGCTGGGGCTACAGGGAGACCTGTCTTGAAAAGACCAAAAAAAAAAAAAAAAAAAAAAAAAAAAAGGGGCCTGGTTAATAATGAACTTTCTCTCTTCCTCTACAGACTATTAAGTCCCAGGAGGGACTGTAGTTCCCTTTTCTACCCCTAAAACACCTTATCAACTCAGTAACTGAGACTCACTGAGACTCACTGAGACTCACTGAGTCAAATGAGGCTATACTGCAAACCTTAAGGAGAGTAGCAGAGAGCTGCGTCAAGGCCCTGGAGGGCAGCTTTGCGGGGAAAACCGTGTCTCAAAAAAAAAAAAAAAAAAAAAAAAAAAGCCAGACCAGAGGGGCAGGTGCTCCAGAGACAGAGCTTTGAGAACCTCATTTCTGTGGACTGGGAAGGGTGGGGCCACTTGGTGCCACAAGTTGTATCTGCTCAGATGTGAGAAAATGACTTGTTAGGAATACCGTTCCGTTTGGATTTCTTTTCGGTTCTGGCAACGGGATCCATGGCCTTACACATGCTGTGCAGCACTCTGCTGCTGAGCTAAAACCCAACCCTTGGAATCTGAGTTAGATAATGCTTGTTTGTTCTTTTGTAGAAATTATTTTTATTTTATGTGTATGAGTGTATTACCTACATGTAGATAGGTGTACCTGTGTTTATGTAATGCCCTTGGAGGTCAGAAGAGGGTATCGGGTTCCCTGGAAGTGGAGTTATAGATGGTTGTTAGCCCACATGTGGGGCTGGGAATCAAACCCAGGTCCTCTGCAAGACCAGTCAGTGCTCTTAATGGCTTAGCCATCTCTCCAGCATAAGCTTGTTCTTACTGCAGCATTTTATGAGAATGTAATGGGTTAGGCTACCTCTTTTTTTTTTTAACATTTTTTCTTTTTTCTTCTTTTTGGGGGCTTGAGACAGGGTCTTCCTGTAGGTCCAGCTGTCCTAGAACTCTCTATGTAGACCAGGCTGGCCTTGAACTCACAGATATCCGTCTGCCTCTGTCTCCAGAGTGCTGAGATTAAAGGTGTATGCTACCAGCCTGGCCCTTGTTAAGACAATTAAAAAAAAACTTTATTACTTGAAAAAAATTGTGTGTGTGTTGGTGGGTGGGGGAGGCAGCCTGGGGGTTGGTTCTCTCCTACCACGCGGACCCTAGGGATTGAATTTAGGTCATCAGGCTTGGTGGCAGGTGCCTTTCTTTACCTGATGTGCCATCCGGTTGGTCCCAAAACTTATTTATTTTTTAAATTTGATTTGCTGAAAAAAATTTTTAGTGGGAATATATCTCCCATGATTTATTTATTTATTTATTTATTTATTTATTTATTTTATTTTGGTCTTTTTGAGACAGGGTCTTTGTGTAGCCCCAACTGTCCTGGAATTCACTCTGTAGACCAGGCTGGCCTTGAACTCACAAAGATCCACCTGTCTCTGCCTCCCAAGTGCTAGGATTAAAGGCATGTGCCACCATGCCCGGCATCTCCCGTGTTTTAAATGTGATAAAGGATTGACTTAGCAAAATTATGCCCTTTTTTTGAAACATAGTTTGAAATATGTGAAATTTAGAGGAGAAAACCTTTGGTTTCATGAGGAAGAAGAACTGTCTAAGCACATCCTAGTTATGATCTAGGGAGCCAACGAGATGGCTCAGTAGTAAATGTGCTTGCTGTTAGGTTCATTTCGAGAAGAGACTGAGCACAGAGAGGAGAAAAATGTCAGGACTCCAATGAAAAGGAAGTCAGGTTTACTTCGGGCATGGCAGCTGGCCTGCCTGTGTCAGGATTAGGATGACCAGCATTAGAATGCCCCCAGAATGGCAGTTTTATATCCAGGCACACAAGGAAGTGAGTTTACAGGAAGTGCGGACAAGGAGATGGGGGAATGGGCGTAGGTGGGTCTGCGGCTGGTATCATAGGAGCATCTCAAGGGAAGCTGGGACCTGTGACTGGAATCAGGAGGAGCATCGAGAGAGAGACTGAGGCCTGGGTCTGGTCTCTGGTGAGGTGTGATTGCAGGATGTTGCAGCAACTTTTCTCAGATTGCAGGAGCACAGACCGGGGTAATTATTTCTGTGGACTTCTGCCTCAGCTGGCTTCCTGAAATCCAATTTAAGTGGGCTACACTCTTACACTTGCTATGCAAATCAGGCAACATGAGTTCAATCCCCAGAACCCTATAAAGGTAGAAGGTGAAAAGTGATTCTACAAAGTTGCCCTCTGGCCTCCTCAGGGACAAAGTGGCATGCATACCAACAAACATCACATATATACACAGGTGCATAAAAGTAAAATTTAAAAATGACCTAAATATACCTTATTTTTCTTATTTGCATATCTAATATGCTAGTCATCCATGTAAATTACAAGTCAGTGTTCCTTTCTGTGTTTCTTTTAGATAGGACATGGCATTTGTTACAAGAAGAGCCATTTACCATGTAACAGTTAAGAAATGAAATGAATTATTCCATTGCAAGTATTCCCATTGCAAGCACTCTAGGTAGTCGTCAGGATAATTTTGGTGTGAGCAAGAGTGAACAAGATTCTAGTAGGCCTACCCTGCCCTTTCCCTCCTTCCTTCCCTCTTCCCTCCACTCTCTTTTTTTTTTTTTCAATCGAGGTCTCACTATGTAATTCAGGCTGGCCTTGTGCTAGCAATCCTCCCTCTTTCATGCTTGTGCTACTATACCTAGCTATAGTATTTTTTTGTTTGTTTGTTTGTTTGTTTTTGAGACAGGGTCTCCCTTTAGTCCCAGCTGCCCTGGAGCTCACTCAGTAGACCAGACCGGCCTTGAACTCACAGAGATCTGCCTGCCTCTGCCTCCTGAGTGCACCACCACACCTGGCTATACTATGTTTTTTCAGCAAGGTAAAAGTTTTCCTTTTTTTGAAAAGGGCACAGAGTTAAGAGAACATTGAACACAGAGGTTTGTGTGTTTAAATTTTTTACATATTTATTTATTTATTTATTTAGTGTGTGTATGTGTGTACATTCAGAAGTCAGAAGACAACTCACTTCTGCAGGAGTTAATTATCTCCTTCCACCATGTGGGTTCTGGGGATTGAACTCATCATCAGGCTTGGCAGCAAGTGCCTTTACCTGCTGAGCCGTCTCGCTGGTCTTGTATGTTTTTGTTTTAGCTTTTTTGTTTTTAATCAGTTAAAACAGACAAGGGTAACAGTGCATATGGAGGACTCTGCTTCTCATGTAGAGAAAAGGTGCCAGATGTCACTGTGGAGGGAAGCCAGGCAGCTTTCAGCTCAGTCTTAATTCCCTTCCTCTCCACGCAGGCCAAGAGCAGAGACACAGGCCCAAAGTGTGTTGTGGGAATTTGTGGCAGTCTCTGGCTATGTGATGAGATGTTGGAAGACTAAAAGCCCCAGAAGTGGAAGCTACAGGCATGTTCTGACAACCTAGTAAAAAAAAAAAAAAAAAAAGGGCTTTCCTGGGATTCTGAATTTTTAAAAACTTACTTCAAAAATACAAACAAACAAAAAAACCCAGAACAATTTTAGCACATCAAAAACAATCCCAAACTAAACAGGAAAACTCAAAAGGGCTGCAAAGAGATAGCACAAGATGAACCTTTTTTTTTTTTTTTTTAACTTCAGCCAGATTCTAGAACATAATTTCATGAGAAAGTAAGTTAAATATATGGTTGATAGTGGTTCCCAGTAACTTTTCAAGATTTATAGGGGAACAGATCCTGTGAAGGTGAGCAGATCAAAGGTCAGGAGTCAGAATGGCTCTAGAGCGCGCTCCTTTAGGCAGCTGACACTCCTGGATGGGCAGCAGCTGTAGCTGATGCTTTCCCACATGACTCCCATCACTTAGGCTGGGCTTTAGGTCTTTCCCTAGACTTCAGTGCTGCCTGGAGAGCCACAATCCTGGTTTCCTCTTGTGCAGCAGGAGGCCTGTCAGACCAGGGTCAGGCCGGATGCACTTGCTCAGTTATATGTTTATCAGCTTGCTGTGCCCACTGCCAGCATCTTAAAGATGCATCTTTGTCTACTATGTCCCCAGCACCTGTAATAGTAACAAAGTCAGACCTCACTGAAGATTGTAAACCTACCCTTAAAGGAAATAAGAAAGTCTGAAGAAACACCCAGAATGGTGGCCCATGCCTTTAATCCCAGCTCTTATGAGGCAGAGGCAGGCAGATCTCTGTGAGTTCAAGGCCAGACTGGTCTACTGAGTGAGCTCCAGGCCAGCTGGGATTAAAGGGAGACCCTGTCTCAAATTAGCACTAAATAAATAAATAGTCCAAAGAAATGCAGGCTTGCCTTACCGTTGAAACCAGAGACAAAGGTTCTTAGTTGGTGTGAGAGCTGGGATTTTTTTTTTCCCCTCCATTTTTGGGTTTTCAAGCACTGGGCACCAGAAATCATCTTGCTGCCTTTAAATTCATTGCTGTGGTGGACTGGGTGGCTGGGACAGGGCAGTAGAGATATTACTAAGTTGTGCCTGCAGGGTATGACACCCAGTAGGTGACCTATAAACATTTGCTTTAAAAAAAGGGAGGCTGTTCCCTAATTCATTCCCAGTAAAAGGGCCTTTTTTCAAAACCCAACACGTTAGGGAAATGAATTTTTCCAAAGGAAAAGACAGGCAGCAGATCCTTTCTCCTACAGCTTTCAGAGAAGGTGAGGACGATGGAAAACAGGACGAAACTCCCCAGGGTCCTATACACCCCGTGGTCTGGCGTGGTGACACCCGGGCCACCAACCCCCAGAAACAAGAGCCGGCAAGTTCCAGCGCCAGGGCGGCACTTCCTCCGCGTGTGAGCAGGCGGATGCCCTTGGATGGTGGGGTGCTTGGCGGGTGGGAGGTGGCGGGGGACTATGCCCAGCTCTGCAGGGTGGGCCGGCGGCGCCCCCTGCACCCTCCCGCCCCACCCCTCTCGGCTCCTCTCGGCGCCTCCATTTGGTGAATTCGCAATGGGTTCGGAGCCAGGAAAGAGACACCTACCGGCGGCTCGAGGCAGTGCGGTTCCCGGAGAGGCCGAGCAAAGACAGGCCCCAGGCCCTGCGCCTGCACAGCCTGCGCAGGCCGGTTCTTGTTTCGATTCTGCTGCTAAGGACCTAACACAACCTCCTCCTTATGAATGATCCTCCAAAGATCATCAACAGACATGCATAGGGGTACCCACATGTCCCCTTGTTTTGGGCCTAGGTGACATCTTCAATAGCTTGCCCCCCCGACTCCTATAGTTAAGGGAACCTCCGGGGTGAAACCACACACAGCTTTCAGGGCCTAGTTTTCTCTGGTCTCCTTTCACTGTACTTCTGCCTCAGTGAAGAGATATTCCTTCCATTTCATTTCTCTGATCTTTACAGAACGGATGGGGATGGGCTTCTCCCCTGCACATTCAGCTCTGACTTCCTGTGACAGAGAGGGAGGCCTGGGGAAGAGGACTATGAAATTCGAGGCCAGCCCCAGTTCAGACTAGGTGTCAAGACTATCGCAAAACCAAATAACAAGGGGCAGGAGATGGCTCAGTGCACAGCAGAGGACCTGAGTTCCATTCCTAGCACCCAGGTCAGGTGGCTCACAGCTCCAAACATCTGGCATCCAGAAGCACCTGAAGTACACATAATTTTAAAACATCTTTTTTTTTGCGGGGGGAAGGGGTGTCTTTTTGAGACAGGGTCTTTCTGTAGCTCCAGCTGTCCTGGAACTCCCTTTATAGACCAGGTTGGCTTTGAACTCACCGAGATCCGCCTGCCTCTGCCTCCCAAGTGCTGGGATTAAAGGCGTGCACCACCACTCCCAGCTTAGTTTTAAAACATCGGTTGGGCTAGAGAGATGGCTCAGCGGTTAAGAGCACCTACTGCTCTTGCAGAGGACCCGGTTCGATTCCCAGCACCCACATGGTGGCTGAGAACCATCTTTAACTCCAGTCCCAGGGGAATCCGACACCCTCTTCTGACCTCCAAGGCATTGCAGGACACGGGTGCACCAACCTACACGCAGACAGTACACTCATACACATAAAAAATTAAATTAAATTTAAATTTAAAAAAATCTTAACAAAAACATGCTGGGCATGGTGGTGCAGGTCTTTAATCCCAGCACTGGGAAAGCAGAGACAAATGAATCTGTGAGTTCAAAGCCAGCCTGGTCTACTTAGGGAGTTCCAGGGCCAGCTGGAGCTATAGGGAGACCCTGTCTCAAAAAGACCAAAAACAGCCAGGCATGGTGCGGCACACCTTTAATCCCAGCACTTGGGAGGCAGAGGCAGGCAGATCTCTGTGAGTTCAAGGCCAGCCTGGTCTACAGAGTGAGTTCCAGGCCAGGAGTCTCTAGGGAGACTGTGTCTCAAAAAGACCAAAATAAATAAATAAATAAATAAATAAATAAATAAATAAATAAATAAATAAATAAATAAAAAGAAAAACATACAAAAAGACACAAACCCAGAAACCTAGTCCTCTGCTAGCATGGTACTTAGAAGAGAAAGAAAGCCTTTTCATTATTAGTATTTTTTAGTTTCTTTGTGCTAGCCAGGTGTCCTCTTCCTGTTGTTTATACATCCTCTGCTTCAGGTAGGACCCCCTACCTATTGCTTGCACCTGTGTGTGTTTGTGGACATATTCGAGACCGTGTGTGTGTGTGTGTGTGTGTGTGTGTGTATACGTATGTGTACTCAGCAACTGTGTCACTCACAGAGAGGCAAGCACACTGCAACCAGAACACATTAAGAACTACTTAGTAGTGTCTGGACTATGCAGGTGCAACTTCATTATAATCACCAACTTTCATTGTCGACAAGTGCTGGAAGAAAGCTCCATAAAGACTGGAAATATAGAGTGTCTTCCTGGAGTTGCTGCTTTGGAGCTGATTTCTTCTCTTTAGGAAGTAGGAGATTTGAGTTCTTGGAAGGTAGGCTGAGGGACAAGGCCTTCCACTGGAGACAGCAGTGGGAGGGGAGGGGAGGGGAGGGAGGGGAGGGGAGGGGAGCCACACTGTCTAGGGGGTGCTGGTGGAGTAGCGGCAGTGCAGCAGCCTGAACCAGTCAGGAGGTGTGTGGAAAATCTCGAATGATTATGTGAGAGGGAAGGCGGGGTCACCAAGCAGCACCAGCAGCACCAGCAGCACGTGGGAACTTGTGAGAAATTCGGATTTCAAGGTGTTGAGTTAAACACTGTGGAATCAGTCTCTGAGGATGGGCTTGCTCATCTCTCTTAGAAGGGTTAGAGATGGAACTCAAGGATTTTTTTTTTTTAACCAAAGTTTTTTTTTTTATTTATTTAAATTATTATTTTTATTTTTTTTTGGGTCTTTTTTTTTTTTTAAACCAGGCTGGCCTGGAACACTGTCATCTGTAGCAGCAGGCTGGCCTTGGACTCACAGAGGATCCAGTCAGTTATTATTTATTTATGTGTCATGAATGTACTGACTGCATGTAGGCTGGTGCGAAGGGCCGTGGATTCCCTGGACTGGAGTTACAGTAGGTCGATTCTCTCGGGCCCCCCATGGTGGGTGCTGGGAATTGGAAACCCCGCGATCCGTCACTGGCAACGAGATTGCAGCGGTGCTCTTAACCACTAGACCAATCTCTCCGTCCGCGAACTCAAAGGCCTTTAAGAAGCCCTCAGGTGATTCTGATGTTCTGATGTCATGTTCTGTGGTAGAGAGCTTGCAAGTAATAACCAGGAGACCTGCCACGAACCAGGTAACGAAGTGTGGTATATACCTGTAATCCCAGCACTAGGGAAGCTTGAGGAGCCATCACAAGTCAAGGCCTGGGCTACACAGTGAGACCCTATCTAAATATCCAAAACCCAAAATGTAATTAAAAGCTGGTTCACCTTACTTCCAAATAAGTAATGTGTGTACTTTTTACACCCACATAAAACATAATTTCACAGCAATAACAAAGCTACTGTTTAGAATAAAATTTGAAGCCTCTGAATTAAGAGAATGGAGCAGGGTGGCTGGGTAGCATTTCCTAGGTAAAAGCTGAGGCTATAAAGCTGGGCTGAACAAAGGGAAACAAGACTGTGCCCCCAATAGGTATGTGATCTGGGAAAGGGGGACCAGTTTTTGTGGGAAAGTGCTAAGTAAATGCTATTTGGGCTATATTGAATGTCAAAGCACAGAATTACACTTAAAGAGCTTCATTAGCTTTATTTTTAGTTTCTACGACAACAAGTTTAATATGAATGACAGCAAGACAGCCACTGAGAAATTTCTTGAAGCCAGAGTTGGAAGTACAGGTGAGGAGAGCCAAACTGAAAGGGCTGTCTCAGGTCACTGAGAAAGTACAGTACAAGATCACATAAGGGGGAGAGATGAGAGGTCTAAAAGCACACGTCATACACAGGCGAGTGGGCGAAGAGGAAAAAAGAAAACCCCTGCTGTGGACTCACTGAGGCAGGGAAGAGAGACACTGCAGAAGGAGAAGTGGTTGGCAGAGAGCAGCCTTCAACCATGCTTCCCGTACCAGCTGCAGGCCAACATAGTTGGGAAATCAGCAATTTTACATTTTTTAACATTTTTAATTTAATTTTTGTTTAATGGCGTTTATGCCTGCATGGATGGTTAGTGCACCCCGTGTTGTACAGTGCTTCTCAGGACAGAAGGAAGGCATTCAGATCGCTTTTGGAAACTGGAAGTTTAGCGGACTGTTGTTTAGCTATCCAATGTGGGGTGCTGGAGGCCAATACTCTGGCGTCCTCTGCTAAAAGCACCGTGCTTTTGACAGCTGTGAAACCGTCTCTCCAGGTCCACCATGTGGATCTTTGGAATACATTTCTCAGATGGAAACCACAGCAGGGCATGTACTCCAAAGAAGTAAGGGTCTCAAACAAGTATCTGTACACAGCATGTTGTTCAGTGTTGGTCACAATAGTCACGGTATTATTCCAAGTGCTTATCCATGGATCGGGAGTATAAACAAGGGTATGGTTTGTAAATACAGGCAAAACAAATATCCAGTCCCAGGGAGGAAGGAAATTCTGTTGCTACCACAACTAGATGAGCTGGAAGACATTACATGCTAAGCTAAATGAGTCAGTCACAAGACCACAAATATCATGGAACCCTATACGAGATGCCTAGAGGATCCCAGTGTAGAAGATGGAAGAGCATGGTGGTACCAGGGGCAAGGTGGGGGGAAAAATGAGGAGAGGAGCTGGTGCTTGGTCAGAATGGAGTTGGGTCAGGCAGATGGGCAGGTTCTGGAGACAGGTGGAAGCAATGATTAGAGAATGAGAATCATGGAACTGTTCTTAATGCTACTCAGCTGTGCATTTAAGACTTTAAAATGCTAACCTTGATACTGTAAATGTTGTACCACAATAAAAGATTTAAGGAGTGGTAGAATAGACATTATGCAGCTATTTCTGGTAATCTCAAACAGTCTCTAATGGTTATTAGCCACCATGTGGGTGCTGGGATTTGAACTGGGTCTTCTGTAAGAAAAACTAATATTCTTCCCCACAAAGCCATCTCTCCAAACCCAAAACTAGCATTTTCAAGGACAAGAAATGTCAGAGGTACTTCACATGGCAAAGATCATTTCCCCAAGACTTTTTTTTTTTTTTTTTGGCTCCAGCTGGCCTCAAACTCACTATGTAGATCCACCTGCCTCTGCCTCCATATGTGCGGGATTAAAGTTGTTCACCACCATGCCCAGCTACACATCTTTTCTGTGTCATTCTTGCCAAATATATATCATCTTACTTGGTCCAACCATGGAACATGGGACTGTCAGAGNTTTGTCACTGAGAAGCAATCGCTAGCATTCATCATGCTTTTTAACAAGCAGTTAAGAAGTCAGTGTAAATCTAGTCAGCTGTGCCTTGGGTATTGGCAGATGCACCTGGTAGAGGTGTCTTGGAGTAGTGATTTCTGATGCATCCCAAGTAATGCTCGCCTGAAATATCACACTGAGCATGATGAAGCCAGATCTGTACACCACATTATAATATTAAAAAAATATATTTATTATGTGAGTATGATGTGGGGCAGGACTGGGGGGCAGAGCACATGCCATGGAACATGTATGTAAGTCAGGGGACAACTTTGTGGAGTCAATTCCTTTTACCTTTGAATGGGTTTTGGTCTTGAAATTCAAGCTACTGATGGAAAGATATAGAAATAGTATGTTACTTAAAAATGTAAGATTATTTAGTATGTAAATATGCCCCAACTTTTTCTAGAACAAGTTTCTCAACCTCAGCACTGTATATATTTTAGGCTCTAAGAGTCTTTGCTGTGTGAGCATGTGGTGGGGAGGGGAGGGGAGGGGAGGGGAGGGGAGCCACACTGTCTAGGGGGTGCTGGTGGAGTAGCGGCAGTGCAGCAGCCTGAACCAGTCAGGAGGTGTGTGGAAAATCTCGAATGATTATGTGAGAGGGAAGGCGGGGTCACCAAGCAGCACCAGCAGCACCAGCAGCACGTGGGAACTTGTGAGAAATTCGGATTTCAAGGTGTTGAGTTAAACACTGTGGAATCAGTCTCTGAGGATGGGCTTGCTCATCTCTCTTAGAAGGGTTAGAGATGGAACTCAAGGACTTTTTTTTTTTTTAACAAGTTTTAAATTATTTATTTAAATTATTTATTTTTATTTTTTTGGGTCTTTTTCGAGACAAAGCCAGCTGGCCTGGAACTCACTCTGTAGACCAGGCTGGCCTTGAACTCACAAAGATCCCAAGTCAGTTTAATTATTTATTTTATGTGTATGAATGTACTGACTGCATGTAGGCTGGTGCGAAGGCGTCGGATTCCCCTGGAACTGGAGTTACAGTCGATTCTCAGCCGCCATGTGGGTGCTGGGAATTGAACCCCGGTCCTCTGCAAGAGCAGTCGGCGCTCTTAACCACTAGGCCATCTCTCCAGTCCCGGAACTCAAAGGCCTTTAAGAAGCCCTCAGGTGATTCTGATGTTCTGATGTAGTTCTGTGGTAGAGAGCTTGCCAAGTATACAGGAGACTGCACGAACAGGTAACGAAGGTGGTATATACCTGTAATCCCAGCACTGAGGAAGCTGAGGCGCCATCACAAGTCAAGGCCTGGGCTACACAGTGAGACCCTATCTTAAATATCCAAAACCCAAAATGATAAAAGCTGTATACCTTACTTCCAATATAGTATGTGTGTACTTTTACCCACATAAACATAAATTTCACAGCAAAACAAAGCTACTGTTAGAATAAAAATTTTGACAGCCTCTGAATTAGAGAATGGAGCAGGGTGGCTGGGTAGCATTCTAGGTAAAAGCTGAGCTATAAAGCTGGGCTGAACAAAGGGAAACAAGACTGTGCCCCCAATAGGTATGTGATCTGGGAAAGGGGGACCAGTTTTTGTGGGAAAGTGCTAAGTAAATGCTATTTGGGCTATATTGAATGTCAAAGCACAGAATTACACTTAAAGAGCTTCATTAGCTTTATTTTTAGTTCTACACACAAGTTTAATATGATGACAGGCAAGACAGCCACTGAGAAATTTCTTGAAGCCAGAGTTGGAAGTACAGGTGAGGAGAGCCAAACTGAAAGGGCTGTCTCAGGTCACTGAGAAAGTACAGTACAAGATCACATAAGGGGGAGAGATGAGAGGTCTAAAAGCACACGTCATACACAGGCGAGCTGGGCAGAGAGGAAAAAAGAAAACCCTCTGTGGACTCACTGAGGCAGGGAAGAGAGACACTGCAGAAGGAGAAGTGGTTGGCAGAGAGCAGCCTTCAACCATGCTTCCCGTACCAGCTGCAGGCCAACATAGTTGGGAAATCAGCATTTACATTTTTTAATTTTTAATTTAATTTTTGTTTTATGAGCGTTATGCCTGCATGGATGTTAGTGCACCCGTGTTGTACAGTGCTCTCAGGACAGAAGAAGGCATCAGATCCTTTTGGAACTGGAGTTACGGACTGTTGTTAGCTACCATGTGGGTGCTGGAGGCCAAATCTGGGTCCTCTGCAAAAGCACCAGTGCTTTTGACAGCTGAACCGTCTCTCCAGGCCACATGTGGATCTTTGGAATACATTTCTCAGATGGAAACCACAGCAGGGCATGTACTCCAAAGAAGTAAGGGTCTCAAACAAGTATCTGTACACGCATGTTGTTCAGTGTTGGTCACAATAGTCACGGTATTATTCCAAGTGCTTATCCATGGATAGGGAGATAAACAAGGTATGGTTTGTAAATACAGCAAAACAAATATCCAGTCCCAGGGAGGAAGGAAATTCTGTTAGCTACACAACATAGATGAGCCTGGAAGACATACATGCTAACTAAAATGAGTCAGTCACAAGACCACAAATATCATGGAACCCTATACGAGATGCCTAGAGGATCCCAGTGTAGAAGATGGAAGCAGAATGGTGGCTACCAGGGGAAAGGTGGGGAAAAATGAGGAGAGGAGCTGGTGCTTGGTCAGAATGGAGTTGGGTCAGGCAGATGGGCAGGTTCTGGAGACAGGTGGAAGCAATGATTAGAGAATGAGAATCATGGAACTGTTCTTAATGCTACTCAGCTGTGCATTTAAGACTTTAAAATGCTAACCTTGATACTGTAAATGTTGTACCACAATAAAAGATTTAAGGAGTGGTAGAATATTATGCAGCTATTTCTGGTAATCTCAAACAGTCTCTAATGGTTATTAGCCACCATGTGGGTGCTGGGATTTGAACCTGGGTCTTCTGTAAGAACAACTAATGTTCTTAACCACCAAGCCATCTCTCCAAACCCAAAACTAGCATTTTCAAGGACAAGAAATGTCAGAGGTACTTCACATGGCAAAGATCATTTCCCCAAGACTTTTTTTTTTTTTGGCTCCAGCTGGCCTCGAACTCACTATGTAGATCCACCTGCCTCTGCCTCCCATGTGCTGGGATTAAAGGTGTGCACCACCATGCCCAGCTACACATCTTTTCTGTGTCATTCTTGCCAAATATATATCATCTTACTTGGTCCAACCATGGAACATGGGACTGTCAGAGAAACCTTAAAAAATGGAGTGGAGGCATATTAGTTACTTTTGTTGTTGTAACAAAAATATGTGAGGAAAGCAGCATAAGAAAGGAGGGGTTTACTTGGCTCACAGTTTAAGGGTGCAGTTCGCCGTGGCCAGGAAGTCGTGGTGCAGGAGCATAAGGTTGCTCTGCATCCTGAGGCAGGAAGCTGGTGTCAGCTCAGTCCAGGACTCTAGCTCATACCTGCATTTAAGATGGGTGAAGTACACGAACCCAATCTAGAAACTCCCATATAGACATGCTCAGAGCTTGTCTCCTATGTGAGTCTAGATCTTTTACAGTTGACATTCAGTATTAATCTCCACAGAAGGAATATCTGACAAAGTTTCTGACCCTTCAAGAGGGTCCTGGTTATACACGTCAAGGAAGAACTGAGCTTCCTCAGACTTGAGAGTCCTGGAACAATAGTGGGAAACTGGTGACTTAAGTTTGGTCCATAGTATTATACAGGCATTAATTGCCTGATTATAGCACGCCTGAAGCTTCCGTAAGCTCTTAGCACTGGAAAAAGTTGGATGAGGGATATACAGAAATTCTATACACTATAGTTGCCATTTTCTTGGGGGATATTTTGAGATAAGGTCTTGCTATGTGGCTGACCAGGTACTTTGTTAGGTTCATTTTGAAGGGAGACTGCACAGAGAGGAGAAAATGTCAGGACTCCGATGAAAAGGAAGTCAGGTTTACTTCGGGCATGGCGGCTGGCCTGCCTGTGTCGGGATTAGGATGACCAGCATTAGAATGTCCCCAGAATGGCAGTTTTATACCCAGGCACACAAGGAAGTGAGTTTACAGGAAGTGCGGACAAGGAGATGGGGGAATGGGCGTAGGTGGGTCTGCGGCTGGTATCATAGGAGCATCTCAAGGGAAGCTGGGACCTGTGACTGGAATCAGGAGGAGCATTGAGAGAGAGACTGAGGCCTGGGTCTGGTCTCTGGTGAGGTGTGATTGCAGGATGTTGCAGCAATTTTTCTCAGATTGCAGGAGCACAGTCTGGGGTAATTATTTCTGTGGACATCTGCCTCAGTTGGCTTCCTGAAATCCCTGACTTAGGTGGGCTACAACCTTATACCTTCTATCTGCTTCCCTCATCCTGAGTACCTGGCTCTTTAAAAACATTTATTTATTTATTTATTTATTTATTTATTTATTTATTTATTTATTTATTTATTTATTTTCTTTTTGGTCTTTTTTAGACAGGGTCTCCCTGTAGCTCCAGCTATCCTGCAACTCACTATGTAGACCAGGCTGGCCTTGAACTCAGAGAGATCCATCTGCCTCTGCCTTTTGAGTGCTGTCATGCAATGCCTCGGAGGTCAGAAGAGGGCGTCGGATTCCCCTAGAACTGGAGTTAAAGACGGTTCTCAGCTGCCATGTGGGTGCTGGGGATTGAACCCTGGTCCTCTCAAGAGCAGTCAGCGCTCTTAACCACTAGGCCATCTCTCCAGCCCCCAAACGTTTTTTAAATTAAAAAAAAAATTTTTTTTTTCCAAGGAAGTTTGAGCTGGAGAGATGGCTCAGTGGTTAAGAGCACTGGTTGTTCTTACAGAAGACTGGGGTTCAAATCCCAGCACCCACATGGCAGCTAACAACTGTATGGAACTCCATTTCCAGGGGATCTAACACCCTCTTCTGTCCTCCTCAGGCACCGCATGACATGGTTGCATTTAAACATATACAGACATGGGGCTGGAGAGAGATGGCCTAGTGGTTAAGAGCACCGACCGCTCTTACAGAGGACCCGGGTTCGACCCCCAGCACCCACATGGCGGCAGAGAACCGTCTGAAACTCCAATTCCAGGAGAACTCCAGTTCCAGGGGAATCCGACACCCTCTTCTGACCTCCGCGGCATTGCACGACACGGGTGCACAAACCTGCATGCAGACAGTACATCGATACATATACAGAAATAAA
>VZQC01007071.1:264367-311040 GCA_009823505.1 Rhizomys pruinosus
CATAACACCCTGTCTCTCCATTTCAGAGTCTCCTCTTATGCTCTCACTCTTTGTCACACATAAACTCATGTGCACACACACACACACACACACACACACACACACACACACACATATATATATATATATATATATATATATATAATTTAAATGTACCTTTGTATTGCAAATGGCATGGGATTCTCGATACAAAATCTGTTTCTTACATTGGGTTGTGGGGGGAATGTTCACTTGTCTGGGCTGTGCAGAGAGCAACTAGTGTTGCCAGCCGAGGAGAGGCAGAGAGGGGTCTCATGTCCCTGAGGGCCTGCAGGTGGGTTTGTGGGTTTGATGTGGCCAAGGACAGGCTGTTGTCAGTTGTCATAGACCGTTGCAGCTAAGGCTTCCACAGTGTCTCAAGGCCCCCATGCAAACTGCTTGTCAGCAGCTGTAGAATCCAGAAGTGAAAGGAACTGGGAGCCAGAAGTCTGAGAGGTGCATGCTGAGGATGGAGACTCTCTCTGAGCTTGTTAGAAGCTATCACAGCCACCTTGGAGGAACTGGATGCCAGGAAGAGGCCCTGGGGAGGGAGTGGGCTGTGATAGCCCCGGGTGATGAGATTTTTTTGACTTGGGGGGGTGGAAGGGAAGTTTTAGCTGTGTATATACTGTCTCACTTTCTCTGCATCCTAAAGGCCACAGGCCTGTTTGTGTTCCTCTGTCAGCAGGTCTGGTAATGTAGGTCTGGTGATAACAGCTGCAGGATTCTAATACCTCTACCCAGCCACACAAGCAGATGCAGTTAACACAGTGGGCCTCAGCTAGAGAGGATTTTACCCACCACCCCAGGAGATCTTTGGCAGTGTCCGGAGATGTTTTTCATTTCTCACACTGGGAGGCTGGGGAGTAGGACTGATCACATCTAGTGCAAGGAGGCCAGTGAGGCTGCTAATCACGCTGAAGGTCACAGGACCACCCCTGCCACCCCATGACAGGAAGTTATCTAGTCCTAAATGTCAGTAGTACGCAGGCTCAGAAGCAGCCCTGAGTTAGAGGAGATGAAAATCCCAGGTCTGTTTCTGGTCCAGAAAGTTGCTGGGGTGCTTTTTTACAAAAGAGAGAGTATTAATCTTCACTTCTTGGCTTGGTTTCAAGTGGTTAATTATAACCTGCCTGCCTGAAATTTACACTGAGTTTCAGTGGTATCTCTCTTCGTGCTTAAACAAGCCGGCTGTGGCGGCATTCTTGACAACAGGGCAGCGTTCTGTGCTTGGATTGGTTACAGGTCAGCAGTGGGGTTAAACAGTTGATCTCCAAAGTGATCTGAAACTGCCAGGTATTAAAAAGCAGGAAAACAAGAAACCCAGGGCATTATCATCATTATTATTATTAGCAATATTACAGCGTTTATTCAGCCACTAATTCCAACAGCATTCCTATTAGTACTAAGGTCAGAACCAGATTCATGACCTTCAGCCTAAACCTACAGACAGCCTGGAATTAATAAGTTAGCGGTTAAAAGCATGGTGATCTCCCAGTGCAAGTCCCCATCTCTGTAGCTTCAGTGCTGGGAGAGGCTTGGCTCCAGCAAAAAGCAAGTCTCCAACCTTCTGTTTGAACTTGCTGTTCCCTGTTTAGAACGGAGCAGCACATACATGTCTGTTGCTTCGAGACAAGAGCAAGTTCTGAAGGTATTAACTAGAGCTCACTTTGAGCAAAGCAGAGTGTTTGGAACAAGTTAAGGACAAGGCTCTCTCTTTTCCTTTCCATTTCAAAGATAATAATCTAGAGTGGTTAGATTTAAGTTCAGAAGCCCTGATTGACACAAGGAATTGTTATCATTTTAGAAGACACACAGACTAGGTTGTGAAATCTGACTTGTTCTTTTCTTCTTTTTCTAATCAAACATCATACAAATGGTAAACAAGCCGCAGGCCCCAGGCGGACAAAGAGCAGGTGTTTTGAGTTGGTTTATTCATTTTCTTTAGGATTTAAAAAAAAATTATTTTTTATGTGTATGAGTGTACTGTCTGCGTGTAGGTTGGTGCACCTGTGTCGTGCAATGCCTTGGAGGTCAGAAGAGGGCATTAGATTCTCCTGGAATGGAGTTAAAGACAGTTCTTAGCCGCCATGTGCGTGCTAGGAATCGAACCCAGGTCCTCTGCAAGAGCAGTCGTCGGTGCTCTTAACCACTGAGCCATCTCTCCAGCCCCAAGGATTTGTCTTTACAAAGATAGTATCAATTTCATCCTTAATAGCAAGGAGTTTTGGCAAAGTGCAACTTTGGGGGTTTTGAATAGTAATGCAGCTGTTTTTCTCTTGACACATCTTTATTTTTTTGGTTTTTTTGAGACAGGGTCTCCCTGTAGTCCCAGCTGTCCTGGAACTCACTCTGTAGACCAGGCTGGCCTTGAACTCACAAAGATCCGCCTGCCTCTGCCTCCCAAGTGCTAGGATTAAAGGCGTGCGCCACCACGTCCGGCTTGACACATCTTTTTTTTTTTTTTTAATTTTTTTTTTATTATTTATTTCTGTATGTGTATGAATGTACTGTCTGCATGCAAGTCTGTGCACCCGTGTCGTGCAATGCCGCGGAGATCAGAAGAGGGTCTTGGATTCCCCTGGAACTGGAGTTCTCCTGGAACTGGAGTTTCAGATGGCAGTCGGCCGCCATGTGGGTGCTGGGGATCGAACCTGGGTCCTCTGCAAGAGCGGTCGGTGCTCCTAACCGCTAGGCCATCTCTCCAGCCCTGACACATCTTTATATAACAGGTTTGGGATGGAGATTTTTGGCACCATTCTTCCTTGAAGATCCACATTGTTTCCTGATATAAATAGTCCCTTTTATCTATGGGAAAGCAGCTCCTGCTTTGGTTTTTACTAGCTGACCCATCCGCAGAATCTTACCTATAAACAGTTATTTTGAAGGTGCTACTGAGAGACAGAAATTTTTGTCAAAGGGGAAGAGTCTGTCTTCCAAAGCAAATTGGTGTGTCTTGGACATAGCCTGACACTGCCCTGGGACCACCACCACAATGCCAAGGGTCCATACTGACTGGCTCTTCCACAGGTACCAATCTGAGTCTCAAGTGTGTGTATAGCCACCTCTTGGCCTTGCCATCCCTTCCTGGGGTAAGTGCTACTTGCTGCCACTACTTTGCTGCTGGAAAAATGAAGGCTGGAGAGGCTGGGCACTCTACCCAAGGTCATGGAGCAGAGAAAACGGCTAGAATTTGCAAGAAGCCAACCGTTAACCCTTGTTCCTGACTTTTCCTTAGCAAACCTGTGATAATTACATAGTTTGATTTTCAGATGTTTTTACTTTCATACCTGTTACCTCTCTCTCAGAAGGCAGATGACCCTTGGGATCCTGGAGTATTGTCTTTGCAAAAAGACTAGACTTGGAAAGATTTAGAAGCTATGCAGCACAGAGGCAAGTCCTGTGTGGGTGAATTTAGTGCCCTGGGAGACCTTTATTTGCCTTTTCTTCTATTTGAATTTAGGTGATGGGGTGTTTCAGATTTTTTTCAGCCAGTTTTTCTTCTCCACTGTCCCTGAACATGGTACAATTGATACCCTTTGAAGTTCAATTATACCTCCAGCACTGCCTTGTGGGAAGCATTTTACCATGTGTCTGTGTTTTGGGATCCTAACTATGTGGCGGTGATGGCATGTTTATCTTGGAGGGGTGACTGGCAAGGCGAGTTTCTTTCTTGAACATGAGCTATATTACCTCCTCACCCAGGGTTCCAGCCTTACTCAGGTAGCTAGGGGAGCCAATGGAAAAACTCTAGTAAAAGGAGCCCTTAGGAGGGAGGAGCCCGTGTTCAAGGCCCGTCTTCACTAATGTGGTAGAGCCTTTCCTCAAACAGAGTAAAAGGAAGCCAGCCGTGAGGTGCATATTTGTGTTTGTATCCCAGCCCACAGGAGGGGCAAGGCAGAAGGACCATGAATTGGGGGCCAGCTTGGGCTACATATCAAGATCCTATCTCAAAAGCAAAAAGAAAATTGAGGCTGGAGAGATGGCTTAATGACTAAGAGCACTGACTGCTCTCTTGGAGGAGGGGTTCACATCCCAGCACCCATGTGGTGGGTAACCACGGTCTGTAACTCCAGTTGTGGAGGATCCGATATCCTGACCTCCTCGGGCATTGCGGGCACATGGTGCATTTATGTACAAGCAGGCAAAACGCTCATGTGCATAAAATAATCAAAAATAAAATGAAAAAAAAAAAAACAGAAAAAAGCAAGCACAAGATAGTGGATGGGGGAGAAGCCATTATTTCACTGATCAGATGAAAACTTCTGAGGTAAAATGTGGCTACCTGTCATCTTCAGTTTAGTGTATGTTCCCCTGGCCCCCACCCCACCCTTCCCACTCAACAGTGTGTGTGTGTGTGTGGGGGGTAGATTGGTCAGCAAGTCACCACTTTTGATTATATATATTCAGGCTTAAATATGGCCATCTATTTCCTAAGAGACAGTTCAGCCCTTATGGAACATGTGGCAACTTGGTATGGCGCCGGAGGCCCTGTGGATCAACGCCAGCTTGGTTTCTAGTCCTAGCACCTGACATTCCTTGCCCTGTAGCTAGTTACACCATATACCCTACTTCAGGTAGGGTAAAAAGCAAGTTGCAGCCACCTCTTAGAAGATCGAAGACTGGCTTTCTTTTTTGTCTCATCTGCCTCTCTGTGCCGAGATGTAGCATTTCCGGGGTAATGACCAGCTGTGCCGCTAAACCTCAGGACACAGGGCATTCAGTCATTGTTCAAAGTAGAAGATATTCATAGGCAGGGCGTGGTGGCACGTGCCTTAAATTCCAGCACTCGGGAGAGACAGGGGTACATCTCTGTAAGACTGAGGCCAAGCTGGTCTACATGGGGAGTTCCAGTCCTGCTGGGACTACAAGGAAGACCCTATGGAGGGGGGTAGGTACTTCATACACTTCTTGTCCCTGGAACTTTCCTCCATGTACTCTCTCATCCTAGGACAGGCCTGGGGGTGTTGCTCAGTGGTGGAATACTTGCTTAGAATGTGCAAGGGTTTGATCCCCAGCACTGAAAACAAAACTGATTTAAAAACTGGTCTCTTGCCGGGCATGGTGGCGCACCCCTTTAATCCTAGCACTTGGGAGGCAGAGGCAGGTGGATCTTTGTGAGTTCAAGGCCAGCCTGGTCTACAGAGTGAGTTCCAGGATAGCTGGGGCTAGAGGGAGACCCTGTCTCAAAAAGATCAAAAAGACCAAAACAAAAACAAAAACAACCAAAACAAACTGGTCTCATCCCAGATGCCTCCAAGATGCCTCTTTTACTAGTCTTCTGATTTCCAACCTTTCCCTCCAGTCACGTTCCAGGGAGAGGCTTGCCCTGTAGGGATCCACTGACTGAGACACCCTGGGGGCCCCTCATTTTCTCTGCACGGTCCTGGAGGGCCCCTAACAATGCTATCATTCTCATACAACTGTATTCTGCCTGAGAAGTGGGGAGACATATCTAGATTCTTTTTTTTTTTTAAATACTGTGTCTCCCTGTAGCTCCACCTGGCCTGAAATTGGCTCTGTAGAGCAGGCTGGCCTCAATCTCACAGAAATCCACCTGACTCTTCCTCCTGAGATCTAGGATTAAAGACATGAGTCACCACACCTGGCTAATATTTTTGTTGGATAAAAGAATGCACCTTTTTGTAGAGGGAAACAACATATGCCAAAAGATACTTGAGTTGGGAATGCTCCCAAATCAAGTATCAGGCAGTGGCTGGGACCACGTGGCTCGCATAGCCCAGATTTTCCAAACTCTTCATTTTCCAGTGCTGTGAGCTGTTACCTCTGGAGGTTTCAAGAGTCCCAAGTTGTGCAAACCAGGACGGCTCTGAGGTCACATGCTGGAGCAAGGATGTTGCTGGTGACCCTTGGTGTCATATGTAGGGGCCAGCCAGTGATGGAAGAGTTACCTTTACAGGCTCTTCTGTGGCTGCTTCTGCACCCAGTAATGCCATCTGTTGGAATGCTTTTATGCTTTTTATGCTTGGAACACGGGAGTGATGGGGAAAATTTCCTCTGGGAGGTAGCCCTGTGTGTGAGCAGAGAGACAGGACAGGAGTGCTCTTGTGTGCCATGCATGTCCCTAGCTGCATGTCCCTTAGCTTCTCCCACACCTAGTAACTCTTGCAAGTCAAGTTTACCCCAGAGGAACTTGGAGGCCCAGGATTTATTTTATTTTATTATTTTTGTATATGTATGAATGTACTGTCTGCATGTAGGTTTGTGCACCTGTGTCATGCAATGCCGTGGAGGTCAGAAGAGGGCGTCGGATTCCCCTGGAACTGGAGTTAAAGATGGTTCTCAGCCGCCATGTGGGTGCTGGGGATCGAACCCGGGTCCTCTGCAAGAGCAGTCAGGGCTCTTAACCACTAGACCATCTCTCCAGCCACATTAACCTCTCCTCCCGCACTGGCACTAATAGATTTCTTCAAGGACAGATCCATTTTGGAGGAGGGCCCTGAAGGTGCCTCTCCTTTTGGTCCCCGTGTCCGCACAAGGGTGCCCTGACATTCTTCCCTGCCCCCCAGGACTCCATCTCTAGTACCATTACATTCTGAGTACCTTTTCTTTTTACGCCTCTTTGTATCATTTTCGGCCTTCTGTCCTGAACTAGAGCAGTGTACCTACACCCGGCTTCTTTCCCAGTAGTGACTGGAATGTGTGGGGGCCAGGCCAGCCTTTTCTCCTTTTTCTTTTCCTACCAACATTCAACTCAGTATTTTATACTCAGTGCCCAATGTGTATTTGCAAGTTAAATTGATGCATACTTACCTGGCAGGGGAGATACCATGATCACGAAGGTGGTTTTCCCAAGGTGAGGCTCATCCATTGCACTCCGGCTGTGCTGACCCCTGCGATTTCCCCAAATGCGGGAAACTCGACTGCATAATTTGTGGTAGTGGGGGACTGCGTTCGCGCTCTCCCCTGAAAAAAAAAAAAAAAGTTAAATTGATGCGACAAGCAGGATTTATATTAGTTGGGTAAACCACTACCCTTGTAGATCCCAAGAAACTAGAAACTTGGCTATCATAGTCAAACCTGCCTACGCTGAGCCCATGAAAGAGGTTCTACTACACAATCTGGAACTTTCCACATAGACTTGGAATAGTTTGTCTGGTTTTTGTCTAAATATATTTATAATTTTTTGGTGTTTTTTTGAGACAGGGTCTCCCTTTAGCCCCAGATAGCCTGGAACTCACTATATAGACCAGGCTGGCCTTGAACTCACAGAAATCTGCCTACCTCTGCTCCCCCCTCAATGCTGTGATTAAAAACATATGCCACCATGCCCGACTTATATTCACAAAATTAATACCAGAAGTTTTTAGTTTGGGTCTTACTGTAGCTGAAGGACATTCATAATATGAATGCAAGAATAATGAGAAACAGTGCATGAGCCACTTGTCATGTGCCAGGCATGGAGTTAGGTGAGCACCCTTCTGTGTAGCACGGAAGCCAGGGAGGCGGTGGAGGTAAGATGGTGCCTGTTATGGCTTTGCCATCTGTGTTTTTCCTAATGACTTTTCAGCATGCCCAAGACTCTTTAGTGTGAGCTCAGTATGGGTTTGACCTGGTGCAGGAAGAAGCTGGGGACAGATGAGTTGGACAGCTGCAGTAGAAGTCTCCCATATCTGACCTGCTTTCTACTTTATGAATAGATCAGGGTGGCTGACAGCAGTGGACAACAGCCAGAGGTCATTCTAACCACCAATTTAACTTCTTCTAAGGAAGCCCACAGGATGTTTAAGACTCACTATACCTTTTCTCCTCATGGTTCCTAGAATTTCCCTCTCTTGTAGCCTGTCATCTCTTGTGCTCATGCTCCTTCAGGAATTTCCCAAGGCCTTCTGTAAAGTCTATTAAAAGATGAGAAAAAAAGACAAGTGTACACCAATTCAAAAAGGTTTATCTCTGGCCAGGCATGGTGGCCCATGCCTGTGATTCCAGCATTCAGGAGGCAGAGACAGGCAGATCTCTGTGAGTTCAAGGACAGCCTGGTCTACATAGTGAGTTCCAGGCCAGCTGGAGCTACAGGGAAACCCTGTCTCATAAAGGACCCCCCCCCCAAAAAAAAGAAAAGTCTTGGGGAAATGATCTTTGCCATGTGAAGTACCTCTGACATTTCTTGTCCTTGAAAATGCTGGTTTTGGGTTTGGAGAGATGGCTCGGTGGTTAAGAGCATTAGTTGTTCTTGCAGAAGATCCAGGTTCAAATCCCAGCACCCACATGGTGGCTAATAACCATTAGAGACTGTTTGAGATTACCAGAAATAGCTGCATAATATTCTACCACTCCTTAAATCTTTTATTGTGGTACAACATTTACAGTATCAAGGTTAGCATTTTAAAGTCTTAAATGCACAGCTGAGTAGCATTAAGAACAGTTTCATGATTCTCATTCTCTAATCATTGCTTCCAGCTGTCTCCAGAACCTGCCCATCTGCCTGACCCAACTCCAAGCACCAGCTCCTCTCCTCATTTTTCCCCACCTTTCCCCTGGTAGCCACCATTCTGCTTCCATCATCTACACTGGGATCCTCTAGGCACCTCGTATAGGGTTCCATGATATCTGTGGTCTTGTGACTGACTCATTTTAGTTAGCATGTATGTCTTCCAGGCTCATCTATGTTGTGTAGCTAACAGAATTTCCTTCCTCCCTGGGACTGGATATTTGTTTTGCTGTATTTACAAACCATACCTTGTTTATCTCCCTATCCATGGATGAGCACTTGGAATAATACCGTGACTATTGTGACCAACACTGAACAACATGTGTGTACAGATACTTGTTTGAGACCCTTACTTCTTTGGAGTACATGCCCTGCTGTGGTTTCCATCTGAGAAATGTATTCCAAAGATCCACATGTGGCCTGGAGAGATGGTTCAGCTGTCAAAAGCACTGGTGCTCTTGCAGAGAGCAGAGATTTGGCTACCAGCACTCCAGGGGATCCAATGTCCTCTTGTGGCCTCTGTGAGCATTGCACACATGTGATGTACTTACATACATGCAGACAAAACACTCATACACATTATTAAAACCCCTCAAAAACAAAGGTCCACATGTAATGTCAGGTGTGATGGGACATGACTGTCATCTCAGTACTTTGAACATGAGGCAGGAGGATCACCAATTCAAGGCCATCTTTGACTACTTGAAACCCTTCCACAAACAAGCAAGCTAGCTAGCCCAGAAACAACCCCCTATGTTTCCACCCCTGAACTCAAAGATCTGTAAGTAAAGGCTTCGTCTTTAGGGCTGGTAGTACTGGGAGGTACTATGGTGGGTGAGCCAATGTGGTATGTAGGCTTGTAATACCTAAAAGAGGCTGCAGCAAAAGGATTGTGAATTTGAAGATGACATAGAGTACCTAGTGAATTCCAGACCAGCCTGAGCTATGTGGAGAAACTCTGCCTCAGTAAAGATGTAGGTCCTCCTGAAAGGACTTTAGGGCGGGCCCTTGAAGGGGAGTGTGGGGTCTGACCCTTCCTTTTCCTCGTACTTTCTGACTAGCGGTATGAGGATTTACTCTAACACCTGGTGTACTAGCCTTACCTAAAGCCTAAACCAATGAGGCCACCCAGAACTATCAGTCAAATTAAATCTCTTCACTTCGTAATTAGTCCACATCAGGAAGTGTTTTGTTAAATGCGCATACCAGGAGGATTGCTGGACCATATGCTAATTCATGTCTAATTTTCCGAGGCCTCCATACTGTTTTTCATGGTTGCAGTACCGTTCTGATGGCACAAGTTTTTGCAAGAGAGAAGACATGAATTTCATTCTTAGTTTTTTTTTTTTTCTTAGTGACTCACTGATGCTGGGCAAATAATCAAGTTTCAGTCTGAGGTTCCTTATCTGCAGAGAGAAGACAGGGAGTTACTGTCCCTTTAAGAAAAGAAGGGAAACATTTCTGAGAAATATTGGTTCAAAATATAACCTCATTCCCAGGGCCAGAGCCTCTGCCATTTCTCCCTTCAGCATGAGCTGTCCCTCCTTTTACCATATAGTTTGGTGTGGCCTTAGGACCTATTTGTGTGGCAAGGGTCTAATATTGGTACAGCTTATCAGATGTGAATATCAAAGCCCTTTTCTGAGGCAGGGTACTTAAAGGAGCAGTCTCAGTTGGCAGACATGTTACTCCCACAGTTTTGACTTTTTAAATTCAGCATCTTCCTGTTTCTTTGCTGTGGTCACAAGTCTACAGGGAAGAGTATCTACTGACCATGTAGCTATGGCAATCCAATCAAAATTCCAAGGAGACACCTGTGTCCTTGCCTTCCAGCTGTCCCTGTCCTTGACCAGCTCTGGCAATTTCAGAACATGTTTTGAATCCCTGATTCTCTCTTGGGTCCGTGTTAGGCCCTTTGGAAACAAGGAAGGCCCCACACATACCTTTCAGCAGGAAATACAAGTGGTATTGGCATGGTGTCCTCTGGAAGGCTGTTGGTGGCCACACCCAGTCCTGGGTGCTTTGGAGAGGCCAGAGTAGTTCTGCTAGCTGTTGCCAAACAGCTATGAGGCCTTCCTGTGAAGACTCTCTTTATTTCTGCAGAATAAATAAGGGCGGCTGAGAATTCCCTCAAGACTGACTTAGAATGTCTGTATGCAACAAAGTCACACCTGTATCTTCTAGCAAAGATGAATTCATGTGTCACCTGGCAAGTTGATGAGTCCTTCTGGCCAGTAGAGAAGGGCCTTTGACCATCTTGGCAATGTCAGGAGAAGAGAATAGAGGCTTGAATAAATAGATTGTAGCCAGCTGCTGCACTGTTAGCCAGGCCAGGTCTGGGGATAACTGTGGTTACTGGAGTCAAGCACCCAGGGGGGCAGGGCTCTCTCTGTCTGGCTCTGGCCTATTCACTGGTTCCCAGGCTCCTGGAATAGCACCCAGTGAGGTGAAAGATGTCAGTGTTGATGGAATGAATGAATAACTCCACTGCTGGGAATCTTCTTGTCCTGGGCTGGTGAAAGGGCTCACTTCCACAACGGAAAACCCAACCATCCCCCCAGCCCCGCAGTTCCGCTCAGGGAAGGCTCTGTCCTGTCCTGCTCAGTCCTGTCTAGAGATGACCCATGCTTTGTTCCAGGCTTTCTCCTGTGATTGTGTCTGTCGCAGCACTGTAGGGCTCAGGTTAGCAGGCAGTGTTAGCAGGCAAGTGTTAGTAAAGATGACACCTTCCTTGGGGCAGAAGCCCTCTAGAGGCAAATATGCATGTATTTGCATACATAAGCATGCATAAACTCTAACCTGCAGAGGGTCCTTCAGTTTTCCTTCAACGACCAATGTTCTACAAATCCTACAAGGAAAGAATCACAAAATGAACTTTCCACTTGCGTTTTAAATAATTGTAGTGTTTGTTTTTGTAGTTCAAGGGTAGACAAATACTCTTAACTACTGATCTAGAACTTCAACCTAATGTACTTTTGTTTTTAGAGACAGAGTCTCAGTCTTTAGCTCAGGCTGGCCTTGAACTCAAAAGATCTGCCTGGCTCTGCCTTCCAAGTGCTCTGATTAAAGGGGTGTACCATCACACTGTAGTAAGACCGTATTTTGAAGACTTTCCAAGGAGAGAGAAGAAACCAAGTTAAAATCAATCCTGCACCTTCTTTTAAAAGGAGAGCAGATCGCTGATTTCTTTATGTGTGTGTGCAGGCGCGCGCGCCGTACAGTCCAGAGAGAATTAATATGATTCGGAGAAACTGGGCCTTGTCTTTTGCCAGGATCACACATTTTCCAAACTTTCACTTTGAAAAACATCAAGCCATGTTTGTTTTCTGTTCCTAAGAAGACAGCTCTAGAGCGGCTGGCAGCTGCAAGCCCAGCTCTACTGCGTTGTGTAACCGCCAGGGAATCACGTTGCACCCACGACTTCCACAGGCTTCTACTGCAATAATAAGCTTGCGCTTATTCAAACACAAGAAACAACCCCAGCCAGCTCCAAGTCACGTGCCCAGGTCACATGGCGTCCAGACCGAGAAGCCGACTGGCAATCATTAACTAATGCTTACTACTCCCAGGGAGAAAATGCAGACTCTAAAGAGCCGAACTCTTTTTATGGAACTGCAGGTTTGCACTAGAAGGTATCTGGGGTGGGAGGGATAATTTATTCTTGGTAAGTGTTTTCGTTAGAAAAAGGACGAGCCAGCAAACACTCCCTCCTTGAGTTGTTCTCCCAGAATTTCCAGACGGGTTCAGCAGTGTTGACTTTTCCAGACCCGGGGCAGCTGGGCCCCGGCCACAGCATCCGCTGTCCGGCCTGGGAGCCAGGGTGCGGCTGGGAGACTGGGCACCGCCCCAGCGCTGGGGCGAAGGACCGCTGCATTCCAGTCTGAAACTAGCGGAGAGCCAAGTTTTCTGTGCCTTGAGAGGTTAGTGCCAGGAGTTCCGGGAGGAGTAGGAGGGTTCCAGGAGGCCAGGCGAAGCTGTGGGGGGCATTTCTGGAGTTTCCATTCAAATGAAATCTTGCTGCGATTAGACCAGAAGCTGCAGCGGCCCTGCCTACCTGGCAGGTTCCAGGCTCAGCCTTTGAATTTAGAAGGAAGTTCTTTCTCTTTCTTCAAGTTGGATAGTGTTACTTGGTGCTTTCAAAAACTGTGAAGTCAAGTTGAGTTTGTTTGATTTTAGTCTAGAAGTGACAATAGTGAGTGAGAATGTACAGAGAAAAAGTCTTAGCAGAAAAAATTTCTTAAAAAAAATCCGTGAGTTCTTTATTTCACATTATACAAAAAGTACTTTCCTCAAACACTGTGCAGTAAAGATTCAATCTTAGTGGAGAATCCAACAGTGTTCTCTGGAACTTTATATTTTTATTTCATTTAGTTCTTTTCAGAAAAAAAAGATGTCCAGTTTTTCTAGGTTTACCATATTCCTGAAATATAATTATCTCAGAAAATTTAGTTAGGGAGTTTAATTCTCTCCCTCTCCTCACTTTTTCGACAGTCTACACTCTTCTAAAACCTAAAATAAAAGAAAGGGATCCAATGGATGGAACTTAGATTTTGTAAGGCTTGAAGCAAATACAATTTGAGGAACTTTCAGAATAAAGAGAATATAACATTATATGTACAAAATTGGGTATTCATCTCACAAAATTTACACTAAATATATGACTAATGAGCACATCTCAAGTGTTCTTTATCCTACATTCATTTTGGGGCTTTTATTTCTCCCATGGTGGGATCAAACCTAGAGCCTGCCATAAGCCAGGCAAGTGCTATACCAGCAGGCTTCATCCTCACGCTTTTGCTTGCTCTTTATTTTGAGAGAGTCTCATTCAGTAGCCCAGGCTGGCTATTATTATTATTATTATTGTTATTATTATTATTTGTGTGTATGTGTGACAGGTCTCCCTATAGCCCCAGCTGGCCTGGAACTCACTTTGTAGATCAAGCTGGACTTGAACTCACAGAGATCTGCCTGCCTCTGCCTCCTGAGTGCTAGGATCAAAGGCGTGCGCCACCACACCTGGCTTAAAAATGGTTCTTAGCCGCCATGTGGGTGCTGGGAATCAAACCTGGGTCCTCTGCAAGAGCAGTCGACACTCTTAACCACTGAGCCATCTCTCCAGCCCCTATTTTTATATATATATATATTTTTATTATTATTATTATTATTTTTTTTATCACAGCACCTTTAATCTATCCCATAAGCATAGCCACTAAACTGGAGAAAATGTGGTAGTCAACTGGGAAGGCAGGCTGGCATTTAACTCACTCTGTAGCCCAGACTGACCTTCAACCTTCAATCCTCCTGCCTCTCTCTGAGAGGCCGGGAACACAGGTTGCTACCACCAGGCCTAGCTGTACACAGTTGATGATGGAAAATATTTGGCCCAGATGACTGTGGTGCTGCATCTCTTTCACTTCTGATTTCTTTTCCACTGGCTTAAAATTCCTGTGGTGCTTGATACTACAGAACACACTTGTGTGATGTGAGGCTTCAGGCTGAGGCTCCCGACTTCTTGCTGCTTAAACTGGTAGGTGTGCTCCTGGAAGCCTTTTCTACTGCAGAGCAGTGGGCAGTGGCTTAACTATACAGTAAAGTCACTCAGTCAGCTTACAGTCATCCAACTAAAGAGACCTGTAACTCATTCTTTAGCCAGAGCCCTAAAATGCACTGGGTCATCCTGAAGCCACCTAAAGAAGGACATAGGACCCTGGGAAATCCAAGTAGAAAGAGGCAGGAGTCTTTTAGAAAAATGAGAAGTGGCTCAGTGGGCAGAGGTGCTTGCCGCCAAGCCTGAAGCTCCCAAGATAGGAGAGAACTAGTCTCTGCCTGTGCAGCATCACACACACACTACAAACACAATAAATGGTAATTAAAAAAATTTTGTGTGTATATATGTGTGTTGTGTATGTGCATCCATGTTAGTGCGTGTGCACGCACATGTGTGTGTGTGTGTGTGTGTGTGTGTGAGAGAGAGAGAGAGAGAGAGAGAGAGAGATGCAGGTTGATGTTGGGTGTCTTTCTCTGTTGTACTCCACTAGATGTACTGAGGCAGGGTTTCTCCCTGAACCTGGAGCTTGCAGAATAGCTAGTCTAGCCAACCTGCTCAGAGATCTCATCTCCAACTCCCTAGAGCTGGGATTATAAGCAAACCACCATGACCTCCCACTTTTAGACCATTACGAGGGTGCTGGGGATCTTAACTCAGGTCCACACACCTATGAGACAAACACTTTATCCATTGAGCCCAGCCTGGCACTTTTATTTTAAATTGTACATATTAAAGGTATACAACATTATGTTTTAATTGATATATATATATATATATATATAATGAAACAATTGCTTTAGTAAAAAAGTATATATCTCTTATCCACATTTTACCACTTTTGTTGGAGAGAGCACCAAAATATCTACTATCTTAGCAAACATTCAGGATACAATGCAATATTGTTAACTAGACACACTGTACACGAGACCTCCATTCTTTTAGCTGCAAAGTGCTCTCTTGACCTACATCTTCCATTTCCTCCCCTCCCTACTCCTGGCAGCCAGGGTTCTGCTCAGGATCTATTTATTCAATCTTTTCAGAAAAAGATTCTCCATATAGTGGATATTACATAGCATTTTTTTATTAGAATTAGGCTGGCCCAGCAGAATGTTTTCCAGATTGACCCACATTCTCATAAATGGTGACCTCTCCTGTGCTGTTGTGTAGATATTTGACCTTGTCTTGACCTAGTTAGTTGGTAATGGCATGCAGTTCAACAATGTCGAATAACATGGGAATATTGCTACAAGGCACTGGTTTCATTTTTCTTTGTGTGTGTGTGTGGGGGGTTGATTCCCAGCACCCACATGATAGCTAACAACTATCTATAACTCCAGTTCTAGGGAATCTACCACCCTCTTCTGACCACCACAGGCATTGCATGATGTGGGTGCACTAACATACATGCAGGCAAAACACTCATATACATAAAATAAAAATAAAACATTTTTAAAGTGGGCTTTGATTCAATCAGTTATTTTAGACTGGCTTTAACAAAGTCGTCCATCCACATTTTCTCTGAACTGCCCTAGATAATATGGAAATGTTGAGGTTCTAATCGCTGATGTATATGTCTCATTTGCAAAATAGAGGACATGATTCATATTGTTGTTCTGTTCTGTTTTGTTTTGTTTTGTTTTGTTTGAGACAGAGCCTTAAGTAATGCATGCTTGGCCTTGAACTCAATCCAGGATGACCTTAAACTCCTAATCCTTTTGCCTTCATGTCTCAAGCACTGGGATTACAGGCACGTACCACCTAACCTGGCTGATGATCATCCTAACTGCCGCTGCAGGATTGTTGAGAGAAAAAGAGAACATGAACAAAGGGCTCTCATTAAAAAGAAACACTATGTAAAGTATTTTTTATCGTGATAATCAAACATTCTGCATTCTTTTAGTAAGTTAAAAGCATACCAAATATTGTTAAAACAAAACCAAAGCCAGGGACGGAGACGTGGCTTAGTGGTGAAGAGCACAAATTACTCTTGCAGAGGACCCGGGTTCAATTCTCAGAATCTACATGGTGGCTAAAAACTGTCCATAACAGCAGTTTCAGAGGATCCAACACCCTCTTCTAGCTTCCATGGGCATTGCACACATGGGTGCACTTAAATATATGCAAGCAAAACAAATTCAGATATAAAATAAAAATAATAAGTTAAACAAAAAGAAAACCAAAGCCAAGCATGAAGGCCCATGCCTGTGATCCTAGTGCCTGGGAGACAGAAGAAATGTGAAGAGGAGCTCCACATCGTCATTAGTCACGTAGTGAATTTGAAGTCAGCCTAGGCTATTTGAAACTCTTGTCTCAAAAAAAATCAAAGTAAAATCAAATCCCCAATAACAAATAGCCCATCTGGATTACTTAGGCTAAATATTAACTTCTCAGGGATGGAGAGATGGCTTAGCAGTTAAGAGCACTGGTTGCTCTTGCAAAGGACCTGGGTTCAATTCCCAGCACCCACATGGTGACTAGCAACCATCTGTAACTCCAATTTCAGGGAATCTGACACCTTCTTCTGACCTCCGTGGGGATTGCACAACATGGGCACAGTTAGACACATGCAGCAATACACTTATACACATAAAAATAATAAAATATTGGGGCTGGAGAGATAGCTCAGTGGTTAAGAGCACTGATTGCTCTTTCAGAGGACCTGGATTTGATTCCCAGCACCCACGTGGCGGCTAAGAACCATCTTTAAGCTGGGTATGATGGTACATGCCTTTAATCCTAGCACTTGGGAGGCAGAGGCATGTAGATCTCTGTGAGTTCAAGGCCAGCCTGGTCTACAGAGTGAGTTCCAGGCCAGTTGGGGCTATAGGGAGACTCTGTCTCAAAAAAAAAAAAAATTAGGAAAAAGATTAACTTCTCTGATTAAGATATAGAAACAGAAAGTATGTTTTATTCTGAGGGGAGTTCAGTGTCCAGGCAGGAGGCTAAGGATTCAGCTCCATCATGTGCACAGGGTAGGCTCCTTCTGACTGCCCCACACCATCCCCCGCTGCACAGCCTGCTGTTTCATTTGGCTTCTGGCCTGGGCTTATTGATAAGTCCAGGATATGAATGACAGCTTTCACTTGTTACTGAGTTTGATCCATACAAGGGTTTGGGTGCTGTGTTGGAATGCTCAGTTCCAGGGCTGTGGATATTTGTCAACGCAGAGCCCACCTATGACCTCGGTGGCTTGCCTCTACCTCGCCAATCACTGATACCTTCCCGTTGTCACAGTAAAGGCAAATGGCACTGCTGGGCCAGAGGGTTTTTTGTTTGGCCCCAGGACTTGTGCAGAGTCTCCTGGCAGAGGAACCCCGTGGCAGAGGATTGCTGATCACCATGAGGGCAACCGGGAAGCAGGGAAAGAAGGCAGCAAGCTTACATAATTAAGTACCCCACCATGGGAAGTTGATAACAGCAGATGGTTGTGTGAGCAGGAGGTTGGGCCTATGCATTTGCTCCAGAGTGGCCATGCATCAAGGTTTATGGCAAATCTGCTCTGAGCACCCTGAATTCGTTGTAAGTGTATCTCAGAGTTATTCCTAAGGCTGCAAGTGTAGCTTGGTGGTAAACCTAACATTCACAAAGCTAAATGCAATCCCTAGCAACTCCCCTTCCCCAAATCTGGGGTCTAGACAATGTAAATGTACCTGTGGCAAACTTACTTGGGCATCTTGTAATAATTGTTCATTGTAAATTCTATTTAATAAAAAGCCTTTTCTGGGACTGGAGAACTCAACTCCAGGAAGGGTCTTCCTTTCAGACTGATACTAGTGAGAACTATGCTGGATGATAAAGGAGGAGGACAGGCAGGACCTCGTTCTAGAATTCTGTGTCTGGCACGCCAGTCCAGCCCTACGCTGGCTTGCCCACTCAACATCCTTTGCTTCTCAGGACTCTGGGAGTGGTTCTGCTTATTTCCCTTGCTCTGCAAGGAGAAGCTGTCTTCTGCTTGCCCTAGGGGAGAGCCTTTTAAAACTGGAACTCAAAAGTGGGGCATGGTGGTGCACAGCTTTAATCCCAGCACTCAGGAGGCAGAGGCAGCTCTGTGAGTTCAAGGCCAGCCTGGTTTACATAGTAACCTCCAGGCCAGCTGGGACTAAAGGGAGACCCTGTCTCAGAAGCACTGAAAACAACAAAAACTGGAACTCAAAACACAAACATGTGATTCACCTGGCTGGTGTTTAGGTGGCAGAATTCAGAGGTATTTTTTAAAACTATTATTTTTATTTTATGTTTATGACTGCATTATGTCAGTGCACCCATGTGGTGCAGTGTACACGGAGGTCAGAAGAAGGTGTCAGATCCCCTGGAACTGGAGTTATAGATGGTTGTTAGCTACAGTGTGGGTGCTGGGAACTGAACCGGGGTCTTCTGCAGGAACAGCCAATGCTTTACTGCTGAGCCATCTCTCCAGCCCATAGACCTGCAACTTCTTAGCACACGAATGCAGCATAAATCTTTAGTTTTTGCAAGTGGGGGTGACTTTGTTTACAACAGTTTCTGTTGGAGCCGCCCCTCACCCCACTTCCTTACCTCCTCATTGCCTGTTAATCAGAGAATGGGGCCCAGCTTGAGAGCCTCACTCCTCTCCCACTGGATGGCATCGGCCTCTCAGCCCTCCTCGATTCCACATTTCAACGTCCCAGGCCCCCTTATAGATGGCCTGGGAGGTTGAAATATGCTGCTGTATGTCTCACCCAGCAGAAAGGCTCACCTCCTTGAATTACCTGCTCTGCTTGTCAGGACAATGTTTGGGGTTTGGAAAGACTTGCCTGTGTGCTGTTTGGAGGAAGGAGGCTGTGAGTCCAGACACTCCATAAATGCGCTAATTAGCTGAGTGCAAAGAGCCCAAGAGCAGGCAGCAGCAACATCTTCCATCCCAGAGGAGACAGTTCATGCGATACCACCAGAGCCCATCTCCAAGATTCTGACCCAGGCCGAGCTATGGACACGGCTGAGATGCAGCACTACTTCCCCAGCTCCGGGCTTTTCAGCCTCAGCTTCACTGACCTTTGGGGCCCTTCTGGGGGTGGGCAGAGTTGCCGCCTGAATACTGTAGGCCAATTAGCCTCTCTGGCTCCTGCCTAGTAATTTAGCTTCCTCCCTGAACTGTGATAAGCAAAAATGTCTTCAGGGTGGGGGTATAGCTCAGGGTGGAGAGAGCTTGCCTAGCTTGTGCAAGACCCTGGGTTCCAAACCCAGCACAGCAAAAATCAATACAAGCACAACCCCAAACTTCAGATATTGCCCAGTGCCACAAGTGTACACACATGTGTGCAAAATACCTCTGATTGAAGACCACTGCTTAAATGTGGGAACGACTTACAATATATGGACAGGATCTGGATTAATGACATTTACTTGACCTTGCACCAAAATACACTGGTTATAAGTAAACACGCTCACTGAGTCATGTATGTATTCTTGTGACCTGGACCCCTGACCTTGAGCCCATTGGACCCCATTTTGCCCTCCACCCCAAGGTATTTGTATCCTCATTGAAGACAGAATAATTGAGGAATATGCTTGTGTATATGAGATATTTTAGACCTAGCGATCAAAAGGCAAGAGTCTCTGGTAAGATAAGGGTGGATCCTAGCTTGTAGTTCCCTAACTGATGCTAGACATAACAAAAGTATGCATGAGGCCTGGTTTGGGTGCACAGTTCCATGAGAGAGCTGGAGGACTGGAGGAACACATTCTCAGAGTTTGGGTCCACTCTAGCCCTTTATAACTAATGCAAAGAGTCAGGCTGATTATTCAGGTATAACCGTAGCGTCGCTCAGTAAGCCACACCTGAACTCTATAAACACGTTCTGCCACCATCACATCCACTTCTATGGTTCTTCCAGACACTCAGGCAAGGAGGCAGAGTGGCCTTTCATTCCTAGATTGGGGACCCAGCCGAAGGAGTGTGTCTGCTGCAGGTAGACTCTGGGTCCCTCTTGGTTGGGAGAGTAGGGAGGGAAGAGATGGGATCTCTGAGCACAGAAGTTCCTCATTTCTCTGCAGCAAAGGCAACTGAGGCTGAGGTGTTACTTGGAAAGTTAAGCTTGGAGCTTGAAAGTTCCACAGTCAGAATCAGGAGTTTGAATCCCAGCTTGTAATTAATAAGCTCTGGGACCTTGGACAAGCTACCTTACCTGCTCTTCATTTCCCTTATTTGTAACATCTGTAGAATCGTTCCGAGGGTGAAGTGTGGGACCAGTGCAACTCATTTTCCAAACCGTTGGACAAAACTTTGATTGTTTTTATGAAATAGAGAAAAAAGCCAGTGTGGTGGCGCACACCTTTAATCCCAGCACTCAGGAGGCAGAGACAGGCGGATCTTTGTGAGTTCAAGGCCAGCCTGGTCTACAGAGCAAGTTCCAGGCCAGCTGGGGGCTACATGGAGACCCTGTCTCAAAAAGACAAAAAAAAGTTCTAGATTATTTTTAAATAGTGTTAAAATGAGACTACCAAAGCACTAATAGAAATCCTAAGCAGGGGCCAGTGAGATGGGTCCATAGGTGATGACACTTCCACCAAGCGTGATGGCCGGAGTTCAGTCTCTGGATCCCACATGACGGAAGGAAAGAACTGACTCCCATAAGTTGTCCTTTGACCTCCACACATGCATTGTGGCATGTGGACATACACACACACCCCAAAATAATAACTAAATGTATTTTTAGTAATTTTTTAAAAAGAAACCATGCCGGGCGTGGTGGCGCACACCTTTAATCCTAGCACTTGGGAGGCAGAGGCAGGCGGATCTTTGTGAGTTCAAGGCCAGCCTGGTCTACAGAGTGAGTTTCAGGACAGCTGGGGCTACAGGGAGACCCTGTCTCAAAGAGACGAAGACGAAGAAGAAGAAGAAGAAGTAGAAGTAGTAGTAGTAGTAGTAGTAGTAGTAGTAGTAGTTAGCTGAGGACTGGGATTCATCCTACTCTGCTTCTTNCACACCTGACCTGAGTGCTGGGATTACAGGTCTGTACTACACACCTGACCTGAGTGCTGGGATTACAGGTCTGTACTACACACCTGACCTGAGTGCTGGGATTACAGGTCTGTACTACACACCTGACCTGAGTACTGGGATCACAGTTCTGTACTACACACCTGACCTGAGTACTGGGATCACAGTTCTGTACTACACACCTGACCTGAGTACTGGGATCACAGTTCTGTACTACACACCTGACCTGAGTGCTGGGCTCACAGGTCTATACTACACACCTGACCTGAGTGCTGGGATTACAGGTCTGTAGTACACACCTGGTCCTTTGTTTTGTATTTTTTTTGAGACAGGGTCTTCTGTAGCCCACCCAGGCTGGTGTGGAACTCACTGTGTAGTTAGGTCTGGCCTTGATTCACAGTGATCCTCCTGCCACAGTCTCCTCAAGTGCCAGTAAATTACAAGAGTAGACCATCATGCCATCATGCCTGTAAAAAATCAACTTTAATGTTTCCTTGTGTGTGTGTGTGTGTGTGTGTGTGTGTGTGTGTTTCTGGAGCTGGAACACAGGGCCTTGTGGATAATTGGTAAGTGTTCTACCACTGAGCCACACCCTAGAGTTCGTTCCCCATTGCTTTTTCTGGGAAGAAATGCTGCCTTAGTAAGAAAGTTCATAGTGGGAGGCAGAGGCAGGTGGATCTCTGGGAGTTCAAGGCTACCTGGTCTACATAGTGAGTTGCAGGCCAGCTGCTACAAGGAGACCCTGTCTCAAAATGACAGAAAAAAAATACACACACACACACACACACACACACACACACACACACATATGAAATCTCAAATCATAGCTGTTCACACAGCTACACTGGGGCCTCAGGCATGGCTCCTGGAGCCACAGTGTGCTTGCTCTGCCAGCACTGAGCACAGAGATTTCACACGTGTTTTTGATCCCATTACATCCATGAAAGGGTTTCCTAATGAATTCAGTTGTAAAAGAGAAACATTGTTCCACTCCCCCGCTTTTTTTCTTAAGACAGGTTTTTATTATGCATCCTGAGCTGGGCACTGACTTTGGGGATCCCTCCACCTCAGCCCCTGCCAAGTGCTGAGATTACAGGCATGTGCCACTACTATGAACTTCAATAGACAATTTTATTATTATTTTAGTTTTTTTTTTTGAGTTTTTGAGGCCTGGGGGACCTCAAATTTGTTGCAATACTCCTGCCTCAGCCTCCTGAGTGTGGGGTAAGAGAGGAGGGGAGGGGAGGGGAGGGAAAACACAACAAACACTGAAATGCTGGCCTTGGTATAAATCATTCAACAGAACATTTCCACTGTACAAAGGGTTAGCACGTGATACAGAAAAGCTGTGTTTGCTAAGTCGACAGTAACCAGCTGGACATAGGAAAAGCAATGACTAACCCGTGCTGCCTTTTGGCAGGTTTAGGGCAGGTCTGCTGGAATCTGCCTGACTTCAAAGCAAAGCACAGGGCGTGGTGGATGTGAACTGCTAGAGAGAGCTCAGCTACAAGGTAGACACCGCTTCCGGCAATAATGATGTTTTTCTTTAAATGCTTTATTAATGTATGTATGTACGGTATAGAAGGGCGCACATGCCATGGACAACTTTGTGGAGTGGGTTCATTCCTTCCACCACGAGGAAGGAATTGAATTCAATTCGTTTGCCTTGGGGCAAGCTCTTTTACCTGCTGAGCTATCTCAGTGGGCCCTGGGATTTTCAATGTAGAAAAAGTAGATTTGTTGTGGGGAGGGGTGGGAATCTACCCATGTGTCTGTGTGCTAGTTCAGAGTCACAGCCACAGCTTTTGGACACTCCTGTCTCATGGACGTAGATCTGAGAGCTGCAGGCTTCACCCTCTCCTAGGCAACTAGGACCACAAACAGTGTGCTAAGCGCCACCTTGCAGGACCTAACCTGCCTTGGGGCAGAGCAGAGGTCCTTCTGCATGAAGAGTCTTGCTGCGCCTGGCAGCTTCCTACTTATTTCCCTGCAGATGTGACATGAGAAGCTCAGATTTGAAAACACGGGATCATTTTTTAAATTCCGAGGGTATGAACAGATGGTACGATTCCAGCCTAGACTATATCAGTTCAGAATCTTTGGGAGACAGTAAAAAAGTGACTTCCTGAAAGTTACTCAAGAAATACCCCTGGCTCAGAGCACTACAGCAGGGGTCAGAAACCGCTGAGGACAGCACAGGAAAGCAGGCTCAAGCTTTTGTGCCTCGCTTCCTTTTCCTCTTCCTTGCTCTGATCAGCAACATCCAAAGGCTTGGAATTCTAGCCAGATCTGTTATGAATGAGCTGACCTAGTCACCAACACAAAGTTGTCCCTTTGAAATGTGCTCTGGGGCAAGCTATAAGACTGTATCGCTACCAAAAAGACCTTAGAAGTTATAATAGGTCAGCTTAGGTTGCGAGATGATTTAATTGCTAAGTGCTTTTATAAAAAGGGTCTGGAACAGTCAAAGCTACTTCCCCATTCCATTAAGGATTTTATTTTGAGGGGCTAGAGAGATGGCTCAACGGTTAAGCTAGCCTGGAACTCACTATGTAGATCAGGCTGGCTTCCATCTCACAGACACCTGCCTGACTCTGCTTCCCAAGTGCTATGATTAAAGGTAAATGCTACCATGCTCAACCCCTTCTAACATTTTTATCTTGAAATGGTATTTGGCTCATAGCAAAGTAAAACCTGTACAGAGTGAGTTCCAGGCCAGCTGGGGCTACAGGGAGACCCTGTCTCAAAAAGACAAAAAAAAAAAAAGTAAAACCAGCATATAAGATTTTCACACACTCCTCACTCAGCCTCTAATGTTTACCTGTGTAATCATTACACAATGACCAAAACCAAGCCATTAACTTTGGCAAAATACTCTTATTCTAAGTATACATTTATGAGGAGTTGACCAATTTTTTCACTAACATCTTTTTTTTCTTTGTGGTACCAGGGATAGAACCCAGGTGGCTAGTCAGGCTCTAAGACTGAGTACACCCAGCCCAGGTATCTTTCCTAGGTCCCAGGGTCTAATCTGGGACTCCCCTAAGGCATTTAGCTGTTTGTCTTAGTCTCTTGCAGTTGGTGACAGTTTCTTAGCCTTTTCTTGTTGTTTGTGATTTCATTTGTCTTATTTATTTATTTATTTGTCTTTTTGAGGCAGGGTCTCCCTTTAGTCCCAGCTGGCCTGGAACTCACTGTATAGACCAGGCTGGCCTTGAACTCACAGAGATCCACCTGCCTCTGCCTGTTTGTCCAGTATTTTGTAGGCTGTCTTTCCATTTGGGTTGGTTTGTTGATTTCTGTTGAAAAAAATTTTTTTGTCTTTTTTTTTTTTTTTTTTTTGAGATAGGGTCTCCAGCAAGCCAGGAATTTGCTATGTAGACCAGGCTGCCCTTGATCTCACAGACCTCTGCTTGCCTATGCTGCAAGTCCAGGAGAGAGGCCTAAGAAGGAACATCTTGCCGACACCTTGATCATGGACTTTAGCCTCTTAATGGAGAAAAATAAATTTCTGTTGTTTAAACTACTCAGAGTGTAGTAATTTGTATGGCAGATCTAATACAACATAATTTATAGCTGCCTCTGTGGTTTTAATGAATTTGCAGATTTTGGGACACTTAAATTTACCATGTTAATTAGGTAAACTAAAAAAATTTACATACGTAGCTGGGCATGGTAGTAGACGCCTTTAATCTCAGCTCTCAGGAGGCAGAGGCAGGAGGATCTCTGTGAGTACAAGGCCAGCCTGGTCTACATAGAGAGTTCCAGGTCAGCTGGGGCTACAGGGAGACAAAAAAAAATTTCATTTGTATACTTTATGTGTGTGGGCATATGTGCATGCCATGGTGTGTGTGTGTGTGTGTGTGTGTGTGTGTGTGTATAGGTCAGAGCATAGCTTCCCAGAGTTGGTTCTCTCCTTGTACCATGAAAGTTCTTGCTATGTAGCTCAGGCTGCCCTTGAACCTGTGATCTTCCTGGCTCAATCCCTGGAGTGCTGGGATTACAGGCATGCACCAGGCTTTAAAAAAATTAGTTTATGTTTATGAATGTTTTGCCTGCATGTATGCAAATCTACCCACATATGCAATGCCCATGAAAGCCAGAAGGGAGTGTCAGATCCCCCAGGACTGTAGTTACAGACAGTTGTTAGCTGCCATGTAGGTGCTGGGAACTGAACTGAGGTCCTCTGCAAGAACAGCCAGTGCTCTTAACTACTGAGCCATCTCTCTAGCCCTTTATATTCATCTTTTAAATATGCTCCTTTAAGTTTCTATATATGTATATCATAATATTTAACAAACTATATATAACATCTTGAAATAAATACATTTATGTTGCTTAAAAGCTTATTGTGTGGGGCTGGAGAGATGGCTCAGCAGTTAAGAGCACTGATTGCTCTTGTAGAGGACTTGGGTTTGATTCCCAGCACCCACCTGGCAGTTAAGAACCGTCTTTAAGCCAGGAATGGTAGCGCACACCTTTAATCCTAGCACTCGGGAGGCAGAGGCAGGCAGATCTCTTTGAGTTGTTCAAGGCCAGCCTGGTCTACAGAGTGAGTTCCAGGCCAGCTGGGGCTATAGGAAGACCCTGTCTCAAAAAGACAAAAAAAAAAAAAAGCTTATCATGTATTATACCGGTTCTATAATGGAGCTGAAAAATTCTTCCCACACATGTGTGACAAAGTAGCAGGCATGGCCTCACGTAGTAACACATAACTTAGGTGGTCACCAAGATGCTGATGTAAACAAACCAGTCACATAGGAGCACACCATATACATATAAGGTAAATTATAGTGGCCACTGGCTTGTGTACTTATTACATTATACTTTTAATATTTTTTGGTTTGAAGAATCAGACCCAAGGCTTCACATACATTAAACATGTACAAACTGAGATATACTTCAGTTTTACTGTTATTTTAGAGTGTTTCTGCTAAAAAACAAATGTTTGCTGTGGGCAGTATACTGTGTGTACTGGTTCCTTGACTTGGTTTCTTACTGAGTCAGGAGGCCCCATGGAGTGATTGACCTGGACCATCTGCCTCTGCAGTGTTCGCACAGCAGTCAGGCTGACCACAATGCCTCTCACAGTGAGTCCCCACGTTAACTGATGCTTAAAGAAAACCACTGAAGGATCATGTTCTGAAGATAGTTGAGAGATCATTCTAGATTGGGGAAGGTCAGTTCCAACACAGCATGCTGTTTTGTCATTATGTCAGGTGATCAACCTGAGGATGGGCTATGATTTAGTCAGTAGTAAGATGCCGACCACCAGGTTTACTTGTGCTGGCTTAGATATCCAGAGATATGGCTTAGATTAGCGGAACTTCCACAGCAGCAGATCTCCTGAGGCTACCTCAGGAGATGGGCACTAGCCATCCATCTGGGCACTAGCCGTCCATCTGGGCACTGGTCCTACCCGACTTACCTGGGATCTACATCTGTGTGTTTCCCTCAGTGTCAGCCCCACCTCCTTCTTCCTACTTCTCCAGAACCCAGGGTCACTGCCTTGGTCTAGAGAGGCTCTAAGATGGAATCTGGAGAAATTTGAGGTACTATTATAATACATGAAGTGGAGAGGTGTTCAGAGGGAGCCCTCATAAGAGCTGGTGGATCTCAGGACACCCTACAGTTAGCACAGGTAAATGGTCCCTTTTCCTGCCCACCATCACACTGTAAGAGAGTATATCTTTTAGGCGGCTTCTAAGGGTGGCTTCATGCTTCTGAGTAGGAGGCTGGCATCGTGGACCAGGAATAAAGAGTGTGTGTGATTGCAGCTCAGGAACTCTTCTGCCTGTCATAAGTCCCTGCCTTAAGGTCACCGTAGCTCTTGCAGACCTGACAGAGCAAACTTCTAAAGTTTTGTTTAGTGTCAGAGCTAAGCTTCTGAGCATGGACTGCATGACACAGTGAGAGGATATGGAGATAGATGGTGTTCAGATTTATTTATTTTTTATTCATTTATTTACTTATTATTATTTACTTATTTAGAGATAGGGTCTTACTATGCAGCCCTGGTTAGCCTGGAACTTGCTACGTGGACCAGGCTGGCCTTGAACTCAGAAATCTGACTGTCTCTGCCTCCTGAGTGCTGGGATTAAAGGTATTCCTCACCATGCCTAGCTAGGTGTTCAGACTTGAATATTTTCTCTTTATTCACTGATTGGCTGACTTTGGACACATCTCCTCCTCTTCCTCCTTCTCCTCCTCCTCCTCCTCTTCCTCCTCCTCCTCTTCTTCCTCCTTCTCCTCTTCCTCCCCTTCCTTCTTATCACTATCATTATCACCACCATTTTCATTTTTGACAGGGTCTCAGTGTATTGTCCAGGTTAGCCTTGAAGTCATGATCCTCCTTCCTCCTAAGTGCTGGGATTATAGGAGTGCCATCATCCTAGCTATACTCTCACATGTTTTTAAAGATTTAAATTAAAAAAAATATGTGTCTCTGTGTCTGTGTACATGAATACTGGTGCCCGAGGAGAACAGAGGCTTCTAAACCCCGGGTGCTGGAATGACAGGTGGTTGTGAGCTAGTGTGGATGCTGGAAATCGAACTCCAGTCCTCCGCAAGAGTAGAAGTGCTTTCATTCTCTGAGCCAGCTCTCCAGCCCCTACTACACACATTCTTTTTAAGTCTTGCTTGTCTTAGTTTCTTCAGTAAAAAGAGAATCGTAATCCTTGTTATAGAGACTTGTGATGGATGATTTGATTCAAAGTGTTTGATATCTATTCTCAGTGGCAGTGGCTGTTGATATTTATCAGGAAGATGGCTGCTGGTGGTGGCAGCCCTCTTGGTTGACTTTGCACATGGCCATAAACATCAGGGGCTTATCTCAGTCCTGCCCAGGCTTGGGGGAGAGAGACTAGACAGGGCTTGTAAATTGTATTCCTTTGGTCTCCTGTTTCCTTTCTGGAATGGGGCAGAGTATAAAAATTTTGGTCTTTTCGAGACAGGGTCCCCCTGTAGCCCCAGCTGTCCTGGAACTCACTCTGTAGATCAGGCTGGCCTTGAACTCACAAAGATCTGCCTGCCTCTGCCCCCGAGTGCTGGTATTAAAGGCGTGCGCCGCCACGCCCGGCTAGGTTAGATATTTCTTTAGTAAGCACACATTAGACACTGGAGACACAGATGTACAAGACAGTGCTTACTCTCAAAGATCTTCTGGTCAAGGACATGTATATCTAATCATGGGTCACCCAGGGTTCCTTGGTTGCATGTTGTATCCATGGAGCAGAGGCTCAGAAAGGGGTGGCTGAAGCCAGTAAGAAAGTTTTCAAAGGTGGGGAGTGAATGAGGATTGTGAGTGGATTCCAAAGTCTGTTCAATGAGTGAGAGGCCTCAGTGACTTCTGGGTTTCCTGCTTATATGGCTGGGTGCATGTTCATATTTTTGGCCACAGTTGCTTTGAACATCAAGACACAGTCATGTGCTATGTTTTAGTAACTCTGACTTCTGCTGGGTTTTACAACCAGAGTTTATTTATTTATTTATTTATTTGTCTTTTTGAGACAGGGTCTCCCTGCAGCTCTAGCTGTCCTGGAACTCTCTCTTTTTTTTTTTTTTTAATTTATTTATGTATGTGTATGAATGTACTGTCTGCATGCAAGTTTGTGCACCCGTGTCGTGCAATGCCGCGGAGGTCAGAAGAGGGTGATGGATTCCCCTGGAACTGGAGTTCTCCTGGAATTGGAATTTCAGACGGTTTCAGTCATCGCTAGCTGACTTTGTTGTTTTCTTCTAAGATAAATCTTGTTTATATAGTTTAGGCTGGCCTTAAAACATAATCCTTCTGGGGCTGGAGAAATGGCCTAGTGGTTAAGAGCGGCGACTGCCTCTTCAGAGGACCCGGGATTTGATCCCCAGCACCCACATGGCAGCTGAAGAACCTTCTGAAACTCCAATTCCAGGAGAACTCCAGTTCCAGGGGAATCCGAACACCATCTCGGGACCTCTGAGGCATTGCACAACACGGGTGCACAGACCTGCATGCAGATAGTACATTCATACACATAATGAAAAAAAAAAAAACAAAAAAAAACCCCATAATCCTCCTGCTCAACCTCCCAAGTACTGGGATTACAGGTGCACAGTAAGCACCACACCCTAACTCTTGAGATGACTTTTCTTCTTAATACAATGTAAATTGCTGCATAAGTTGCATTTTATCCAGGGTGTCCTGAGCAAGCATTGCTCCCATCACCACCATGTCGACCAGAAACCCTCATGGCTAACACATTTAGAGAAAAAAAAAAAAAAAGAAAACATTCCAGTTGTATTTTTTCTCAGATTTGAGTAAACTGTTGCAAAGCAATTTTCTAAGTTTGAAAGAGAGTTATTCCTTCCAATTAAGATGAATGCAGAACCACATATGGTAATACATTCCCTTTATCCTAGCACCCAGGAGGTTTGCAAGTTCAAGGCCAGTCTGGGTTACATATTGAGACTGTCTCAAAATAGGTTTAAAAAATGAATGTAGGGATTAATTTCAAAGAAGCCAGATGCACTAAAACTCTACAGCAATGTGTTTTGGAGAGTCAGTGGATTCGTGTCAGAAGAAAGGGCCTTTGCTGAGGCTGGGGCTGCTGACTTAGGTATCTTTTATGTTAGCAGCTGTAATCTTTGTGCTACAAATGCACTGGTCCACTGTGGATTGCTGTGTGGAGGTCTTTCCTTCAAGCAGATCTTTATGTATAATGCTGTTCCTGAAAGTAAACAAGCTCTGATATTGGATTCTTGAGTGTATCATTAAGTCTCTCCAAACACAAATACATCCACTATGCTGTAAAAGTAATGGCCCACACAGCTTCTCGATGTAGTTGTCAATACAAGCAGATACGAGGTCTAAGAAGCATTAATGAAGCTGCTATCCCCAAACAGAACGTTAGACCTGAACCTGTCAGTCTATAGCACAGTGGGCACTGAGAGAACTGAATGCTTGGTTAACCAGCAACCACACAGAGCAGCTGGGCAAAGGCGTGGCTCAGCGCTTTGTGGTGTACTTGGAACCCCATAGCTGATGGATTAGAAGTTGTTTGTTCACTCTGTGCAAAACCAGAGACGTAAAGGAAGTTCAACAGCAACCGAAAGATGACGCTTGTGATTTGTAACTGACTGACTACGCTTGATGAGCCCCGAGTTTATAACCTTTCAGATCCAAATGCAAAGGTCTCAGAGCCCCACTAAGCACCCACCTGCCCCTTTCCAGCTTAGCATGCTGTTTGGCATCAGGAAACCTAAACAAAGTAAACTTTCCCTCCAGAGCTTTTCCTGGGACTGAAAGAGCCATGCCTGAGGCCCTCTAAAGGGCTGCAGCCCATATGTGAGTTTCTCATGGTTGGTTCCTGGGGCTGTAACTGCAGAAGTGTAACCTGACAGTTATGCCACATGGCTGGGGAAACTGCTAAGAACCAATGTGCTTCCTGCCACATGGTCTTTTGCAGTGGCCACCCGTAGTACCCTTCTCTGCAGGGACCATTGTCCCAGGGCAAGAGAGAGGTGGTCACTGACACTGCACAGTGGAAGCTCGGCACCCTGAGCCTTTGCGCTTCGGCCGTGTGTCCTTAAAGGAGTGGCTGGACCAGGTGTTAACTAGATGCAATTTGTGTTTCTTTGTTTTGATTTTTATGAAAGCTATTTTTAAGTGTGAGACACTTCCTATCTTTGAGTTACTTCAGAGCACATTTCCTACTAACAATGCAGGCAGCGTCTATACAAGGAGGCAGAGCATCTGGCTCGGCACAGTCTACAAGTACCGCAGATGACACTGTGATGGTGGTCTTACAGGAAGGCTGGCGTTTATGACGAGAGGATTTCCTGAGCTCTCTTCACATCTGTTCCTTGGGAATGAAGGAAGGCCTGGCTTCTGGGGGAAGGGATTTGGCCCTCCGGAGGGGAGGACATGTAAGATGGAGGCATTCAGAATGGGCTGCTTTTTTTTTTTTTCCCTCCAGCTCCAATTTCCTGTTGTAAAGGAGTTCCTACTGAGGGGAACAAGTTAGTACACAGAAACACTGATGGTTCTTCCAGGTGCTGCCTTGCTCCTTCCCAGTGCTTTCTTTAACCCATTGATAACCCTACAGCAATCCTGTAAGCCAAGCAGTCACTGCAGTTTACAGAGGGAAAGAGGCCCAGAAAAAAAATTTGCCCAAGGTCACACATCTGCTAAGTGGCACACCTGGAAGTACACCCCTGTGCTTGCTCTGATGACAGATCACAGTGGGGGATTGTGGGACAGTCTGACAGAGGCAAAGAAATTTGGGAAGTACTCAGGTTATATCAGGGTAGATGGTGTCCAGGCCAGAAGCCAGGGAGCTTCTTTCTCAACTGTGCTAACTCTGCTGAAACACAGGCAGGTCTCCAAGGGCCTGATAATATAGCTCTGCCTCAGCACCTGTGGCCTCCACAGGGGATCCTTCCAGTTTCCCGTGGGTAGCAAAAGCTGCAGGTGTCCGTGCCTCTTTTTTTTTGGGGGGGGGGTCTTTTCGAGACAGGGTCTCCCTGTAGCCCCAGCTGTCCTGGAATTCACTCTGTAGACCAGGCTGGCAGGCTGGCCTGAACTCACAAAGATCCGCCTGCCTCTGCCTCCCAAGTGCTAGGATTAAAGGCGTGCGCCACCAGTAGGACAGTGAAGTATATGAATAGAACCTACGAACATTCTCCTGTATACTTCAGTCATCGCTAGCTGACTTTGTTGTTTTCTTCTAAGATAAGATCTTGTTATATAGTTTAGGCTGGCCTTAAAACATAATCCTTCTGGGGCTGGAGAAATGGCCTAGTGGTTAAGAGCGCGACTGCTCTTGCAGAGGACCCGGGATTGATCCCCAGCACCCACATGGCAGCTGAGAACCTTCTGAAACTCCAATTCCAGGAGAACTCCAGTTCCAGGGGAATCCGACACCCTCTTCTGACCTCTGAGGCATTGCACAACACGGGTGCACAGACCTGCATGCAGATAGTACATTCATACACATAATGAAAAAAAAAAAAAACAAAAAAAAACCCCATAATCCTCCTGCCTCAACCTCCCAAGTACTGGGATTACAGGTGCACAGTAAGCACCACACCCTACTCTTGAGATGACTTTTCTGTCTTAATACAATGTAAATGCTGCATAAGTAGCTTTTATCCTTTTTTTTTAAATTTTTTATTTTATTTTACTTTATTTTTGCATGTGTATGAATGTATTGTCTGCATGCAGGTCTGTGCACCCGTGTCGTGCAATGCCGCGGAGGTCAGAAGAGGGTCTCGGATTCCCCTGGAACTGGAGTTCTCCTGGAATTGGAGTTACAGACGGTTCTTAGCCGCCATGTGGGTGCTGGGGATCGAACCCGGGTCCTCTGCAAGAGCGTCGGTGCTCTTAACCGCTAGGCTATCTCTCCAGCCCCCATAAATAGCTTTTATACTACACTTTGTAGACCACAATGAGAAGCAAGGTGCTGTGTCTGTTCAGTACAGATATAATTTTCTTCCTGCCTTTTTAAAATTCTGATCCACAGATGTGGAAGCACTGGAGAGGGAGGCCAGGCGTTTCTGTGCATTTGTCAAGGGTCCTTTTATAAGTGCCACAGGAGACTGAGCAACCAAAAATCTGGGTGGATCAAGCCAAGAGCCCAAATGGGAAGGTGAGATTGCACCAGGTTGCTCCTAAATTGGGCCATTCCAGTGGTGGGTGCTTGTGGTCAGGCAAGGTTGTGGGGTACTAGGAATACTGGGGGAAACACGAGAGCAGACTGAGGTAGGGAGAAGGTGCACACTTGTTCATGTGTGTCTAGGGAGGTTGTTGAAGACCTTGGGTGACTTTGGGTCCTGGGGGATAACTGGTAGACAGGTTGGGTCTTACCAGTGTCTTGGGTCCATTTGCTTTTGGAGACTGAAAAGGATAATTAGGGGTGAATTTGAGAAAACAATGTGGGTTCTCCCCATCCTTCATATAGAGGTTCTAGGAGGTATGGGGAATTTTATTTTATTTATATTTTTATTTTATGTGTATGAGTGTATTGCCCATATGTATGTAAGTGTACCCGTTTCATGCAGTGCCCCCGGAGATCAGATAAGGACGTCAAATTCCCTGAAACTGGAGTTATGGGAGGTTGTTAGCCACCATGTGGGTGTTGGGAATCGAACCCAGGTCCTCTGGAAAAGCAGCCAGTGCTCTTAACCACTGAGCCATCTCTGCAGCCCTTGGTGTGGGGGATGACAGGTGGAGGACAGGATACCATGTCCACGTTTTCAGGTTGGCAGTGGATTCAGACATTCCTCCTGAGGTTGTAGACACCGATCCTCCACTGCCGGAGCTTGCTGTAGGTTTCCACCCTGCTTATGATTCTCCGCTGGGACTGGCCAAGCACTGTTTTAGGGAATGGTGATTCAAAGAGGGCAGAAAACATAACCCAGGGTTCCCACTCATTGGAAACACCAAACATAGAAACAGATCACATAAAATTGAAGAATGAGATGGGAAGGTGGTTCATGGGTAAAGACACTTGCTGGCAAGTCTGATAACCTGAGTTCAATCCCTGCAAGTTGTCCTGCAAACTCCATATGCCCTCATGACATGAGTGTGCCCCCTAAATATGTGTACATGCATACATACATATACATACATACATACATACATACATACAAGAAAAATTTGGCTGGCATGTGGTACATGCCTGTAATCCCAGTACTTGGGAGGCTGAGGCAGGAGGATTATAAATTTAAGGCCAAAACAACAAAACCAACAAATAAAAGAGTAATCCAGAGGTAATCATTGAAGAGCACAGTCATAGGAACAGGGATGGGCCTCACCCCAGGAGAGAAAAGATGGGATCAGAGAAGGTTTCGGTACCTGCTGGAGGGCAGCCTTTAAGGTACAGGAAGTGGAAGTATGACATAGGTGGCAGGAAGACAAGAGATGAACAGTTGATGACTACGATTTCAGGCTAGGTGCAGTAGAGGCCAGTGGGGTGTGGTCAGGCTGGCGTGATACACACAGGAGCTTGGGCTTTACTGGGAAGTTGGAGATGATGGTGCCACGAGATGCCCAAGTAAACAGATCCCTAGATGGTGGCATGGAGGATGAAATTCTTGAGGGAAAGGCTATGCCAGAGACCTGCTGCAGTGAACCCAGAAGAGAGGCTGAGGGCTGCAGCTAGGGCTGAGATCATAGGAAACCACCCGTTTTTTGTTTTTTTTTTAGCCAGGGTCTCCCTGTAGCCCCAGTTGACATGGAACTCACTCTGTAGACCAGGCTGGCCTTGAACTCACAGAGATCTGCCTGCCTCTACCTCCCGAGTGCTAGGATTAAAGGCATGCACCACCACACTTGGCTTAAACACGGATATTAGCTGCCATGTGGGAACTGGGAATTGAACCTGGGTCCTCTGCTGAAGCAGTTGGCACTCTTTTTTTTTTTTTTTAAATATATATTTAAAGCAAATTTTTTATTGAAGCTCTGTGCATTACATACAAAATTTCAAATCAAATCTAGACCCATGCCCCCCTCCCTGCCCCCCTACCCCACCAGAGCTCATGCATTCTGCCAAAAATGTTTTTCATCTTTTTCTCAGTCTCTCTCAAAATTCTTGGTGCAGAAGTTTACTATTTCAAGCAGAAGTTCACCATTTCAGTTAGCTCTTTGACACAGTCTTTTTGTTACTGTTATTCCTTCCACTGTGCATCACTCCAAAATATGCACATATGCATGCCACATATATCATAGGTTTTAGCATCTTCAGCTTATGATTTTTTAAAAATTAGGCTGAAAGATATCATGTTCGAAGGCTCCTCCTTTGCAAGCCCAAACAACCACCAGTTCTGCCCTTGTGCTCCACACTGGGGTTTTCCCTTCCCATGGTCACCAAATGAGGTCCAGAAACCCCACTTCCTGTCTTGATCTTCCTGTACTGGTCTCCGTGATACAGCCTGGGTAGTCCAACAATGGCAGTCTATACTCTGAAGAAGTGGAAACCCTGGTAGTAGTTCAGTCCACAAGTTGGATGTCTCAGCAGTCCCCATATGGCACTGAAGGTTTGGAGGATTCTTGGAGAGACATGAGTCTTCAGTCCATGTTGGAAGGTTGAAAAGCTGTGTCTTCTCACATCTTTGAAGGATGGCAAAAGCAGTGGCAGCCACAGGGTAGCTGCACTTGCCAGTAAGACAGGCAAAACAACCATGCCCCCCCTTTTTATTTTTTACTTTTTGTCTTTTTACTAAGATCTCAAGTTTTATACCTGAAGTACAGTTTCTCAGCCCTTACTATTTATTTATTTTTGGTTATACTTTCCTTTTTGGTTATACTTTCCTTTTGGTTGTTTAAGGCCACACAGCCCGGATTAACCAAGGTTTTTGTTTTCTCAGGTCAGTTGAGGATCTGGTCCTCAGGTTTTAGAGCAGTTGGCGCTCTTAACCGCTGAGCCATCTTTCCAGCCCCAGGAAGCCACCCATCTTAGTCTCCTTTGTGTTGTGATAACAGAATACCTGAAACTGGGATTTTGTTTTTTGTTTTTTTTTTTTTTTGTCTTTTCAAGGCAGGGTCTCCCTTTAGTCCCAGCTGGCATGGAGCTCACTATGTAGACCAGGCCGGTCTTGAACTCATAGAAATCTGCCTGCCTCTGCCTCCTGAGAGCTGGGATTAAAGGCAAATGCCATCACACTTGGCTGAAACTGGGAAATTTACAGAAAAAAAATTTTTTTTTTTACTATTTTTTTACTTTACTATTCCCTCTTCTGGAGGCTGAGGAGGTTGGGGTGCTGGCATCTGGTGAAAGGCTTCCTGGTGTATCACCTCATAATGAAAGACAGGCAAGAAAGCATGAGAGAAGCACCAAGCCAGAGGAGCATGAAGGCTTTTACATGTCTACTCTTATGATAATCAACCCACTCCCAAGATAGCAACATTCATCTCTCCTGAGACAGGGCCCTCATGACCAAAGCACCTCTCGGTAGACTCCAGCTCCCAGCACTGTTGGCAATGGGGATCACATTTTCAACAGGCAAACTTTGAGAGACACATTTAAACCATAGCATCAAGCAAATAAGATAAGCAGGATTTATGCTTGATTGGTTATGTTGTGAGGGTGTAGGGGTTATAGAGTGATTGCCAATACTGTTTATAGGTTTCTAGCTTGGGTGCTAGGTAGAGAAGGGGTGCTACTCACTGGGTTCAACATTATGGAGTTGAGGATTCAGATGGCTAGGAGGAATGACTTCTAATGTCCCATAGCTCAGCAGAATAATCATAGTTTATAATTCAAATTTGCTAGTAGAGAGAATTTTGAATGTTTTTGACACAAATGGTAAATGTCTGAGGTGATAGATAATGCTAATTACTCTGATTCAATCATTACATAATACAAATATGTATTGAAATATACCATATTCCATGAATTGTGCAATTGGTATTTATCAATTAAAAAAATTATAAGAGCTGCATGTAGTGGCTCACACCTGTAATCCGTGTACTTGGGAACTAAGGCAAGAGGACTGCTGTGAGTTCAAGGCCATCATGAATTCTAGGCCTCTCTGAGCTATAGTTTGAGACCCTGTCTTAAAATGAATGAAAGATTAGAGCTGGGCGTGGTGGCGCACGCCTTTAATCCTAGCACTTGGGAGGCAGAGGCAGGCAGATCTTTGTGAGTTCAAGGCCAGCCTGGTCTACAGAGCAAGTTCCAGGCTAGCTGGAGCTACAGGGAGACCCTGTCTCAAAAAGACAAAAAATAAAATAAAATAAAATGAATGAAAGAATAAGTAAATAAATAAATGGAGATTGGTACAAGAGTTGGATAAGCTTGAGGTTCCTGCTGAATATTTAGGCGGGAGGTCTAGGAGACAGTTCCTAAGGCTTTGGAAATGATACCAGCACTGAGGGAGAGGTGGTCTTGGCTGCACAGTTGCCTTGGGGGAGCAGCCTGCTGACCAAGTGAGGGGACTCTGTAGTGCTGCAGCCTGAGGTACAAGACTTCTGGTCTGAGCTGGCTCCAGTGAGCTGAGGTGCAGGAGCCTAGACTGGAGTTTCAGGAGACAAGCAGTCAGCAGTCCTTACTCAGCACCTGGTACAGTGTGTCCCTGATACCTATTCTGTTCTTAGAGGATGGGCTTGAGGACAAGACAGCAGGCAAAGCCTTCTGCCTGCCACCCAGGCTCTTATCTAAACTCTGCGGAGAGAGTCATTAAAGGCTTCGTTCCTTGGTGTTCAGGCAGTCGTTCCTGTCAGTCAGTTTTTCCAAACATATATTCCCTTTTCCTCTTGGGCTCTGTGATCGTCATGAGTACAGATTTGGGTCAAGCCTGAGAGTTATTCCCAGGAGGCAGCAGTGCAAATTGGTTTGGAAAAGCCAGAATGATTCTCACAATTCTTAGCTTGTGGGGAACCACTGCTGATGACAGAGAAAGCTTGGAACCCTCCATTAAATTGAACCATTTCCACCAGTCCACGAGTCTAATGACAGTACTAGCCCTCCCTGTGCAATGTCTACATTTTCATCCTTTTTTTTTTTTCCTTTGCTGCAGCTAAAGAACTCTATAATCATCCCTCACTCACATAGCTTAGTAAGAGGACACAGGACAAGACCCAAATGGGACTCTTTGAAGAACATGAAATATTGAAGTACTTATTTCTAGTAAATGATCTAAGAACAATTTTATGGAGAGAAATTCTGAGTCTAATATATGTATGCAATTTTAAGTTCCAACTATCCATGAAAGAAAAATCAAGCTGTCACACCAAGCCAAATTAATTAGTTCTATGTTCCTGCTAATATTTGTGAGCTACCCTCATGTATGTCTTACTGTTTTTGTGTTCACTGGCAGACAATAGGAGCAGGCGAGAACATTTTGAATGGCACCTACTGAAGTCGAGATGAATTTTGGACATGAATGTGACATCATCACCCAGAGAAATGGTAACAACTACAGTGATGATGAAATCCTGACCCATGGAGCCCCCAAGTCCAGCTTGTAAAATCCTATGAAGCAGATTCAGGAATGTAGTTTGAGAATACTGTTTTAGGATCCTGTCACTTTGATTCTTTAACTGTTCAGGTAGAATACCCCTTAAAGATGAGATCTACTATGAGAAGTGTGTCATTAAGTGATGTCATCGTGGAGCCCACAGGGTTTGTGAAGTATGCAGCCCAGATGGTGCAGCCCACCTGGGATAAAAGTAGTCTGTTGGTCCTGGTACCTACCACCTGCACAGTGGACCCTGAGTTGGTTACTGTTGGAGTTATAACACTGGGCAAGTCTTTGTTATCTAAACAGAAAAGGTACAATGAGAATACAAGCTAAGTGACAGGACTTTTCAGCTTTGTATCAGTCTTCTGGGACCACGTGGACATCCTCAATCCATTGCCGATTGAAATGTTTGCATCTGGTGTATGACTGTACATATTCCTCACCCAAGTGGAGGGTGAACTTTGTGGCAGATAAGGACTCCAGTGTCCCAGCTTGACATGTGGAAAGCTGTCAGCACAGCTTAGATATGACCAGTCTAGACTACAAAATCTCCCAAGGCGAATACCTCTTTGAACCCCTCTATAAAAGGAATGACATGAAAGAGACTGTGCAGAGCAAAAGAGACAGGAAGTTTGGATACTTATTTGAACATTTACAGACACCAGACAGCCTAAAAATGTAAAGCCAAAGATCAGGCAAAGGAAATGGGCACAGTAGCAAACAAGCCTGGGAATGGGATGCCAAGAGCAAGGGGAGTTGGGACAGGCAAGGAAGGGGAGGTGGGGAAGGTTCAGGTCAAGTTCTGGGCAAAGGAAGAGGAGGAGTATGCTGCAGAGTGGGCAAGAGCATTGTGAGCAGCAAATGGCAGCTGTGGGGCGGAGTCAGGCTGGCACATTCATCAAAAGAAGCCAGCACGCACCCTTTCCTGAGCCTGCACATTGCTCAGAATGCTTCCTCCGCTCTCCTTGTCTCTCCTTGTTCTGGGGCTGAGGGGTGCTGTAGCAGAGCGGCAGCCTCTGCACACCCTGTGAATGAGCGCTTGCTCCCTGGCTTCCGGGCTATTTCCTCTCTCCTCTTCCTGACTGCTTGAGGATGCTCAGCTGGGAGCAGGAAATGAGCACACTCGTGTGCTTTTTTGCAATTTGTCTTCTGAAAGAAAAACCGAACACAGCCAGAAAGTAAGTTGAATCTCAGGGAGATTCTAGAAAGTTAGTCTAGCTATTTATGGAGACCAGAAAAGAAAGAGATGGAAGTGTCAGCACTGACTCTGGATTGAAGACGTGGGAATTCACCTCTGTTCTATCTAGCTGTGTAAAGACTGTGCTTCAAAATGACTATGAAGCTTTGAAGATCTTAACCTAGAAGGCTTCCAAACTGTTAACTGAGCAACAACCTTTCTTCTGGAGAGACTGGGCAGAGGGGACAGGATCACTTACAAATCACCCTTCTTAGAGATCGCCAGTGTTGCCGGGCTGACTCCTGGCACCTTCCTTTGTGCTGCCTGTGGGGAATGGGGTGCTAAACAAATACAAGGTATTAAACCTGGAAGCTTGCTGGAGCCAATCACAAAAGCAGACTCAAATCTGCCCTCTAGGGACACCTGGGAAATTGTAAAATCTGCACACTAGGGCTTTTCCCCTCCTAAGGAATCAGCTATTAAACATTTACCAACTGCTACTGTGTGTAAACAAGCTCCAAGAGGAACCAACTGTATTCTGCTAGACTGAACAGAGTTCAAGTGAAGCAGGCCAGATAGATACACAGATAAGATAGTCTTTATCGGCCTGTCCTTAATGAAAACAGGTAGGAGGACAGCCTACAGTGACTCCACCGTTTTCCTGGACACTGAGAAGGAGCAGGATGGGCTTTGATCATTTGTTTTCTCCCCTCCCGCTAAAATGCCTTCAGTTGCTAAACTTCTAGTTGTCAGATTATACATGCCTAAAAGGTATGATAAGTCTACAAAAGTGAATTTTCTGGTGGGACAATCCACGGCATTTCTGCAGACTTGTGGCCACAGATACTTTCATTGGTAAATCGAGGTAAGCAAAAAGGTTCTAAAAAAGCGGGACTGAAGCTTTTTTTTTATTGTATTAGTGGCTTTTGCGTTGCTGTGATCAAAATGCAGAAACACCAGGTGTGGTGGTACACGCTTTTAATCCCAGCACTCTGGAGGCTGAGGCAGGCAGATCTCTGTGAATTCAAGGCCAGCCCGGTCTACAGAGCAAGCTCCAGGCCAGCTGGGACTAAAGGGAGACCCTGTCTCAAAAAGACCAAAAAAAAAAAAAATTAGTTTTGCCTTGAACCTCAGTTTTCTGGCACCAAACTTTTGCATTCCAATTCCTGTTTACCCTGTATATCGTGCAATGTCTCTGAATTAGCAAAACAGACACCATGGATCCTAAGAGCCAGATCTAGAGACACTGGGATTTGGGAAGCTAGGCCACAGTTCTTCATCTGAAAAGGCAGCTAGCTTTGTTGAGTGGACCTCAATCCCAAACCCAAAGCCCTGGAATCAATGAAACCCACCACTCTCTAGCCTCAGGAACACATCCATGTGCAGGCAGGTTTCAGAAGGAAAACTGTTAAAAGGTTGAGAAATGAGGGCCAGAATTCAGATTTAGAATAAAGAATCATTGTTAGAGCCAGGTGTTAGACCATTCTTAGACCAGGCTGGCCTTGAACTCACAGAGATCCGCCTGCTTCTGCCTCCCGAGTGCTGGGATTAAAGGCATGTGCCACCACAGGCAAAACTAATTTATGGTGCAGAAATCAGAAGGTGGTTGGGAGCTGAGTACTGGGACTGGCTTTATCCTTCTGGGGCATGCAGGTGAGCATCTGTAATTTGAAAATCTGAATTCTGAAACTCTCCCAAATAGGAAGCTTTTTGAGTTCATACCTAATGCAACAAGTGGAAAACGTCATACCTGTGGAATGAGACAGGTTGCAGACAACACTAAGGCATGCTAAAAATATTGCATAAAATGATTTTAAGCCAATGTATATAAGGTGTCTAGGGAACATAAATGGATATCGTGTTTGGATTTGGGTGCCATCCCCAAAATGAGATTGTTATGTATATGGAAATATTCTGAAATTGGAAAAAATCCTAAACCCAAAACATTTGGGGTCCCAAGCATTTGGATAAGGGATATTCAACTTGTACCTTTGCCAAAACTTATCAAACAGAACACTGAAGATCTATATCTATCATCTATCTATCTATCTATCTATCTATCTATCTATGTCTATCATCTATCTCTATCATCTATCTGTCATCTATCTTTCTTTCTCTTTTATTTCTTCTTTTCTTTTTTTTTCCCCATGGTGCTAGGGATTGAATCCATGGATGTCTTCATGCTGTACAAATGCTCTGGCCTGGGCCGGGCGTGGTGGTGCACGCCTTTAATCCTAGCACTTGGGAGGCAGAGGCAGGTGGATCTTTGTGAGTTCAAGGCCAGCCTGGTCTACGGAGTGAGTTCCAGGACAGCTGAGGCTACAGGGAGACCTTGTCTCGAAAAGACCAAAAAAAAAACCAAAAACCAAACAAATGCTTTGGCCCTGAGCTCCATTCCTGGCCCTTTCCGTCTTATCAAATATAACTTATACAGCAGTTTTCAAAAGAACAGGGCAAAATCTTGGCCCTACTTCCTGTACAGAATTCTCCTCTTTAGGGGCTTGTGTTTCCTTTTTTATAAAATGGAAACCAGCCATTCTACCTGCATTGTAGTTTACTATGAATATTAAATAAGACCATGTGGGGCAAAAATGTTTGGTAAGTGATAAAAGCCTGTGTAAGTGGCTGACTCCTATTGTGATTCTTTTTATCCAGCTGCCTTATGGAGATTATCGGGCTGGTCTGTGCTGAGGGTTCTGCCTGGAGACTTCTCTGGGGGAGCAGTGTTTATCTATTTTAAGGAGACCCTAGAGATATCAGACTGCTGCAGAAAAGCAAATGGAATACGGATTTGCCAGAAAGAGGAGGGCTGGCTGGCAGGGAACAGCTGGGGAGATCTATCACTCTGGCTCGGCAGCAGACGGGTGCCAAGAGGGAGTCGCTAAATGCCTGGGAGAGAATCGTGACCAGTGAAAGCAGCTAGTTAAATCACATCCTGCCAAACAAACTGGGTCACATTCGTGATGGAGTTAGTCACCGAGGAGCTGAGCCGAGAAGGCAGATTCAGGCCAGAAAGCAAAAGGTTTGGGGAGCGTGGTGACTCAGCGGGAAGCGGCAAAGGCCTCCTGGCTGGTAAGCGAAGCCTCTTCATGTGGCTCATGCTCAGCATCTTGTGGTATTTGGGGTTTGATTTTGATTTCTCTTGCTCCTAAACGCAATCGTAAACCACATTTGTCTTGGAATAGTGCACACAGTTTTGAAAAGGAAAATATTAGAAGAAAAATGAAACCAAGATGGAGAATGTGGAAGGCCATTTTGGAGTTCACCCCTCAGAGCTGGAGTGACAGCGGCCTGGACCCCGCCAACCTCCAGAGTGAATGCGAGTGAAGTCCTTTCAAAACTTGGAAACTTTTAATGTCTCGGCAGTGTCCTGTGGTAACAGGATCCTGTAATGTGATTGGATGATGTCGAAATCAATTTTTGACTTATGAGCCACTAGAATAGTTAAATCAGGAAAGATCCAAATCATCTACAAGAGAAGTCTGAGGTGCAAAACTTTGATTTTATCCTCATTATAAAAAATTTTAGTACTTTCTGCTGCTTATTTCTGCCAAGAAATGTGATATGTTAGGAAAGAAGAGGAAACATACTATATCTCAATGCTGTGACTATAAAAAGCTGTTTCAGTGATAGAAATCAGCTGAGGCTCTGTCAAGGCTGTAAATGAGGGTCTTACACTAGCCGATCAGGGTGAGAAAAAAATCTTAAAGCAATATCTAAATTTGTCCTTTACATATAGTTTCCATTATCCCACAATGCTTGTCTTTTCTCTGGTTATGCCAGATTTCTTATGTTGTAAGGCAGAGGCACTGTGGGAATGGCAATGGCTCTTTCCATTTACCTCTGAAAAGAGTGTTGGAATTAAAGGTGTGTGCCCCTCCCAGCCTTTACTGAACGTCTTTTTTTTTTTTTTTTTTAAAGATTTATTGTTTTTAATTTGTGTATGTCTTTCAGTGTGTGCCACATGTATTTGTGTTCTTAGAGGCCAGAACCGAGCTCAGCTTCTCTGAAAGATCAGGAAGAACTCAGGATCTGAGCCATCTCTCCAGCTCTTCTGAGAGTTTTCCTGGTAACTTGGTAGAAATCTTGGTAGCAAATTGGTTAGATCAGCAGACAACAACAACAACAACAAACTGATGGGAACAAAGAACAGAGGCCTGGGCTTCCTAAAGGCTTTCCAAGGTTGGAGTTGGGGATATGTGGTCTAAGGGCAGCACTTGTGACAGAGGCTTAACAGTCTTTGGCCCACAACAGGACAGTCACTGGGTCAGGGTTTGTTCTCATAAACAACTGAAATGGGAGTAACTTAATCGGGAGGGAATTTTCTAGAAAGGGACGGAATAGTTGTTAGATGTTGAAGAGCCAGGTGGTTGAGATGCTACAGCAGACAATTTTCCTTCCTGGGAGAGCAGGGCACAGCATTCACAGCAGTGTTTGGCACCCTGCTTTCCCCCCCCCACCACCTTGCAGACCCTTGATGGAACAAGGAATAGGCGCTCCAAATACTTCAGTTAGGGGAGTCTAGTGAGTTTAATGGGTTTTCCTACAGAGTGAATGTCGGAAAATCATCACTTACAGGGTCCCTTTGGAGCTCCCCATCACAATCCCAGGACCACGACCCCCAGGAGTTCTGCACACTCTCCATTACGAGCCCATAGCCCCTCCCCCTAGGTGAGCTGGCTGGTTGGGAGGAATTGTGGGGTCCGTGGCTCCGCCTCTCCTTCAGTAGCACCATCTCTGGAGGAGTCTGATGTCTGATGACCAGGACAAATGCATTTGGGAGAGAGTCTAATTTATCCCACAGATGCCCCTCTGCCCCAAGTAAGACAGCTAAATCCTTGCTCACATGTTTTCTGCTAGGCCATTCTCCTCAGAACCCAGGGTGACGAGGTCCGAGTGGCCTAGCTGGGTTCTATGTACTATCGTCTTTCGAATAGGAGGAGTCAGGGAAAACCAGAAATCTGTAAACTAAAGCCTTGTTCCCTACTGCCCAAAGAGGAAAGGCATGTTGACAACCCAAATCAGGACATTCCTGGCAGGGAGCGATTTCATCCTTCCCTTTCCAGGATGTGGCTGGATTCTGGGCAGTGCACTCTCAGGGGCTGCTGGCTGCTTGAGGGGGAAAAACATTCAAAACAGAAGCTAAGATAGTTATGTCTAGAAAACATAACCCATAAGGAAAGTTTGAAAGAACAGAGGATGTTGAGGCTGAAGGAGGGAGGACAGAGTTGCTATCTAATGGCTGTCCTTAGATACCATAAGGCCTGCTGTGTAGAGGGAAGTACATTTTGTATTTAGGGGCTCTATAATCAAGAAACATACTTTAAAGTGAAGTAGATTTCTGCCCACTACATCTAAGAAAGACTCTTCCAAGAAATGAGATAAGGTGACTGACTAGTAAGGAGAACTTTCTGTCTCTGGGGAAGTAAGGACATGCCTCACAGTGGACCACAGTACACTGGGTGCCAAGGCTGCCTCATGGCTGTCTGCGCCGAGTAGCAGCACTCCCTGGGTGGCCACACCTGCCCTGCAGCGCTTTCCCATGTGTGGACTTCCGCATGCAGACAATGTGAGTGATGAGCAGATGGGATGGGCTCCCCACTGACCCTTTCCAACCTGACTGCTTGGGCTCTAGGCAGTACACGTGGGAGAGCCCTTTATATTAGAGCATTGTTTCAGAGGCCAATGCTGGCTATGTCATATTAAGCAGCATCCTTCATGCCTCTTTTGATGTAAATCACGCCAACATCTTGCTTTACCACCAAATAACAAAAAAATTGTTCAGTCTCTAGGGCTACACCTGTTATTAGAGACTTAGAGTATACATACTTACAGATATCATGTTGTATTTTATATATATATATATATATATATATGTATTTTTGTCAGTTAAAATAATAATGATAACAATAAAAAAGCTAGCATATCAGAGTTGGCTTGACTGTATATTCAATGGCATTCCCTGATAAGTTGGTCCACACTGATTTGGGTAGTTTCAGTTGTTTAAATTCTTTCTACCTGTAAAGTAAAATCTACCTACTATTAGGCCATATTTTAGCAAAAATTAAAATGTATATACCCTTTGGCCAGCAATTCTACCTCGAATGATTTACTTTGTAGATATAGTTCCCATGGGTTCAAAGACATAGGCCTAAAGATCTTCATTGCAGCCAAGGGCTAGAAGGAATTTGAGTGCTTAACTAGGGGAATGATAAAATCAGTTTGGAAGACCAAGTAATTTTAAAAAAGTTCAACTATTCTCAGGGCTGGAGAGATTGCTCAGCAGTTAGGAGCACTAGTTGTTCTTGGAAAAGACCTGGGTTTGAATCCCAGCACCCACATGGTGGCTAACAACCATCTGTAACTCCAGTTTCAGGGGATCCAAGGCCCTCTTCTGTCCTCTGCAGGCACTGCATGACATGGGTGCACTTACACACATGCAGGCATAACACTTATATACATAGAGTAAAAATTTTGAATTCAACTATATTCATGTACTAATAGGGAGAAACCTGAAATTTATGTTGATTTGTGAGAAAAAAGGAAAACAATAGTGCAGAATAATTCCATTTATGGATTTGGAAGGAAGGAGATATGAATTCTATTCTTTAGCTCCATCCAGAAGGATGCTGGTTACTGGAGGCCTCTGGCTAGGGGAATCTGTGGGGCTGGGGGTCAGGAGTGCATGCAAGAATTTTGTGTACATATGAGTAGCTGTGTTCGCATTAATTTTTTTTCATTTAAAATTTGTACCCTGAGTATCACTTTAAAAAGTTAAAGAATCTGTCTTCCTGGGGCTGGAGAGATGGCTCAGCAGATAAGAGCTCTTGCAGAGGTTCGGCTCAGAACCATCTTTAACTCCAGTTCCAGAGGAATCCAACACCCTCTTCTGACCTCTGCAGCATTGCACAACACTGGTGCACCAACCTACATGCAGACAGTACATTGATACACATTAAAAAAAAAAAAAGAATCTGTCTTCCTAAATCCTAGTTCAGCATCCTCTTGGTTCTACATGTATTTTTTTTAGATGGAATCAAGCTATGTTGCAAGGTTCTTAGTTTTCCTCCAGAGTAGCTGGGGCTTCAGGTAAGTGCTACCATGAAGCCTTTGTTCTAATTATTATTATTATTATTACTATTATTATTAATTACTATTCTGACATGTTGGGAAGGGAGCCCAGAGACTGTACCATTTATCTTCCCCTGTTCTCCCCCTTCCTGCTTCCCTCTCCCCTTAATCTCCGTCTCCTGCTGCCCAGGCTGGCTTAGAACTCCTGGGCTCCAGGGTCTTCAGGTATCCTCATCTTCTCCAGGAGCAGAGACTGCAGATGCCCATGCCACATACCAGATTGGTTCTCCCTCTTACAGCTTCACAGAACAGTTCTAACATTCTTTCTATAACAGCATGCATTTGAAAATTTTTATCTTGCCTGGCGTGGTGGCCCATGCCTTTAATCCCAGCACTAGGCAGAGGCAGGTGAATCTCTGTGAGTTCAAGGCCAGCCTGGTCTACATAGTGAGCTCCAGGCCAGCTGGGACTAAAGGGAGACCCTGTCTCAAAAAGACCAAAAAAAAAAAAA